>CM023487.1:59849899-59924789 GCA_013339685.2 Hyalomma asiaticum | reverse complement strand
GAACTTTGTTATGTAATCGCTCGCCTTCTAGGAAATGGCCGACAATCAAGCAGGACGCAGGTGACTCACGTTGCTCGCCTGAAACGTTTCTACCCCCTGATTACTCCTGACTCGCCCCACGGGCATCGTCTGCTAGTGGGGGAATGTAACGATGGTAGAAGAAGCAGGATAGAGGAATGAGAGAAGAGGAGGACGAAGTGCTGAGAGTCCGGGCAGCGAGATCACCATCATCCATCTGCTGTAAATAAAGCTATTCCTTCACAACTCTCTGTAACAATATGTATAATGACAAGCTTGGCTAGGAAGCGAAATCCCGCATATTCCGTTCACTGTGGGAATCGGTTTCACCGGTTATTCAGGCTCCAGTCGTCAGATGCGGGGTACACTTAGTCTCCCATGTATAAGTATGCCTACCTCAAGTTTCAGAAAGAGCCACAGTTCTATCCACATCACTCGAGTTTATGCTCAGAGCCACGCCTCTCCTACAGTACAGCCTACAAAAACTGCGCCTGGGGACTTGTTCATGCAATTCGTGACTGCAGCTCGTCACGCTGCCTAATGACCTTGTTGAATACCTTTAAATATGCAACGCTTCACTACTTCGTAATTATTATAAGCAACTGTGCGGTCCTAGCCACATGATCGAACTATAGTGCGGGCTCGGATGCCTGCGGACGTACAGCAGTAGAAAGGTAGAAATTCTCACTGAAAGTATGATGTTTTGCTGCTCAATATTCCTTCAAACAAGGGCTCTTGTTGTTAGTAATGGTACACATTGGGATCATGGGGTATAAATGTGCGCGGAACATGAATCACTGATCTTAATCACTGATCGAAACTACAGTGATCTTAATCACTATGATCCTGTTTTCTGTATTAGAAGCCTTGCACGTGTAATCCAGATCGAATAGGCGAAATTTTGCATAAATGTATTCTAATGTTCTTAGGTATTGTGGACTATATGGGGAAATGTACAGCAGCGTCCTACACGAGAAAAACTTACAACATATCCACGGAGTGAATGATGATGAGTGGGCGAAGCTCCGGATGTTCATCGTAGATCGTGCCGAGTTCCCGATTAATTTAGTTAACGCGCAGGCTACGAATCCTTGTGGTTCAACTACGCACAAGTGAAATCTCCCACCGGCACTTCATTGCAAGTAAAGATCCAGTGCCTCTATATATATATATATATATATATATATATATATATATATATATATATATATGGGTGGCCGGTGAACAGTTCTCCAGCGCGAGCAGTCGGTATTTTTCAATCAAGAAACTCGCTAGAAGACGCGGCCTGCGCCAACGTTGTCTCTCGCCGCTGAGGGCGCGTTCTCCTTCTTTGCGAGCTGGTAGCGCGTTCACCGAAGAAAGAGCGTTTCCATAGTCAATGCGTGCCTTTCGCTCTCTCTGTCCCTCTCTCCCACAAGACAGCAGATGGAAGAGTGAGAGACAGTGAGAGAGCTCGCGCGCCGGGAGGCACGCGCCGAGGGCGCGCCTCCCACACGTAGCATCATTCATTTCTTTGAAGGTAACGCGCTACTAAGAACAACGTACGGACAGACCGAAAGCTTAAGGAGCTTCGCCCCTAAAAAATAGAGGAGGCACTGGTTCGAGAAGCCTGCGACGCTGGTTGCCTTGCTTCGAGCTCCGCGGCGAGTTCGCGTTTCCCAACACTGGTGAACCGGGCTCGTGGATGACCGACCGTATATCAAGCCTACTACCCTCAGGCAGCCTTATGCTACCATGCGCCCGCGAGACGTTGCAGCTCTTCAACATCTGCGCACGTTCTGGCTCAACAACCCGCAGCTCTGGTTCGTCCAAGTTGAAGCCACCTTGATGTAATGAGAAATTTCCTCGGTATCATCAAAACTCTGCAGCATTTAAACTGACGTGGTTCAAGAGGTGGCGGACGTTATCGCTGCACCTTTGAACGATGTCCCGTACCAGCGTCTAAAGCAGAGCATTTTAGACCGCACCACATCTGAGAGCGCGCGCCTCAGCCACCTGCTTACCAGTAAAGAGCTTGGTGACCGAAGCCCCTCCCAGCTGCTCAACAGCATATGCGACAGCTCCTACGGACAAGCGACGTCGACTCGAACGGCGCGCTGTCCAGAGAACTCTTCCTGCAACGCCTGCCACAGACCGTCAAATATATTATATTTCACGAACACCTAACCTTCCTAGGTGCTCAACTAAGCGTTCGTGCACTTATCGTTGTCTTGTAAATTAAGTAGTTGCCCGAAAAGCGACGGCTTACCGAACATGTTGACTACACTCTGGGGCCCATAGGCTAGGTGATCGTACAGTCAATGCTTGGAAGTCCCATATCTCGGACATATATGTACTAGATGAAATATATACGCTACGGTACGCTAAATATTCGAACAATTGGAAGCATTTCTTCGTTTATCCTTGCGTAGCCCAGACGACGTGAACAATACCACGCGATTTCACGATATTGAATATGGAATCTTATTGGGTTCATGAAAAAAGCAAGCGACTAACAGTACAACGAAGGTGGCGATGCAGACTTAGCTGTTCATTCTAGTGCGGGTTGAGCTCGTAAAAGGGACATGGACAAAAGGAAGAGACGAAACACTACAACGAAACTGGCGAAAGATGAACGCCACGACCACAATGGAAGTACGTCAGCTTCCACCAGAACGGTTCGCTGAATATTTTCCTCAACAAGTACCACACCGTTCGTCACTGTGCAGCTTCTGGTGCCCTTCTTAGGCGTTGTCCTCAATAACGCCATCAACTACGAAAACGTTGGAGGACTTAAGATTCGCCTTTAACAGTCGAACGCTGTAACGCCACTGGTCCCCCGCCGCATTGCCTTCTGATGAAGTATTCACTAAAATTGGCGCCTTGTCTTTAGTATGCTGCAATATTTGTAGTTCCCTCGCAAGAGACCTTTTTTTTGTCGTACATTGACTTCACGCTCCCAGCTATCATCTGTTTGGGTTTTTGTTAAAGGAGAACTCCAGCGGTTTTTCCACGATATTCTGATGTCGCCATTTCCCAATAGAACTGATAGCCTTGAAGCAGCCAGCGTCCGTCAATTTGCCCAGAAACTCACCAGCAATTTAAATCACCGCATGAACGTGGTGCTCAAACTGGAACCGAAAGGGGTAGATGCTTCGTGGAGTGTATGCCATGACGTCACAGCCTCCCCGCATTATATGAAGCTGCTGAAGCTGGTGCAAAAAGAAAGCGGCGATGTCATCCAAATATGCATTGAGCTCTTCTGAACATGACAGCGATGATTTTAGCGCTGAAGTATCGCAGTTTTGCTTTACATGGCTCGCCTGCTCGGGTAGGCAGCGTTGCAGGTAGTGACGTAAAACACAGAGAGTGACTCGCGTAGGAATCCGTTAAAAAGATTTAAAATTTATTTTCAGGAAAACTAAATGACTTGCAACCGCCTGGCTTGGCATAAGTTATTGCAGTACCAAATAGAACATACACTAGAAATTTCTTTGAGATCAGTGGACAGTGAAAAATCTCAGGTGTTGCCTTTTCTGTCATGGCTTAAAAATTTTCTGAAAGATTTCGCTTTGATAAATTCCGTTGTGCTCACTTAAGTACCTGCTCCATGAAGAAGCACTCGCATGGTCGTATGCTCTGGGCTTCTGCGGTGGTCGAATGATACGATTATTGACGAGGCTGACGCTAACGGTGAATTTTCCCCGACACGAGCTCCAAACGCTATCGCGCTAAATGTTAAGGCGTTTTACACCATGAAGCTGGTTGACCAGCAATATGGTGGTCCCTTCTTAGAACCAACAAAAGACAACCATGCTCTCCATACTTCGGTGCTTCCGCATCAAAGAAGCACTTGGGTCAGCAGATGCAGCACCGAAGAAATGTCTATGACAGAACTTGAAAACGTAGGTAGGTGGAATTGCGGGTACCACACTTGGCTTTGGAAGGTAGACACCCTGGATCGAGTAGCAGAGCATTTCGCTTCTGAAGTTATTTGTTCATAATTTCAGACGAAAAAGCGTATCCAAGTTCCTTGCTGCCACGTTGGACAACGTCGCCACCAATTTCTGTCACTGTAGCGAGCCCATAACAACTTACTCTATAAAATGTGAACCAAAAAGAGCCACTGGGTGTGCGCCTAAGCCTTGGTGGTCTCTGTCATAATATGTGCTGCGAAACCGAAGCTGAAACCAAAAAACGACGATTGTGTGCCGTGCGGTGGCGAAGAGGATGTGCTGTGTGCGCGTATGTGCCGTGCGGTGCCGATGAGGAAGACAACGGCAGCTCGTGAGGCGCGGCCTCGACAGTGCGTGGCCCGTGCCTTCAGCAGTGCGCGAGGTTCGTCGTTCGAGGCAGGACTACCTCGCTGGGCGTCTGGCCCATTGGTACGACCCCGGCCACGTCGCGACACTCCTACCAGCTGAGTGGACAGCTCAGCCTCCGCTAGACGACCGGTCGAGGAGAGCTGGCGCCGGGTTCCTGAACCTGTCCTGGTCCCGCTGATCGTGGAGAGCTGGCGCCGGGTTGCTGAATCCGCCCTGGCCCCGCTGTTCCAGGAGGGCTGGCGTGGGTTTCCGAGGCGGACGGCTGATGCTCAAGGGCACAACTCCCTGCCACCAGAACACGTGTTTCGTCAGCTCCAGCTCGTCGCAGAGCCAATGGAGTTCCACGCGGCGACCCTGCGTCTTCCAACTTCGTCACGGCAGCTGACGGCGCTACAACGTCCACTTCTCCACTGCAAGGTGCCGACGGGACACCAACGACAGCCCAGGCGACTACCCCGACGACCTGAACTGTAGGCCGGACGTTCTATTTATTCATTTAGTTTAGCCCGGGAGGTTTTGTTATGAGTTCCCGTAATGTGTGTGTTGTCCATGCGTGAAAGGTAGAATAGAAGTTGGACGTGTGTTTGTGCACTGGCGTGCTGGCTTGTTCTTTCTGGAGCGGTCCTTGCCCCAATAACATCACAAACTGGCGAGCCTGCCAGGATCCGCTCGTTAAACCAGTGAAAGAATACAGTTTCGCTCGAGGCAGACACACGTTCAGACTGCAACATGGACTTGGAAAGACTCACCGCTATAGGGCTCCAGCTAGGGTTCTCGGGTGCAGAGCTTCACAAGTGGATGGAGGCCCAACAGGCTAAGCTAAGGGATGAGAGAGCAGCAGAACGAGAGGCAGCCAAAGAAGCTGACGAGAGACAGCGTGCAATTCTGCACCTAAAGCTAAAACTTCAGGAAGGAGCTCAGAATATGCCCGTAGCAGGGAATGACACTTTGACTACGCCCAGCACCTCCTCGCCCTCAATCCGCAGAAGTTACTGCCTTTATTTGACGAGAAATGCGATGATTTGCACGCGTATCTGCAGCGATTCGAGCGCGTAGCCACAGGACAGGATTGGCCGCAAGAAAAATGGGGTCTCGCTGTTAGCATGTGCCTAACGGGTGACGCGTTAACCGTGATAGGCCGAATGACTGCCGCTGATTCGCTGGACTACCAAAAAGTAAAGAAAGCTCTACTGCAGAGATTTCAGTTCACGGCTCAAGGCTACCAAGAAAAGTTTAGGAAAGCACGAGCAGCAGATGGTGAAACTGGAAAACAGGTAGCAGCAAGAATTGCCAGTTATTTCGACCATTGGATAGACATGGCAAACATATCCAAAACCTACGAAGATCTAAGGGACCACGTAATCTCTGAGCAATTCTTGCGTTGTTGCCAGCCAAAGCTGGTTGTTTTCTTAAAAGAGCGAGAGTGCAAGTCACTAGAGGAACTCGTTAATTTGACGGATCGCTTCCTCGAGGCACAGAATTTGTCTAATATAGGAAAAGGTCCTGACCCCGCGAAAGAGTACGGTGGAAAGCCTACCGAAGCGTCGCGGAAACCGCAACTCAAATGTATCCTGTGTGATCGTTTCGGACATTTGGCTCCTGACTGCCTCAATCCACCTAAGCAGATGCTAAAGTGCAAGTTGTGCGGTAAAACGGGACATGTAACAGAAACTTGCCGAAACAAGCAGGGGGACAACAAACCGAGTTCTTCGTGCGCATTTAGCGAGTCTGACTCTGCCCGGGCGGGTGCTAGAAAAGCATCCAAACGTCCAGGAGGAAAGATTCCTTGCTTACGTCACCACGACGACGACAACTTGAAGAGTACAACACGTTTCCTGGTCGACGGGATGCCAGTGGTCGAAGGTCTACTGCTAGGAAGAGAGGTTCGAGTATTACGCGATACGGGATGCAACATCGCAATCGCCCGACGGGAGCTAGTTCCTGATGTGTGCCTGACAGGCAAGAAAATCAGCGTCGTTCTCATAGACAGGTCAACTAGCCATCTCCCGGAACCTATTGTACAAGTCAACACGCCGTACTTCACAGGGATGCTGAAAGTGGCTTGTATGAATCAACCCCTCTATGACCTTGTGCTGGGAAATCTTCCACGCGTCAGAGGACCGTACGATCCAGATTCTGACTGGAAGCAGGCGAAGCAGGCGGCTCGTACCCAGGTGGATGAGTTACCGGCGCAAGCACACCCGACCAAGTCACCTGTCACCTCAACATCTGCTTCTTCAAGCGTGGCAAAAACCAAAGCCAATCAACAAGGTCAAGAAAAGATCAGGCCTTTGTACGTGTCAACAACGCTCTTACCTGACGTTACCAGAGCACAACTCGTCGAGGAACAGCGAAATGACCCGACACTCAAAGCTGTCTTTGCTAAACTGAATAAAGAGTTCAAATCGGGAAAGGGCCACTGTTACTATTTCATCGAAGATAAAGGATTGCTCTATCGACGCTACCGCCTTGCCACTGGCAGAACGTTTAAACAGCTGGTCACTCCGAAAGTGTTCCGGGCAGGCATACTCGACATTGCTCATGGAAGTATCATGGCGGGACACCAAGGCATCAAAAGAACTACTGATCGTGTCCTAGAAGAATTTTATTGGCCTGACCTGAACGGAGACGTAAAGCGCTTTGTCAAGTCTTGCGACAAGTGCCAGAGGACTACCCCTAAAGGAAAAGTTGGAGTCGCACCACTAGGCGACATGCCTCTTATCCGGACACCTTTTGAAAGGGTCGCGGTTGATTTAATCGGCCCATTTTCACCAAGATCGGACCGTGGGAACCGATATGTGCTGACATTAATCGATTTTGCGACTCGCTACCCTGACGCTGTAGCATTGCCCGCAATAGATGCAGTTCACGTTGCGGAAGCACTCATCGAGATTTTTTCCCGCATCGGCTTGCCAAAGGAAATCGTCACCGACCGAGGGGCAAGTTTTACCTCAGAATTAATGAAAGAGGTTAGCAGGCTTCTCTCCGTGAAGATGCTGAAGACGACCCCATATCCTGCGATGGCGAACGGTCTCGTGGAGAAGTTCAATGGCACACTCAAGACAATGCTAAAGAGAATGTGCCAAGAGAGGCCTCGATCTTGGGACAGGTACCTTGCACCACTGCTCTTTGCGTATAGGGAAGTTCCCCAGGCAAGCCTCGGGTTCTCTCCGTTTCAACTCCTTTACGGTCGCCACGTCCGAGGGCCGCTAACCGTACTGAGAGAACTGTGGACAAATGAGGGGCTAGACGCAGAAACGCGGACGACTTACACCTACGTCTTTGATTTGCGCAATCGCCTAGAGGAGACTCGCAAGATAGCCCATGAACAGCTGGAGAAGGCTCGTGCGAAGCAAAAAACCTACTATGACAGGAAAAGTCGCCCTAGAAAATTATGTCCAGGCAACAAGGTTTTAATTCTGCTGCCGACTGACTCCAACAAGCTGTTAATGCAGTGGAAAGGGCAGTTCCAGGTCATCGAACGGAAAAATGATGTTGACTACGTCATCGATGTGTGTGGGAGAAACAAGATTTACCATATAAACATGCTCAAAAATATGAAGAGCGCGAGTCTACGGAACCGCAACAGGTGTCAGTTGTTGCAGAGCTCCGCGAAAATCTCTCCGAAGAAGATGAAGTTAAACAAATGCTCGAAGGAGTTCGTTCTTCGCACGGATGCCTCCAATACAAGCCTGGGCGCAGTATTGCTCCAGATGGCAAAGGACCACGTGCTGCTCCCAGTTGCTTACGCAAGTCGTAATTTATTGCCCCGAGAAACCCGTTATTCGACAATCGAGCGGGAATGCCTTGCACTTGTTTGGGCAGTACAAAATTTCATATTTACCTCTATGGCAAACCTTTTGTCATTCAGTCAGACCACCAGCCATTACAGTATTTAAATTCCGCTAAGCACGTGAACAACAGAGTATTGAGGTGGAGTCTCCTTATGCAGGAGTACTCATTCACAGTTCATTACATAAAGGGTTGTGACAATGTTGGAGCCGAGTACTTGAGTCGCGCATAACTGCCGTTCAGGTAGCAACGTTGTTCCTAATACTACTAACCCTCAATCGTGAACTGGTTGACTCCTAGTTGCGACATAGCAAGCCTACTTGTACGATAGTTGTCCAGTAGAACTGTACGCAGTCTTCTGTGAACATTCTGCTACTATGTACATGCGACCCCTGAGGCTAACGTGCAGTGCAGTGACCATTCGTTTCGCCCCGCACCATTGTACTAGAATAGTTGTAAACAACTTTCTCGGAAAAGGGGGTGATGTCATAATATGTGCTGCGAAACCGAAACTGAAACCAAAAAACGACGATTGTGTGCCGTGCGGTGGCGAAGAGGATGTGATGTTTGCGCGTATGTGCCGTGCTGTGCCGACGAGGAAGACAACAGCAGCTCGTGAGGCGCGGCCTCGACGGTGCGTGGCCCGTGCCTTCAGCAGTGCGCGAGGTTCGTCGTTCGAGGCAGGACTACCTCGCTGGGTGTCTGGCCCATAGGTACGACCCCGGCCACGTCGCGACACTCCTACCAGCTGAGTGGACAGCTCAGCCTCCGCTAGACGACCGGTCTAGGTCGTCTAGGTCGTTGCTGAATCCGCCCTGGCCCCGCTGTTCCAGGAGGGCTGGCGTGGGTTTCCGAGGCGGACGGCTGATGCTCAAGGGCACAACTCCCTGCCACCAGAACACGTGTTTCGTCAGCTCCAGCTCGTCGCAGAGCCACTGGAGTTCCACGCGGCGACCCTGCGTCTTCCAACTTCGTCACGGCAGCTGACGGCGCGACAACGTCCACTTCTCCACTGCAAGGTGCCGACGGGACACCAACGACGGCCCAGGAGACTACCCCGACGACCTGAACTGTAGGCCGGACGTTCTATTTATTCATTTAGTTTAGCCCGCGAGGTTTTGTTATGAGTTCCCGTAATGTGTGTGTTGTCCATGCGTGAAAGGTAGAATAGAAGTTGGACGAATGTTTGTGCACTGGCGTGCTGGCTTGTTCTTTCTGGAGCGGTCCTGCCCCAATAACATCACAGTCTCTTGAGCACGGTTGAACTCCATGATAGTGAGAGAATAAGATCCCAGCCCCGGCTCAAAGAAACGACACTCGTGCTCCTTAGGGAAGTCATGGAGTCGCTCTCTCCCATATTCGGGTTAGCTCCAATACGCGAAAATTTCGCATCCCCCATTTTCGAATGCTATACAAATATTTAAAAAAAATAGGGTGGGGGGGGGGACATATAAGCTTCGCCTTTAGGTGTGGAACCCCATAGAGTTATCATTCCGTCGCCTCCTGATTCCCTCATCATGCTCTTGAGTAACACGTAGCGCATGTGTCATGAAACAACATTCTTTAGTTGTTTGTCCTCTGCTTCCTCGCTGCGTGGCCTCCTTCGTGGTCGGCAAAAGTTTATGTTTATGACCCATCAATACTCACCGAAGAGGAATGCTCCGCACTGCACCTGACAAGACAACGCAGCACCAAATCCATCACTCGAGTGTCTAGATCGAGAGCGCACAGCTGCTCCCTAGCGTTCACACGAAAGCTCCTTCTGACGTCATCAGTGAGGCGAGGGACCTTTGCACACCTCTGCAAATGTCAAGGAGAGTGAAGTTTATTTTCCCTTTCGTACAGAAAGGAAGAAGTCGGGGCTAAAGGCTGGTATGCCTGCCAAAGGCCTCCGCTCCCCTGCACAGCCTGACAATGGAAAATACAAACTCAGAACTGAAAAGAGTTGTAGCGATGAAGCCGGGATGGTGAGACTTCCGACCATCTGGTGGGCTCTCTGGAAAGCCCTGAGCTGCACTTTCTTGGTGCATCTGGTGACGAGCCGCAGTTAGTGTTCTTCCGAAGAGGAAGACCCTGAGTGTCCGCCAAATCTGCGCACTGCCAGAGCGTACATTGAAGAGAGCACGGCGGAAGTCCACAGCGCGGTGAGTCGCGATGGATTCCTTCCATGAACTTTGAATAAATAAAGGGAGGCGGATATGTCTCCGACTGCAGCATTTGCAGGGTGATTGCCTGTGGTCTGTTTAGGTGCGGGTGTGGAAATGGAAACTACCACGTCCGATTTCGATAGTGCCTGTAGACCGTTAAAAGTAAGGAGATGGTCCCTTTACCACAGCCCTCCCCCGGCCTCCTCCTGACCACTTCCGGCAGGTTGGGTGAGGCGTCGCGCCAGGTAGTGTGCAAGTCCGTTGGCATTGGGGACGGCTCCATGAGCATCGCGGCCTGTCAGACCGGGGAACCAGACTAAGTGCGTTTTGCCTTTCCCGGATTTAGCAGAGAGAGCGCGAGCGGCTTTTTTGCATACGGAGCCTTTCACGAATGCTCTGGTGAGACCTCGCGAGTATGTAAGAATAGTGGACCGGTTCATAATGGCTATGGCGGGGGCTACGGCCACCTGTTCGGTTTTGTTGGCAGTCGTGTTTCTAAGCGTAAGCGTCGTCAGCAGTTCCCAACACCCCGCGCAGCGAGGCAGCCACAGAAGCAAAGTGATTGGAAGCTGTATATTGCGCAGACTCAGCGAAGGCGACGTTGTCCCCCAATCTTAGCCGCTAAGGTAGGAGCCTTGGCCGGCACTTTACGTATGCCGTAATAGTGTTCGGGGTGCATATTTTTAGACATGTGGTATACCGAATACATTTCCCTGATTTATGGGAAACGTTTCGGCTCATGATTTATTAGTAGACAGGCAAAGTCGCGCATTGTTGAGAAAATCACACACGATACTGACAGCTGTTTCTAGTTTCTCTTCAATCAGCACGTGGCTACCTCCGTCGCACCAGATTGTGATGTCGGCGTAGGAGCCATGACTAAAACCTGCACTAACGAATATCGCATCGGGGCGACGCGGGCTCACAAGCGGCCGCAGCGCTGCCGCTTTGCGAGCCCGCGTTGTCAAGCGGCTGCCAAGCGCCAGAAGCGGTCGCTACCTGAGGTTGGTGGCGCCGATGCGCGCTTAAACCCGACTTTCTCGACCACACGTTCGGGCACAGTTGTAAGGTATGCGACCACTTGTGGTTCGATAACAATCTGACCAAGATCTCGACCACCAAGAACGACCAGTCCCATGCCAACGCCACCGCCGTTCTGCAGCGGGAGTTTGCCGCCGACGACGATCACAGTGAGTGCGCCGTTTGCACTACGTGCAAAGATTCGTCTGTGGCAGGCAAACTACCCGCGATGAGTGTGACGAACGGCTACAGCTACCCGCCGAAACCCGAGCACCTGCTCGAGCTCATTACGGTGGAAAACACCAGGGGAACCTCGAATTGAAAGACCGTGAACAGTGATCAAGAAAATAAAAGATTTAGACAACTTTAAGTCGACTCATGGCTGCTTCGCGCACTACTCGGGGTTCCCTATTGGGGAGATGGGGAGATTTTTTTTCCTTCTTTTCCCGCGAGTTCCTTTCTCTATTTCTTAGCGGTTCTGCTGTGCTTGTGTGTCCTCTTTGTGGTTTCGCACGGGTCGCGTAAGTACATGGCTGGTTCGTTATATTTGTTTTTTATTCGTTCGTTTTTTCTTCCGCCCTTTTTTCCACTCTTTCCCATGGAGGTCCGTTGATCCACACAGATGGTAGCCTCCCAAGGCGAGGCACAGCTCCCGGGAGCCTCGACTGCGGTGGGAGCTGGAGCCGGTGAGCAGCAGGGAGACGCAATGGCTGCATCACCTTTGGGCCAGATCACCACTTTGTGCCAGACGCTGACGGCTCGGCGGGAAGGCGCGACAGCCGCCACGCGCACGGGTCGCGAACGCGCGCAGCCAATAGCATTGACAAAGAGGCCGTTGAGCGTTCCAACGTTCACCGGCCAAACCACCGGTACATCGGTAACCCATTTTTTGGAGGAATTCGCTATTTGCGGGACAGCTTCTGACCTCACAGAGCCACAAATGCTCGAACACGTCCTGTCAGTGGCCTTCCGAGGTACGTCGGCACAGTGGCTGCGCCAGCAGCCTACGTTCCTCTCCTAGGACCAATTCGTCGCGCCGTTCCGGAAGGAGTTCCTGCTGCTAGACTACGACTACGGCCTCTGACGCGAGCTCGACGCTCGAACTGAGCACCCAGACGAAGCTCTGCGCGAGTATGCCCGGGCGATGCAGGAGTTCTTCCGTCTTGCTTATCCCAGCGCCACTGAGACCGTTAAGGCCCCTCATGTCTTAAGGTGTGCCATCCACGTTTGAGACCATACCTCTCCGGCCGCTGATTTTCCTCCCTTGAGGAGCTTGCATGCTTTGCTCGGCAAATAGCAGAAACGTTGTCTTTGGAACAGCATTACACGCCGCCACCACCAGCCGACGTTGCTCTCGAGTCAGCCTGTGCTTGGAGGGAGACAAACAATGGGCTAGTACCATCGTACTGTCCATCCAGGAACTTTCTTGGTGGACCCGGATAGTGAACTCGGCACCGACACCCTTAGCACTCTGTGTCGTCTGTTATGCCCGTCGGCCACTGCGTCCGTATCCGACACATCATCATTGTCAGAGGTCGATGGGACGCTGCATCAACGACTCTCCCTTCGTCATCTGTCATGCCAGGAGTCTGACCGACTCAAGGATCCTTCAGATCAACACATTCCTGACCAGTCAAGACAACATCCTCGGCGGCCAGTGCAGTCAATGGCCAAGTGCACCAATGCTTCCTATTTGCCTACGATGACCCTCAGGAAACTAAATGATCACTGAGGATGAGGCCACCTTTAAGGACCTGCCGCTACAGCCGAAGTTGGTCGATGCTGAAGATGGAACTCTAACCTCGTGACTTGAACGCCGCTGCTTCATACAGCTTAGTGTCAAGGTCTAGAGAGTCCAGCTTTTCACCGACCCTGATAGTGACAATGCCGCCGAAGCCCAAGTCGCTCCGCCAGCTAACTCGGGTCATCGACCAGCTGTTGCAGGTCAGTAGAACAGGATCGCAATGCACTTATGCTATTTCCTATCAGTGCTACCAATCTTTTGTGCGACGGAGGCGTTGAAATGTTCGAGAGGTGCCCCATTCGTCCTCCTGCGATGAGAAACTCGACAGCAGATCCCACGACATCGCCGAAATACCCAGGGCCGCCTATCTGAAGCGGGTTTCGTGGATCCGCGGGACAAGCCGCGACGAAGCCAAGGGCGACCAGCTTGACAGTCAGTGGCGCCCACCAGAGCCGCCACCGACAGCTATTTGCGAATGGCCGCAGCGTGGCCTACAACCTCAGACCGCTAATCTTTAGTCAAAGTTGTCTGCCGGTGGAGTCATTGCCGATAACATACTTCACCCCGCGCTGGCAGAGCCAACACCGCACTCCGAATATTTTCACCCATGTCCGATGTTGTAGCGTAGCTGACAACGAACACCAGCAGCAGCCAGTACAACTGGTGTTCATCGACAGTGCAATGGATGTCCGTCAATGCATGGCCGAGTGTAGTGCTGAAGAGACGCAGTGCCTCTACCCATGTGCGTTCCAGCTCTGACGCTCACGCGCCAGATACAGCTAAGGAAGACGATGCTCAGAATAGAATATTCGGCCCGCAGAAAAGGCGCAGTCTATCTGTCCCTTCTTTATTACACACTATATATATTATATTACTACACTATATATATATTGTCACGTGGTCGCGAAGACTTGTAAGCCGGAGAACTCAAGACGATGACAGCCAAACTATGTATTGGACGAACCTGTGCCGAGTAAAACTAAATCAATCACACTTGATTTGGCCGACGGGTTCACTCTGCTTTTAGCGGTGTTCGAGGAATTCAATGTCAAATACACTCCAGATGCAAAGCGAGCATGTCGGCTGCTTGAAAATCTGACGGGATTTGACTCCAGCGAATGCCTTCCGAGCCCGTCCCAGGGAACCGCAGGGACCATTCGTGAGCAGTAAAAAAATAAAATATACGCCTCTGTGCATATCCGACTGTTACAGAAGCATTTGATGTCCTATCACATGCCGAGTTCCGTGCTATTGTGGAAGCTATGCTGTGATAATAAACAATGCAAACATTTTCTTGGGCTGAAAGATTACGATCTATTTTGTTCCGTAAAACAAAATTTCTTCACTCATCTGTGGGCAGTATGTGGGGAAACCATACCACACTATTTTCCAGTACATTTTCCGGTGATGAGGGTTAAGGAGCTGACCCTTGCTGCAGTTTTACTTCCTCAAAGGAGTGCTTATACTCTATTCCAGCAGAACTACTGTACTCTATGAGGAGGCGTTCGATTACTCTATGTGTAGACAGTTAATTCACCCGGGAAAACGAGCACTATATTTGACAAGCGAATACTCTCCCAAAGTGCGCTAAGGGCACTCGTTTAGTCCTAGAAGTGTGCTAAAAGAGAGAGAGAGAGAAGCCTTTTTATGCATTCTGAGGAGACTGGGAAAGATCCGTGAGGCTCTTTCTAGTCCACTAGTGTCGCTCAGGATGGCGCTGGAAGTGGGAGTCTCGGCAATGCCCCGTACCCTATGGTCCATGGGCTGCCCTGAGTAGCTACGACACTCGGGGCGGTCCAGAAATATGAAAGAGTTCAGTACAGGCAACTTCCCCGCTGAGTACTTCGCATGAGACGCCATCGATTCCCACCATGTTCGAATGCTCCAGTGTTTTTTATGCTTCACACAAATGCAAGCTGCATCGGAGTAATAAAAGAGGTCGACCATTTGTGTATTTCAGATGGCTTTACATTTTTTTCTGTCTTATGAGATTTGGGTGGGGCACGCTATAATAGAAACGCCGTTTGAATACGAAATCAGTACAAGAATGATTATGAAATAAAATGTTATGCCCTGCCCCTGCAAGGTTTTCATTTAAACCATACGCCCATGTTGAGGTTTTATAAATAATTAAGATGGTCTTGCTATTTATTTTATCTGACTGTAGCAGGAGTAAAGTACTTCTATATGGGTCAAGAATTTACCTATGAAAAGGAAAATGGCTTCATGGCCTCAGCATTCGCATAAAATAAAACATCGATAGTCTGAATAAAATTACCTCGTTAAATTGAAAGCAGCCACAAATATGAAAATTGCTATATAGCGTCCTCTAAGACAAAACGAGAAATAGCATATAGATCATCTGTCAGAGGAATTCCCCTAGTTTATTCCAAATTTGAAGCATGAGCAAACCGTGCCGATAAGGAAAGCAGTGTGACTGCAACAAAGCATGCAGCAGCGTTGCGTTGCCTACTCATCTGCGCAATGCATACAAAGTCAGACAAGCTTGCGCAATAGCTGCAACCAATGACCAGACGGGAAGGCTAATTGCCTCCCATTAAGCTTCCGAGAGCAGCGTCAGAGATTCTAGCTTCCTCGTGGGCAGCATTTCCCGGTGAACTTGCTCTTGCTGCAGCCTCTTCATTAGCTGCGATGGCAACGACGCCTGCAAATGTGGAAGAGTTGTCATTAATTTCCGGAATTAACTCCGTACAAGCTTCAAAAAACCCTTGGCACTAAATCAAAAGCAACACATACGTGGGAGAAGAAGAACCTCAATCACACCCAGTGAAATTCGGTATAGTGACGTTATTACACAAGGACCACTGGCACACTGCACCAGATGAGCACCATCCCCGCTAATGATGTAACATAACCTATACCAGAGCAGCTCGTCAACCCCTCTTTTTTTTACTGCTGTTTTTTCCAGCTCCACAAGCATTGCTTGAAAGAGGAAACACCACACATAAAGCTGCCGTCGCCGGCAACAGGACGGTGTTCAGTGTCATATCTAACCGTTCTTTACACAGAGCTGCTACGGCATCTTCACCAAGGTGTTACTTTGGTTTAGTACACGGGAAAATATTTCCTTTTTTGTATTTCGTATAAACACTTTACCAATTTGTGCAAAATGAGATTAGCTGGTCTGTTGGCGTGTGCCTTAAATAGACTTAAGCGGTCAAACTTTTGTCCCTTAGGGAAATTCCAACATTACCACAGCGACAGTAGGGTTCGCAATACCTTAGAGGTGTTTCTGAAGGTTTCAGAACTGATTTAGGTAATAGCTACAATGTTCACTGTTTAATTACAATTTTGTTCTACCACTTGCTTCTCAACTTCAGTTCGCCCATTACAGCAAATGTTTTACTTTGCTTGTTCTCTTCTTTTTTATTTTAATTCCTCCCAATTTCCCTGATTTGTATCAATTTCCCAAACAATATTGAGCAACTGCAGGTTCTACTTCGATATATTTTTTTCTAATTGCTGGCTCTCCGCCATCTCTCGGAGTCGGTGCGCACTATGAATTGTTTTCTACATCTGCGTGTACAAGTAGTGGGAGCCGCGTTCATTGCCAAGCTGCTCGTGCTTTTAAAACAAAGAGGTGCCACAAGAACTCCTTAATAAAAGCCGTACTACATGCGTATTTGGAGAAAAAATACTCATGTAACACTTATTTTGAGACAGAAATTGCTATAATAGTCAGCTGAATGCCACATTTACGGAAGCTATGCCCTTTGACAGTCAGCTAGACATTTACTGACAGGCAAGCTATGAACTGATTCGACTCACCATAGATGAATAGAGCAAAGATGAGAAGAAAGCTTTCCAGACGTCCAGCCATGGCTCTCAGAAATCTCGACGCGGTGATCCTGTGCCTCTGTATTACAGAACGCTTCTGATTCTGTTCAAATTAAGAGAACAAGTACAGAATAAAGTGCACGTCTCAAGTCATGAAAAAAAAAAACCACTTTTATCGATCTCTTCCTCCACACAACCAATGGTATTTCATTGCATTAGTGTCTGTCAATATCGTTAATATAAGCAAGGTCGGCCAAGAACATTAACGGACCATTGCTTAAGCACACGAATCGACTCCAGGGTCACAACACCCCAATCAAGCATGTTGCTCCGTGCGCTCAGACCGAGGGTGCCTTGAGTAAGGTTGAACTTCTCCCTCACCTAATGCTTCCGCTCGCGATGTGTCCCCGTGCCCGCTGAGGCCACCTAATGTAAGGTCCGCTAAGTGTTTCGGCCGATAGTATATTTCAGTAGAGAAGAGGTTGCTAATACGGTTGAAGTCTTCCTTGGGACTGTCTTGAGCATAGAAATTTTTCTTTTACACTCTTTTTCTAGTGAGATCCGGTAACAGTAAGTTGAAATCTTTATATAAGGGGTTGATATCTAGGTTAAACTCCATAAAACAGCACGAAGGACGAAGATACTAAGGAACATAGAAGACCAGACGAGCTCAGACCGCACCAGCTCTGACAACGGAATGTTTATTATAACAACTAAGGCTTTTTATACCTTCCAAACTATATCGCATCTCCATATGATCAGAAACAGAGAACCTCCTACAACGATAGATTAGCAATTTTCATCATAAATCTCAAAAGACAGAGTGTCATCTTAATATTGACATGTCTTGCTCGCGCAGCCGCCTAATAAAAAATACGTCAACTGGGGAAGCAGTGCAAGAAAGGATTAACAGTTAACAAGATTAACGAACCATCCAAAAGGAAAGACGCACGATAGAGCTCATCCTGAGATGAATATTAAAACAAACATGGAATGATAAACAATAGAGACATGGGAAAATGCACGATGAGGAACCTCTGAGACAACTTCCTATTCAGTAAGTGAAATAGAGCGCGTGCTGATGCTTCCTTTATGTAGACCTCTTCCAAAATGTCCTTTACCGTTTTCCTTCTCACCTTTTGTAAAAAAAAAACGAGTGTTCTTCAGGTTAGGCGTGTATCAGCTTTCATTGCAGCTATCGCAGATGAGCGCTAAAACCTGCCTGTTTTGTTGCGCGCCTTCATTTTGTCTTCCATTGCCCTTTCATTAAAACACCTTCCCGTCCTCCCCAAGTATCGGTTTCCACAGACCACGGAAATGCCTTACACCACTTTAGCTGTGCATTGCGTGTTACAGAAAGGCCTCGAGTATTTATTCGACGTGGAACAAAACGTAGAAGGTTTGCAAAAGGCTGGAAAAAACTAGTTTGACATTGTGCTTTGAAGCTATTCGCTGGAGGTGACGTGGCAGTCGGTGGATGTAGGGAACGGCACGAACATTGTGCCTACGGCAATCGGGAGAATCATTCAATTCAGGCCGGTTTATTCCCTGCAACATCGCCTCGTAAACACTTGAAATGGCATTCGAGGAGTTCCTTTTGTGTTCCTTGGTGTCGTTTTTTCGCGTGTTTTTACTCAGTTAAATACCATCCTATCAGTCGGAGTCGAAATCGTGCTTGATTTCAGGGCTGTACCTCCCAATACCACCACGATAGGATAATGAGAGATACCGTAGTTGATGGCTCCGGAAATTAAGACCACCTTGGGTTTCTTGAACATGTAATGACAATGCACAGTACAAAAGCCTCAACATTTATATTACATGGAACCGCTAAACCATAACCACTATATACCGTAACCACTATACCGTAATTACTATATCAAATACCGTAACCACTATATCACCATGGCAAGGGATTCCTTATAAAAATATGCGCTATATCTACAAAGCTCCAATAATGGGCGACTGCACAAGTCTGCGATCGCGCGCGTCAGCCTGCAAAGCTGCATATGTGCGCTTCGTTATTCTACGTAACATTTTTCCGCCAAGGTATTGTTAGCGCTTTCTTTAAACAGTGCAGTCTCACGCCTACCAAACTCATTGGCTACCTAAGTTGTGCGTAGGTGAAAGTCCGTCTATTTCGTCGCGTTTCATGTAGCGCCTTGTTTAAGCTATAAATCAGTGGCCTAAAGCTGTCGTTGGCTGGCCTTCAGGACAACCCACACAAAACCTTTAACAGTCGAATTATCTATCACTCGGCAATCACTCCACACTAGTAGACCCGCTTTCCCAGCCGATAAATAATGCCGACATTTTTTAGTAATGGCATCACTCGTGCCAATGGAACATATTCAGGCGCACTCCTTTGAGTCAAAGTTGTTCAATCAGTTCTGAGAAAACGCATAATTCAAGTGCACTAATTTGAAATCGGACGCGAAAAAAATGTAATATTTGGAGTTTTAAAGGTTGCTGACTTCCGCGACACCAGTAGCGCAAATGCATTGTACAGAAATTATGCCATCAGCGGCAGGCGTCCCAACCTTATCATTTAAGCAAGCCTGATTTCGTGAAGTAGAGAGCGTGGTACCCTTCACCGAAAACAAGCAGCCGGACAGTGACTCACCGAATCTCCCTCGTCGTAGGGCCGTGGAAGTGTCTCAGACTGCGGTCCTTTTATACACATGGAGTTGTCCTGTTTTTCGGCACTGTGCATTAAAGAAAAACAACAACAGGAGAGTAAAATAGCACACATACCTTTGAGTGCTTGTCTAGTTCAGATACCGCTGTGTCGTGTAAATCAGCGAAAATTTATGTCTAACAGCTGTCTGCCACAGATACTGCAATGCATTTGTGAGATGACTGCGGTGCTGCTAATTGCAGACACTATCTAATTGCGGTGCCTGATTGGGATGACACGACGCGGTATATCAAGTGTCTAAAGCTGATGTAATTCCTTGTTTACAAATGGTCGAGAAAAATGGTCGAGAGAATAGCAACTGCTCTTTAGGCACATGCTAGTTGTTTGTCATAGCGTTGTTGATTCTGTATAATTACATTCGGCGGTGAGCCTCGTTAAAAAGTCATAGGTTTATATCCAGTAACAGCGTACTGATAATGAGTGGACATTTTAATTAAGGTCACGCAGTGGGCTATAGCCATACCGTTTTAGTTGCAGACTGTATAGACGGATGCGGCATAACTGAAAATACCATGCATAGTTTTACAATGCATTATCTGTCGGCAGCATTAGTTCTACAGAAATTAATTACGCTCGGTATAGAGACATCCACTCATTCCTCAGTAATGACGCGTTGTTTTCAAATCCATCGAGAAGTGCAGATTAGAATTCCTTATTATACATTTTGCGTTATTAAGCTATCATCCGTTCTGAAGGTACTGTGTCCTGTGAGCACTTTGTTCGAATAGCGCTGATCACTTCAACGTCTCTCCTGAAATGTTTCTGTGTATTTGCTCCGCTGCCGTGGTCTGGCGGCTATGGCACTCGGCTGATGAACCGAAGGTCGCGGGAACAAATCCCGGCCGCTGCGGGCGCATTTTGATGGAGACGAAATTTTGAGTCTCGTGTTCTGCGCGATGTCATCGCACGTTAAACCCCTCCAATACAGCAGCTCTCATAATCAAGTCGTTGCTTTGGGACGTGAAACGCTAGAGATCAATCAATCTCCGCTAGTCTTGCTTGGATCCACACTAGGCTTTCTCTGAGGATCCAAAAATAGACAGCGAGACCACTGTATGCTGTCAACAAAACAGAGCTCATATATAAACTGCCGCCCTTTAATGCCGAACCCCTACACGTAATACAAGCCGTAATTGGTGTCCTCACTTCAGGGAACGATTGAGCCAAAGGACGATCCTGGCGCGTGCTCAACCATAAATAGGGCCAACGTTCCTCTGATGCCTGGTTAGTTTAGCTACGTCAGGTGAAACAACGAGCATAATACCAGCTCTCCAGTCATTCGGTCATTCAAATTTGCGAATGACGCCCCCGCACCCCAGATTCTCAATTTATTTTCAATCTTCTGGGAGATCGGAGGTCGTTGTTGCCGAAACCGTTCGGTTTTGTTCGCTTTTCACTGCATGGCATTGGCCTGGGACACACACGTCGTCAGCAGCTGGACAAGGTCCCATTTTCTCTGCACGTCACCATATAATGTCTAGCCATATCACTGATACCCCATCAGAGCCGTGACTGAGAACACAAGAGTACTCTTCAAAGTGGTGAGATTGAGAGGTGTATGGCACCACTCCAAGTGAACTGGGTTCTAATCCACACAAGTGTCCTGTGTTTTGTTGTTTGTGTGTGTGTGTGCTTGTTTGTTTGTTGCTACAGCGTAAGATGCCACAGCGCCTTTACAATGAGTAAAATTGGTGGCTGTAGGGTACGCCGCAGCCGCCTGTATCTGTGTAACCACTATCGCTAACGATGAAAAACAAATGACACAGACACGTGACAGGGTAAACTACGGCTCCCTCCGTGCTCTCTCGTTCCACGTTTTCAGTCTTCTCGAGTTCCTGCTTTTCCTCCCCGGTTTGTACGTCTTCTTGCCTTGTCTCCTGTTTCTGCTTCTTCTCATTCTCGCCGTCGCCTGCTCCTCTGTTTCTCTGTAATATTCTCAATTCTTGCGCACAACTCTTCTTCCACTCGTGCTTTTTTGCCTGCTGTTTCCTCGTCTTCTTTCTCAACTTCCTCTTTATCCTATATCCCCATTTTTTTTCTTGCTCTCTTTAGTCGTCTTCATCAATGAAACTATAGGTGATTGTTGACAATACAGAATCACCTGAAACGCCATTCTTACCGTACTGACTGCTCTACTTGTTTCTTTTCTTGCACGGGGACTTCCTTCTCCACATGTGATACACAATAACAACAGGATATTATGCTGCAACGTGAACTTACATGTTACGAATAATCCGGGCTATTCGTATAATCTCGGTTACTCGGCTAATCTCGCCTAGTCGTATGCCAGCTATTCGAATAATCCTGGCTGTTAGTATACGTATGCATATTAGATTCACTCATTGCAGTGACACTAAAGCATGCTCTGTTCACTACTTCTACTCACCGCGAGGCACCAGAGCTAATTACATTCACAACAAAGGGCCAGCCAAAGACGTATTCACCTGTGCTTTTCTTAACGAGAAGCTCCTATATCTGTACTTTTAATTGACCATTAACTTTGGCTTTACGACATAAGCTTGAAGAGGAAAAAGGGCGTGGCAGAAAGTGCATTGCACCAGTAATTCGGCTCGGATATCTCTAAATGGTGATACTGACGACATCTGGTTGCCCGGGAGCACGCTGGAGAATGTATTTATCTCAATGCTCACTGTTACACGTGTGAGCTTTCTTCACTTAATATTCCCGTAGTCTATGGCGAAATTCGTGTATATTCGCTAAAGGCGCAATTTACGAAGCTTCTAGCGAACCAGCTATTGCCGCGGCTTCAGAAGGGCAACATGTGCGAGCTGAGCAAGGAAAGTGATGTCAGCAGCGGTGGCAAGCCGCATAGAACGACTTGCTCTACGAGCCGATAGGACAAGACAGACTGGACTAGGAGGACGCGTAGGCGAATCGCTTTCGCGACCCGAGTGAGAAGCGTCCCAGGCAGCACGCAACGTAGGGCCGATATTGGTTTTATGGCGGCAAAGTTCGGCCCATCCACGGCCTAATGTTGCCGACAGCGAGCCAGTATCGGCCACGCCGCCGTCAATGACTGGCAACGTCGGGCTACTATAGCCGCTGCCCCGCCGATATCGGCAGGCCGTCTACTGTAATCTGCAACATGGGGCCGCTTATGCCGCGTTACTGCCGACATCGGCTGAGGCAATGGCTTTCAACGGCAACTATGGCGCCGATTTTGCCTTTCTACAGACAATATGGGCTGGCCGACGCCATTTATCGGCAACACTGTGCCAAGTATGCCACCTTAAAGCCCCCGTCGGCTAGCCGATAACTTTCTCCGGCAAATGTGGCGCCGATTTTGCCGCTCATCAGAATCACCTGAGGAATGGCGAATTTGGCGCGATATTTGCCCAGGAAGATTATTTCACAGGAGACACTGAGTCATTTCTGTTGTCCTGGAGGCTGGAGGCAACGTCGACTACGCCGCAGCCTTTCATGGTTGATATCGGCCGGGCCTCTTTGGAAGCCTGCTATATATAACAATAGAGATCCGATCGACACAAGCATGACCGAAATTCACTTGAGAGATTCGACGTAAGAATAAGATGTTGAGCTTCATATATTCATGTATACGCGTTTCAGTGCCGGAACATAGCGCACGTGCGTTTTGAGCAGCATATATGACATTACGTAAGCGCGCATTGTTTTTAATAAGCAGGGCACACAAAAAACATGCATATAAACTATTCATATATATACATCTATAGTCTGTTTTGCGGGAACTTAGCGAAACAGGCTGGCGCAACAGTTAACATTAGCCAGAAGGATCGACAAGCATGGTGCAAAATTATCTGACAGCGCGCATGTCAGAAAATTTAAATTCATAGAAATTGAACTAGTTCGTGCATACATCGATGGGCATAACCAGCACTCATATGTTCAAACAAAGATAAACAGTTGCAAGCGGCGCTATACTACTGACATTTAGCAACCTATGGAAGGAAAAGGCATATGGAGGTAACAGCGCGTGGACAAAAAAAGGTCTAGCGCCGATTTTATGGTGCGCTGAAGCGGAGATAAACTCGCCACCGGCGTTATACTACTGACATTTAGCAACTTATGCAAAAGAACGGTATACAGAGCTAACATTGCGACAGCGAGGAGACAATACTGATCTAGTGCTAGCTCTATAATGAGAGGACCATGAAATACATAGATCCATTTGTATTGCAAATTCAAATGAAGTGCTCTTGTCAAGACCACGACATTTGCGAAAAAAGCAAGAACGAAAAATACCAAGCAGTGATACGGCAAGCATTTTTCATCTCAAAGGTGGCAAACAAATGCACACACCTATAATTGATATAGAGATAGCTTTCGTGGTGAGTTCTACTAGAGTGTATCTGATCACAGAGTGTTCTTGTGCAGGCGATCTGCGTATCTTATGTTATATAAAAACAGCAAGCATGCACTGAAAAAAAATCAGTTGAAAATCAAAGCTCTCTTCTGTTCCCTAGTTTCTTCATACGTTTGAGCAGGGTTACAGCATAAAGCAGCCGTCCTAAGTCAAGCTGTTGTTGACCACGTGGCCCTCCACTACATTTCATCAGTGCGTTCGCGAAACTAGTGCATTCCTTTCAAAAACAGCTCCTGTACAGCGCAACGCATGTATCGCAGCTCGCATAAGCTCAGCAAAAGAAAATAATTGTCTACTGGTCAGGTAGACAATGCACCTCCATGCTCTCTACTACCACGCAGATACAATAGGCTAATAATTCCTTAATATGTCCACGCCATTGCGTATAATTCATGCTTTTTTTGCTTTTTTGTGTAACGTCCGTTTTTGCGTTCTTTCCATACATATCGAATTCGTTTACACATCGGCCATCGGTTACGTTGTACTGGTTAAATGAGCAGAATATATCGAGCTTGAGTGCATGCTCTGTGCAGTGTGTCGGATTTATCACTGACGTTCGTATGAGACTATGGCGTTGATATAAGCGCACATGTGCGTATTCTGATATTTAACAACTCATTTATTTATAACCAATAAGGGCAAAAGAAGGGCGCGTAGAGACAGAGTCATCGCAGTATTTCTTGTCGTGCGGAAAGGCAGCACGTGCATGTCTTTCGTGCGCTGAAGAAAATGGCAGGAATTCAAGCACAATGGCGGCACCGTGCGTCCTCGCTACGTTTCTTGCGTGCAGTGCAGCATTTCGCTCTCGTTTTTAGCTATAGTGGGTGGTTCAGTCTCTGCGAAATCCTGTGTTACAAGTAGCTGGCAAGAGAACACATGCGTGCCAGCATACGCCACAGGCTGCACTGAGCTGCACTTAACAAATGCAGTCCCGGCGGGTGTCCCCGCCATTGTGCAAAAATGTTTGCCCCACAGACATGCTGTCTTCCACGTTTTGAGACAGCTACAAAAAAAAAAGAAAGCAAGAAAAACGAGCGTGCTCTGCCGAGAAGCAACCTAGCACGTGCTAAGCCAGCAGCAACTAAACATAAAAAAAACTGTGTGGGGAGGGGGGCGCGCGTCCCCTCCCGAACTGGCCACCTTTGTCACGGCCCCCTCCGTGAACATCCATTGTGCTCATCTGCAGTTTGCAAAGAATGTGGTTCTGAACCTGCTTTTGCTGGCGTTCGCTGCCTTCCGAGCGGGAAACCACGAGGAACTCTCTCCGCGCTCTCTCGTCGCGGCTGCATCGCTACCAACGTGCAAGGTGTAAGAACGAGTTTTAACGGCTGCACGCAGTCTGTCCACACGTTTATCGTTTATCATGTACCGCATTTATCGATCATTCAAGTTGATTGCGCGATTCCTTGGCGAGTGTACCTCCTAAGACAATGCCCATCCCAACTGTGACATCGGTTGTATATGAACACAAGCCTGTGCCTTTTGGTGAGACTACAGTGTCGTCGCCGAATTTGTATTGCGGACTCACAGCTGAAGAGTGCAGAGCGGATGCCAAAATTCGGTAAGTTGCTGGCCAGTTTTCAAAATGGGATGTGGCACATATTGTTGTGATGTTAAAGCACCGGTTCCACTTTATATATTATTTGTGTCGTGAGGTGCGTAGGCTCTTTATTTTCGAATAAAGAGCCTACGTACATTGTCCCAAAGCAGTTTTACTTCATGTAGTTAATCCTGTGCTTGTATCAAACACACGTTGTGTGGTGACTTGCAGCTCTCGTCTCGTAACATTATCTTTTCTTGCCCGTATTTTTAAAGGTAATGTGATACCGAACACGCGCTCCTTGGTGCAGGACATGTGCGGCAGTTCGGCACGCGATGGCATTTTTAAAGTAGCCTTGAAAAGATGTTCCTTCTCTAATATCTGCTTATAATGCACCTTACACCTATCATTTAAGAACATTTTTTGCCTAACGACCCCATCCCTGGGGTGTGTCGTGTTAGCTCACGTCTACATGTTTTCCTTTACGATGTATGCCAAAAATATTAAATTTATTATAATGCAAGATGCACCTATTTCAAGTAATGTGCCGCTTTTAAAATTGCTTTGCAACAGATCCTTTACTCACGTTTTTTCCCCCTTGGGTATCTAAAGCGACACGACACCAAGATCTCGGGGTTGGATATTGAACATAGATTCATTATATTTAAAAGGACGACATTGTTTTGTTATTTTCTAAAGTAGTGCCCGATTATGAATGTTTCTGACATTTCTTGTATTTCCGCGTTTGTTCATGAGTCGCACATAAGTTGCATGGAATTATAGTATAGTGCTGATGTGCTCCACAGCTGTGCTAATTTTCACGCCTTTTCCCGCAGGTTCCACCCTTGCCGAAGCTTTTCCACTACGACGGTGCAACACGAGAATAGCATATTATCAATGCAGAGTTCACAAAATAAATGAAATAGTGCTTTTCCCTATAAACCTCTCTTGTTGTGTTATTTGTTTTGGTGAGAACGCATTAATAGAAACTACAGAGGATCCACTTAGCCCCACTTATTACTGTGTTAATAAAGCTTTCGCGTATGCATGAGAGGCACATTTACACAAACTACTGTTGGTCCTTCGAAAATGTGAAAACAAAAAATAAAATTATCGCAATCCAAACGGCGCGACACACGTGGGGTAAACTACAAACACCATAGTGGCTGTGAACGGTCGCGCAAGGGGTTTCCCGATGTCGGCGGGGCCGACAACACGCCAAAAAAGCCTGAATGCCCGCAACATCGGCCAATGCTACCTAGCCAAATCCGACCCATTCTGGCTGGCCAAATTTGACCCATTCTGGCTGGCTAAATTTGACCCATTCTGGCTGGCCAAATTTCGCCCACGCTGGCTGGCCAAATTTCGGCCACTCTGGCTGGCCAAATTTCGCCCACTCTGGCTGGCCAAGTTCGACCCATGATGGCTTCGCCACAGTGGCGCCATTCTGGCTGGCCGTCATCGGGCACGTGTGGGTGAAAGTAGCGCGAGCGCGATTTGCCGACTTAGGCCCGATATCGCTGCCGACTTTGGCCGACTTCACGCCTACATAAGTCCTGTGTTGGCGTGCTGCCTGGGGTGGTGATTCTATGGTAAGAAACAAAAAAAAATAACTCAAGCTATACGACGGGTTACATGTTACGCGACGTTACGTGAAAACGTAGAGCTGTGCTAGTAATCTATCTACTTTCACAAATTAGAATGGTGGTGAGCGTTTTAGGGGCGAAGCTCCTTAAGGCGTAGGCTTGGTTGGTTGGTTGGTCCTTGTCTGCCGTAGTTGTCCGTCGTAGCCACTTCGTCTTCATCGAACGCTGGCACGCGCTCTTGTGTCACGAGTTCACGCCGGTTCCTCTTCGTGGCCTCGAACGCTGGCATGCTCTCTTGTGTCACGAGTTCACGCCGGTTCCTTTTCGTCTACTCCGGCATCACTCAGTTTCGGTTTCGTTTCGTATTACATCACAATACCCCCCGTTTTAAGTAGTTGTTCACAACTTTTCTGGAAGGTAGACGATGCGAAACGAATACCACAGTGTTCTAGAGAACTCAGTTGTCTGTCCATACAGCACGAAGCATGGCTAAATTAATCCGGAACTCGGCACGATCTACGATGTACATCCCGAGCTTCGCCCACTCATCATCATTCACTCCGTGGATATGCTGTAATTTTTTTAATTATAGCGCATCTGTCTAGAGAGTCTACAACTAAAACCGTATGGCTATTCCACTTAGCGTGACCTAAATTATCATGTCCAGTCATTACCAGGACGCTGTTGCTGGACCTAACCCTTTGATTTTTTAAAGAGGGTCACCGACGAATGTAATTGTGCAGTATCGACCACGCCATGACGAACATCTGAGATGTGTCTAAAGAGTGGTTGTAATTCTGTCGACCATTTTTAACCAAGAAATAGCATCAGCTTTAGACACTTGATATACTGTGTTGTGTCATCCCAATCAGGCACCGCAATTAGATAAGGACTGCAATTATAAGGAGAGCAGTCAACCCGCAAATGCATTGTAGTGTGATCGACAGCAAGCTGTTAGACATAAATCTTGGCTGTTTTATACGTATCTGCGGCACCTACACCGGACAAGTACGCAAACATTTGTGTTCTATTTAACTCTCCTGTTGTTTCATGAACAGAGTAGAAAAATAGGACCAGTCCATGTGTATAAAAAGACCGCAATCTGACAACGTTCCACGGCCCTACGACAAGGGAGATTCGGTGAGTCAGTATCAGGCTTCTTGTTTTCAGTAAAGGCTACCACGCTCTCTACCTCCCCTAATGAGGGCTGCTTAAGTGATACCATAATTCCTGTACAATGCATTTGCGGTACTGGTATCGCAAAAGTCAATAACCGTCCGTGCAGCGCCCTCTTTTCTGGATTGGAGAATTAGATGATTTATTAAGTTCGGCATAATCAGACTGTACAACTCCAAAGAACACTCTTCTGTCTAGGGCCCAATTTCATATTAGTGCACTTGTATTCTACGTTTGCTCTATATTGATTCAACAACATTGAGTCAAAGGACGGTTCGCCTTAACAAGGGCGAATGAAAATATCCCAGTGGCACGAGTGAAGGCATTGCTAAAAAATGTCTGCATTATTTGTCGGTTCGAGAAGCTGTACTACTGAAGTGGAGTGATTTCGGAGTGAGATATATTTGGACTGTTAAAAGCTTTGTGGGGGGTGCCCAGAGGGCCAGCCAACGACACGTTAAGGCCGCCTAGTGCGTACCATAGACCCTGCGCTCCCTGAAATGTGGCGAAAATGCAGGACTTTATCTCACCTACGCCCAACAGGGGTAGCGAAAAATTTTTCCAGACGTGTGACTCTGCGCTGTTCAAAGAAAGCACTAAGACTACCCTGGGGGAAAAACGCTACGTAGATTAACGGGGAGCAAAATATACAGATTTTGCAGGTTCACGTGCGCGATCCCTGAACTTGTGCAGTCACCTATTATGGTCTCTTTGAAGATATAGCGCATATTTTTCTAAGGAGTCCCATGCCATGGTGATATGGGTTACGGTGTTTGGATTTCGATCGAGGCTAAAAGTTGAGGCTTTTGTACTGTGTCATTGCACGTTAAAGAACCCTGAGGTGGGCTCAATTTCCGAAACCCTAATCTACTGTATCTCTCATTATCATATCGTGGGATCTGAAGTGCAGCCCCAGAAAATCAAGCACGATTTCGACTCAGGCTCGTAGGTTGATATTTAGCTGAGTGAAAAAGAAACTTGCGAAAAGAAATGACGACACCAAGGAACACAAAGGAACTCCTCAAATTCCATTTCAAGTATTTACGAGGTGTCGTTGGAGGGGATAAAAGGGCCTAAATTGCCTGATGCCGTAGGCACAATATTCATGTCATTCCCTACATTCATCGACTGCCTCGTCACATCAAGCGAATAGTGCAAAACGCAATGTCCAAATAGTTTTCTGAGCCCCTTGGAAACCTTATACGTTGTGTAGAGAGGGATACACACGGGAGATCGGAAGATTTCAATAAAAGTGCGAAGGAACACTTTTTGAACGCGAGCAACAACACAGGTGGGCTTTAGCTCACCGCTGCGACCGCTGCAAAGAATGCGGATGCACGCCTAACCTGAAGAACACTCGTTTTTCGAGGAAAGGTGAGAAGCGAAATGGTAAGGGGACATTGTGGAAGCGCTCTACAGAAGGGAAACATCAGCAGGCCGGCTGTTTCACTTACTGAAGCTGAAATTAAATGGCACAATGGTTTCCTATAGTGCATTTTCCCATGTTTCTCTTTTGCATGATTTTATGTTTACATTAATATTCATCGCAGCACGAGCTTTATCGTGCGTTTTTTTTCTTTAGGATGGTTTTTTAGTCTTGTTGACTGTTAATCTTTCTTGCAGTATTTCCACGTTTGACGTATTTTTTATCTAAGTGGCTGCGCGAGCAAGACACGTCAGTATTGAGATAACGCTCTGTCTTTTATGATTTATCATGACAATTCCTAATCTATCGATGTAGCAGATGCTATGTTCTTGCTCATATGGAAATGTGATGTGGTTTGGACGGTATAAACAGCCATCGTTGTTGTAATAAGCATTACATTTTAAGTCGGAGCTCATCCGGCCTTCTGTGTTCCTTTGTATCTTCGTTCTTCGTGTTGTTTCGCGTAGTTAAACCTAGGAATAAATCACTTGCTAAGAGCTTCGAACTTAATGTTATTGGATTTCACTAGAAAAAGAATGTAAAGGAAAAATTTTTGTGCTCAGACAATCGCAATTAAGGCTTCAACCGTATTAGCAACTTCGTCACCGCTGCAATGTACTATCGGACGAATGACAGAGGACTGCACCTTAGGTGGCTGCATCCGGTGCGGGGCAGACATCGCGAGTGGAAGCACTTCTTCAGGGAAAAGTTCAACCTCACTCAACGCACTCTCGCACTGAGCGCACGGAACAAGATGGTTTATCGGGTCGTTGTGTCCCTGGAGTCGATTCGGGTGCTTAAGCCGTGGTCTGTTTAATTTTTTGGCGCATCTTGCTTATATTAACGATGTTGACAGACACTAATGCATTGAAATACAATGGCGTGTATGCAGGAAGAGATCGATAAAAAAATATTTGCTCATCTGTTGAGATCTACACCTTGTTGTCAACTTATTTTCTTACTTTAAACTAAATCAGAAGTGTACCGTAATAGAGAGGCACAGGAAGCACCTCATCCGGATTTCTGAGAGCCATGGCTGGACGTATAAAAAGCTTTCTTCACATCATTGCTCTATTCATCTATGGTGAATCGAAAGAGTTTATACCTTGCCTGTCACTAAATGTCTAGTTTACAGCCAAAAGAATATAGCGTCCGTAAATGTGACATTCAGCTGACTGATTATAGCAAGTCGGCTCTCAAAATTCTGGGTGTCAATGTGCTGTCGACTCCGGCGATGGCGAAGCGAACAATGTGCCAAATTACATACTCCGTGTTACACTCATCATTCAGCGATACACGAAGAAAACGTAAGTAAGCAATCGCTTTCCTTCAATTTCCCTTTGCCACGTCGTCCTTCATTTCTTATGCCAAAATGCACACTTGTTCAGAAGACGCCCCGAAAGATTTTTTTGCAGTTCCACCGTTTTCTCTGGAATTGCATGATGAAAGCTGTTTGAGAATCAGATGCACCGTCTTGTTTTATATAGTTTTCTTGCAGCAGTGAAAGAAAGTTGCAACACATTTTGGCTGTTTTCATTGTCCTCTTCGGTTCTCAACATCCGTAGTATTATCTGCAAATATGCTTGAAAATTCAATTCGCAGTCGCTTGCTATATTCCGCATTGTCTGTGTCTATGGAAATATGCAGCTACATGCACGAGGCACGCCGAGAGCAAGATTTCCGAAAAATATTGGTATGCGCCCTTATTGAAAAGGAAGCTGTTCTGTTTCACCGTAAAAAGCATGATCTGCTTATTGCGCGACCTTCGTGACCGAAATTGCTTATTTGGTATTACGTTGTCCCTTTGAAAAACAACAAAGGACAATTGTTGATAAATACGCAAATAATTCATCATGAAATTGGGGGGGGGGGGGGGGGTCACAAAGAAATCTTGGTTTGAAAGTTTTACAAGCATTTTTTGCTTTGACTTTTCAACTTCCCAGTTCATACGCATTTCAAATCGTATAGACCAATTGTCTTCATTGAAGAGAACTAATCTAGCTCTAAATGCTGTAACGGTTATATAAAGAAATCTGCAAAATTACACACTCCAGCTTCAAGGTTTCCTTGCGTTTGAATTTCCATTGTCGCTTTCCTTCTACTATCCCGAAATGCCCTCAGGTTTTCTTGGTGGGTCCTTGAGAGTGTATTTCAGTGTCTCCGTTTTCTCTTGATCCACTTGCATAATGAAGACTGCCTTTCTGCCGGATGCAACGCCTACGCTTTCAAGGCTTTCCTTGAACAGCAAAAGTTGTGTGGCTTCTCTTGAGCCATTTTCATTGTCCTCATGCCCGAATTCCGCAGTATTCTCTTCAATATGTCTCAAAAGGCCATTCGCACTTGTATTCATTGCGTGTATGTCGTATTGTCGGTGTTCCGGGAAAATGTGCAGCTGCATACACGATCCACGCCAAAACTATTCTTTAAAATTCGTTGCATGCTCAACAATTCGTTCAGTTGTTATATATATATATATATATATATATATATATATATATATAGCTTGGCGAAGTAGATAACTTCGGCTGCCGTATGAATATAAATATGAGACTGAAGTGCTACGTCTCCTATATATATATAACAGAATTGACGATGCGCCTCTTAGAGAACGACGGTTTATTACATCAACGTTTTGGTCGGGCTCCGACCGAAACGTTGATGTAATAAACCGTCGTTCTCTAAGAGGCGCATCGTCAATTCTGTTATAAACTAGCGGCAACCCAAGCTATTTTTGCATATACAGTCTATATATATATATATATATATATATATATAAGTGAATAATTTATGGTTGTGGTATCGTCGTTGTCGATTGGTGGGATCACAAGAAACGATATTGCTGTGCTGTGCTCTCCATTGGTGCCGCCGGACCTAACTGTACAATATGCCACATTTTCAAAGGGAGCTTGTATGTACGGGTCTGTGAAGCGATTGTTGGAGGTGGTGTACCACAAAAAAAAGTAGCCAGTGGCGGCCACGGGTCGTGCCACTTGAGCCGCTGTCAGGAGCGAACGCGCGTGCATGTAGTTTAGTGAGTTTAGCTCGAATATGCCAGTTCGACCCCGCAGCCACGGGCGCATTTGCATAGCGTGAAATGGAAATAAAGGAAAACAAAGGTATAAAGAACATTCATTGCCTTTTCTCTACCGAAAACATGGGGAAACAGCGCGAAAGGAACAACATTGAAAAGACATTTACAGGAGCTCGAACGTTGTGCCGAAGAAGTGAGATAGCACGAGCAAGAGGAAAGAAGAGCGAGATAAAAACACGAAAAGAGTGAGAGAGAAAGACACACAAAGAGAGAAAGAGCAACGTGTATACAACGTCTCGTTTCCCCGTTGTCCCAGTTGGGAAAGGACTCCAAATATTTTTCCCTCAAGGATACATCCTCATGAATTTGTACGCAATGCGGCCTCCTCCGCACCCAGATTCGCCAGCGCGGTCGCCATATTTTTGTTTGGCGCCAAGAAACAAAGCGATCAGAATTTTTTGACGGCCTCTAATTGTACGAAACGATCGAGAAACAGCGGTCCTATTGAAACGTTCACCATGATGTTTAATGTTCTATTGAAACCTGGCCCTCCGTGTCCTGCGGCTGCAAAACATCTGACGATGGCGGGGGTCAGCCCTGTGAAGCAGCGGAGGGTGCTAATAATCACTGGGTCCCGGCAAGCTGTCACCGTAAACTAAGCTTTCAACGCGCAACGCAAGATCCCTCTCCAGCGAAGCTAGGCTAGCGGAGCTACTCGAGAAGCCAGAAGGTGCTATTTGGCACATCATTGGCCATAGCGATGTTAAGAGAGCAAGTGAAACTTGCACGCTAATAAACAACTGACATGTCCTCTGCTATAGAGGGTTGCTCGAAAGGAGAGAATATGCTGTCGGGTTCCTAATTCACAAAGATATAGAGGGGAACGTGGCGTATCTCTACAGCATTAATGAAAGAGTAGCATGTGGTGTGATAAAACTGAATAGGCGATATAAACTTAAAGTAATCAAAGGATACGCGACAACAACGAGCTACGACGGCGAGCATAGAACCTTTCTATCAGGATATCGATTCAGTAATGAAAAGAATAAGGACACCATACACAAGAGTCATGGGGGGTTTTAACGCGAAAGTAGAAAGAAAAGAAAATGAAGAACAGACGATTGGAAACTACGGCGTCAGCCATAGGAATAACCCGTGAGGAGATGCTAGTAAAGTTCGCAGAAAGAAACTAACTCCGAATAATCAATGCTTTCTTTAAGACGCATAAGAAATGAAAGTGAACATGGAAAAGCCCTAATGGGGAAGAAAAAACGAAATTCACTTTATAATGTGCGAGCAACCAGTAGTAAGGAAGATAAATAGTAAGTAGTAAGGTATAAGTAGTCAGGGAGATAAATTCTGCGATCACTGATTGGTAACGGAAAAGAGTTTACTTAATCTATGGAGAGTAAGAACTAATTTAGTCACTAGAAAAAATGCAAACGTAGAGATAATGAAAGCAAAGAACAAAGAATTTAAAGTCGCACTGAAACATATTTTGCCCGTTAGCAAAAACTATGCAGATCTAGAACTAGTGAACAAAACCATAACGAAAGTGATCTCCCAAAAAGCGGTAGAAGTCAGGGGTAAAAAAATAAAGCAAGATGTAAGTTGTCCCAATGTACTAAAGACTTTAAAAAAATCCCAGCAGATAAAAGTGAGTTAGTCAAAAGATGATACAGAATTCGCAGAATTATCAAAGCTGACCAGTAAAGCCAGGCATAGATATGTAAGGAACTTGAACTTCAGAGAAATAGAGAAAGCAGATAGAAAAGTACCAGCTTTAAATCGGTCAAAATCGAACTGCTGTTACGATAAAACAAAATGTATACGCTGAAACATAAACAAGGTAACGTTATCAAGAGATTTAAAGAATTTGTAAAGGTAGCAGAAGGCAGCAGAACTGTGCAGCTCTGAGACAGACCATGCAACCTTAGTAGAAATCAAATCAGAGGAGGACGTTGAAGCTCCATGTATCACCACTGACCAAGTCAGAAAAGCCTTCAAAGGGTGTCCCGTAGTAAACCAGCAGGTGAAGACAGCATATCATCCAAGGTGATCAAAGACGGAGGAGACGTTATACTTGAAAAAGCTTCCGTCGCCCCTCCCGAGATGTATGAAGACATCTAGCGCACCATTCAGTCGGAATAATGCTAATGTAATACTTTACCACACGAAAGGTGACATAAATGACTTAAAGGATTACAGACCATTAAGCCTACTCCCAGTAATAAGCAAGCTATTAACGAAAGTACTTCCTGCTAGCATAAGAGAAACACTCGACGTTAGCCAACGAAGAGACCAAGCTGTTTTTAGGAAAAGCTAGGGAACAATGGACCACACCCATGCTATCAACCTAGTAATTGAGAAGTGATCTCACATAACAAATGTCGTTATATGGTTTTTATTGACTACGAGAAAGCATTTGACTCCATGAGAATGCAGGCAGTTCTAAAAACTTTGCGTCGACAAGGTGTACCTGACGTATACATGCACACCATAGCTGACATCTACATAAATTGCACAGCCACACTACTCGTACTTAAAGGGGCTAAAAAATTCTGATCAAGAGTCAGAGAAGGAGATACAATCTCCATAATGTTATTCGCCCAATTCCTAAAAGAAGCCTTGAGACGTCTAAACCATGAAGAAAACAAAATCAGAATAGGCGGGGGATATTTCAGCTATTTAAGGTTTGTAGGCGATATTGTGCTCTTTAGCAATGGCGGTGACGACCTACACAGTATCATTGAGGACCTAACCCGGGAAAGTCTCAAAATAGGTCTAAAAATGAACAGGTAAAAGAGTGAAATTGTGCGCAATAGTGCAGCTAAGACACAGGAATTTAAAATTAACGATCAACCCCTAGAATGTGTGACCCAATACGTATATTCTGAGGCAGTTATTAACAGGCACGTCTACCTATCAAAAGGAAACTATCCGCAGAATTAAGAATGGGATAGAGTGCATTCGGGAGATATTCCCACGTCGTGACTGGAAACGTGCCACTATAACTAAAGCGCTAAGTATTTCATCACTGCCTTCTCGCAGTACTAAAATATGGTGCAGGAACATGGAGGTTAACTAAAAAAGCTACAGATAAAATTAAGGAGCACGCACCCTGCAACGGAAAGAAAAAAAAAATCCCCGCATATCCACGGAGTGAATGATGATGAGTGGGCGAAGCTCCGGATGTTCATCGGTAAAAACCGTGAATCTTGCCCAGTACATCGTCAAAGACGTGACAAACACTGTGTGTCGCCATCTAGCGCTCTCGTATCACACTAGAGCACGCAGCGAGCGTCTCAGCGCCATCTATTGATCAATTCACGTACTAGCTAAGCAGCACTGCAGCGCTCGGACGGACGGACGGACGGACAGTCAGACAGACAGACAGACGGACGGACGGGCGGACAGACAGACAGACAGACGGACGGACGCCCGTACATCTGAATGAAGCGAGCACTGCAGCGCCATCACGCCATCTAATGAGCACTTCACGAACTAGAGGTGGCTACTACAAACGGATGGACGGACCCACGGCATAAGGAGCTTCGCCCCTAAAAATGTAGGCGTAAGGCTCAGATAAATATGAATCGGGGTGGATCAACGAACAGAGAAGAAGAGCCGATATTCATGTATGAATTAAAAGAAAATATTGACCTGAGCAGGATATCTCATGGTCAGGACATATAAAAGGTGGATTGTAAGAGCGACGAAATGCATACAAAGAGAAGAACGACGCAAAAGAGGTAGGTAAAAGGTTAGACTGGTGCGGTGAAATTAAAGAGTTCGCGGGCCCCGAATGTAAGAAGCTCGCACAGGATAAGGCAAATTGTAAATCGTCGGTGAAGGCCTTCGTCCTTCAGTAGACATAAAATAGGATGATGATGCTGGTGATGGCGGTAATCATGATGATGATGAATGTTGCCTACCAATGCCGTTTCTTAAGTGGAAGATACTATGGAACAGTTTTAAGCGAAGGTTTTGCCTGCGATTTTGATAGGTACTGCTCAGTTGGTGTGTGTATCCTTCTTGCGTTCATTTTTTATGCTATTCCTTATGTGCTTCTAAGCAGTGTAATGTTTTCTTCTTTGCATTCTCACATGTTAAGCTTTGTTCTTGTGCCATCTTTTTGTCTCTTGTAGTTATCGTCCTTGGGCCAATACTTGTTCTGAAGTATTACGGAAATAATAATAAATAATATTATATGATGTGTGCAGTTTTTCAGGTAATAAATAAGGAGACGCAATGTCGAACGCTGTCCTAAAACCTAGAAATATAGAGTCTACAGCGAGTAATTTTTCCTGAGCGCTACCGATATCTAGTGTGAATTCAATCAGCTGTGTTAAACAAAACAGATATTTCCAGAAACTGTATTGATATGGATTAAATAAAAAGTGTTCGGTCATATGTTCTACAATGCTTCAACATATAGTATTCTCTAAGATTTTACATGCTACATGGCTTAAAGAAATGGGCTGGTAGTTACTGACGTGACTCCGCGAACCATATTTATGAAATCAAACATGTGCACCAATCATCCGGTCCTTAGGAAGGGAAGCTTCCGCTAGAGTTTTCAAAAACTATTTTCAGAATAGAAGCTACACGCTACGCACAAATGTTAAGGAAGTGATTTGTCAAAGCGTCAGATCCTCCGCCTTTTTCAACGTTTAATTTTTAAAAGTTCCATGCCACGTGTGCTGATAATACGCCATCCATCTCGCCTATCGATGCTATCTGTTCTTTGAGGCACTTCTATGGTAAATGCGCGCTTTGGATGCTCAGAGGAGAACACGGGGGCGAAGTATTCATTAAAAATTCTGCTTTGTCTTCGGCATAGTTTTCTATGCCATCTTTTGTAACAATGGATGGAATGCCGGCTACTTCTTTGCCATTTCCTTTCGCATGCTTCCAAAATTGCTTAGGGCCGTCCTTACTTCTAAGCTGAAGGCATTCATTGAAGTCAATCTTGATGACGCCGATCCCTTTCTTCGTTTCTGTCCAACTTCCTTTAGGTTTCTCAAATTATCACTTCATCGTACCTTAGAAAATTACAATAAAGTATTTGGCTTGCTTGTGAGAGCCTGCGAAACGCTTTCGAAAACGGAGGCTTACTTCTACTTTCCGTACTCTTTATCGCCCTGGATGGTATGAAGCGCTGTCGGAGGTCCGGAGGTCTAGTAATTCAGTTTTGAAGCGATTGCATAATTGATCAGTTTTTTTGTACTCCGCTTCTGTTGGGGCAACATCATAATACCAATCCAAGCCATCATTTATTCTATCAAGCTGTGCCCTGGAATAGCTGTACACACGCTTTCTCACACAGGGATCCAGTTTCACACTTTAAATTCCCATTCCCGGTACAGCAGCAGTATTATCCCTAATACCAGGAATACATGCGGTAGAAATAACTCACTCAGATTGGTTTGTGACCACCAAATCTAGAACATTGTTCTTATCAACGATGACACGTTCTTATCAACGATGATGTTGGCCAGGGCCGGGCCTGAAGAGGACTACGGCTAGCGAAGACACGCGGAGCGTTGTGTTGCCCCTTGTGGCCCGAAGAAACAGGGCAGCACACGGGACTACGCCCGACCATCCTGCGGGTACTGGTGATCTTCCTTGACCTCCACGAAGGAACCGGTGGAACTGAAAAGTCCATCGGTTCTGAAAACCCACCGGTTCAGGAACTGAAAAGTCCCTGAAAAATAACTAAAGTAGCGCCATTCGTGTCAGTGTGGACACACCTCCTCTCTCGTTTGCTTCGTAGATTGAAAATGAAGTTAGTTGAGCAGGCACTTGGCCGCTGTCGTACGTTCGACTAAACGCAAGAGGGCGCTGCTGTTGTAAGCGACCCAGTGGGGGGTGGGGGAGTTTGAGAGAAATAATGAGTAAAGTGCCGGTAAATACGACAGTAGAATGTATGATGATGATGATTGTGGTTCGGTTAGGAAAGGACGCTAATTTCTGCAGCCAATGTAGGGAGCATGGGCTAAGCGTCCGTGGGGGTGGGGGGAAAGCGAGTGAAAGAGAGAGAGGAGAGAAAAACCGTAGTGGAGGGCTCCCGAAATTTAGACCACCTGGAGTTCTTTAACATGCACTGACAACGCACAGTACACGCGCCTCTGGCATTTTCGCCTCCATCGAAAATGCGACCGCCGCGGCCGGGATCGAATCCGCGTATTTTGGGTAGCAGCCAAGTACCGTAACCACTACACCACCGCGGCGGGCAGTAGAATGTATTTAGAAGCAAGTAGCGTGTTTCTTTAGGGGCGAAGCTCCTTAGGGTGTGGGTCGTTCCCTCCTCTGTAGTAGTAGTAGTAGTCGTATATATGTGAGTTCGCGCGCCTGGAGCCTCACGCTCGCGCTCGGCGCGTGCCTCCCGGCGCGCTACCTCTCTCACTCTTCCATCTGCTCTCTTGTGAGAGAGAGAGACAGAGAGAGAGAGAGAGAAAGAGAGAGCGAAAGGCGCGCGTTCACTATTGAAACGCTCTTTCTTCGATGAACGCTGCACCAGCTCGCAACGAAGGAGAACGCGCCCTCACCCGCGAGAGACAAGCTTGATGCAGGCAGCGTCTAGCGAGTTTCTTGATTGAAAAATACCGACTGCTCGCACTGGAGAACCGTTCACCGGCCACCCATATATATATATATATATATATATATATATATATATAGGGACTGGATCTTGACTTGCAATGTAGTGCCGGTGGGGGATTTCACTTGTGCGTAGTTGAACCATAAGGTTTCGTAACGTGCGCGTTAACTAAATTAATGCGGAACTTAGCCCGATCTACGATGAACCTCCGGAGCTTCGCCCACTCATCATCATTCACTCCGTGGATATGCTGTGAATTTTTTTCTGAAAGTGTAAAAATATGCTGTACATTATCAGTGAGTACATGCACGCGCTCGACGTTTGTTTATGTGCGTGGTGTCGGCAACATGGCATGGGACAGGTTCGCGGTTACGACGCAGTTGAGTTTTTGCGCAATATAATAAATATACAGCGTCATAAAAGCGGTCTGTAGAAAAAATGAGGTAAGCAAAGCACTTGTACCGGTTCTGAGATGGAACAAAAGCACTAACAGCAACGGAGGTGTGAAGTTTTCGCTTCCACAGGGAAAGCTAAATGCCAAACGTCGAGATGTGAGGCTCCAGCGTATCGGACGGCTATGTCGCCCTCACGCCGAGGCAGTGGCGGAGAAGCCGGAGACCTATTGCAGGGACGATGGCCGCCGAAGACGGTTCCCGCGAAGTCTAGCGCGTGCTCTGCGAGCGCAGCTGGCCCTCATAGCAGTTCCTACGGCCCTACTAGCCACCAAACATGCTGCTTACGCAGTGTTGTTGTCGGTGCGCCCCGTGCGTCGGTGCAGACGCGTGGTTTCGCAAGGCCTTTTAGTTTCGCGTAGGCAGTTTCTTGGTGGACACACTAGAGGCGCTGCTGATACGGTTAGGAGAGGAGGCAGAGGCGAAGGGGCGCACTTGGCGCAACTTTAGTTTTTTTCAGGGATTTTAGTGGAACTGAGGCCCCACAGAGACGTGGATCTTAACACGAGGTTCTAGGCCGGATGAACAGCACTCGGATCTACACCAAACTGCGGTTTTGGTGGCTCGTGCGCCTCGTCAGGCGTTCCGTGGACACAGCGTCAGGCGTTCGGTGCCAAGCGGAGCCATACACCCCGACTCTTGGCGCACGCCCGACACTCCGGACTACGCCCTACCATGGTTCCAGTGGAAGGCTCACCTACCACATCTCTGCTGATTGAACGCCACCTCCACCCCCAAAATGGCGCCTCACATGCAAGCTGCGCGCGCCAGCCTCCCTCTTTTCTTGCAGCAATGTGCCTCTCGTCGTCTTCGTCGCCTCACGTGCGGTACGGGCGCTTCTGCGTGGCTGCTTCGTCGATTGCCCCTTCCCCCGCGGACGCTTAGCCGTGCTCCCTATGTGGGCTCCATAAATTAGCGTCCTTTCATCAATCAAACCACAATCAATCAATCAGTCATTCTCTCCTGACCGAACCACAATCATCAAACATCATCATTGCGCCTTCGCCACACCACCAAACACAAGAAGTGCTTACTTATACCATGACAGAAGCAACATTGTCGTTAAATTTTTTACATGAAAAAAGGAAAACTTTGGGTAAGTGCATGTTTGCGATGAGCCACACCTGCCCAGCACGCAGGGCACCTACACAGTTTTCTTAGTGATCCAAAATAATACATATTCCCGTCTACATGGCGATACACAAAGGGAAGCCTTTGTGCTCTCATACGGAGCGCTCATTTTTCGCACACGTTTCTCTCGTCTTTGCACCTAAATCGGCTGTATCGAATAAAGGGGAGAAACATGGTGACGTCACTACTCACGCGCCGCAAGTTGTGTATATATATTGCCAAGCAAGATTCTGTATTATCAGATTAAACTGCTCGCCACGAAACGTGCCTCAGCTTCCTTCTTGTTCCTCGGCTGCAACAACTGGCGACGAGGATGCTAAATCGAATCTCTGATGGGAAGGGACCGATCCCGTGAAGGACTGAGGCAGGACAGAGCACGGCATGGGCAAGATGCAGGAATTCGACGCCTTCATGGAGGACGGCGGCGAAGACTTTGCTTCTTACGTGGAAAGATTCAAGCATTACCGCAAAGCAGCGAACGTACAAGAGGAGATTTTGAGGAGTCGGCCATCGTAATGGCCATAGGCGAGAAAGCGTACAAGACACTCAAAGATTGGCGAATAATCTCGAAGGTATGGTTAAGGTAATAAGTGCCCATTGCGAGCCTGCAAGTCCAACCATTGCAAAGCAATGCAGGTTAACCAGGTGATACCAAGCTGAAGTTGAGACAGCAGCGACGTTTCCAGCTGCACTGAAGCACATGGCAGTTAAATGCAGGTAAGGCACAATCCTTGAAGACTCACGGTGGAACCGTTTTGTCGCTGGACTGCGAAACTGCCATCCAAAGCGGTTTGCTAAAAAAAGGAGCTGTCGTTAGAATCTGCTTGCGACTTTGCCAGAAGCGTTGAAATGGTGGATCAGGAGTCGAGGGGGTTTCGACCTGGCAGTGGAACGGAAGCCGGCGTCCATGAGATAAGGAGGACATACAGGAAAGCGGCATTTGAGGTTAAGCAAGGTAAGCAATACAACGCAACCAAGATCGACGCATTGATGCGGGCAAGAGCATGACGCTAGTTCTTGTTATCGGAAAGCATGGTGAGTCACTTGAAAGGTCACTTGGCTCGAGCATGCGGACGACGGCCGCCGGTTGCGGGAAAATTGACACTGTTGCAAACGCGCAAGAATATAAATGAGATGTTGCTGTACGTCGTTGATCACACCGGCCTTGCGAAGAACTAATGCTCGGAAGGAAGCGTGTGCAGATGCAAGTAGACACAGGAGCAGCTGTTTCTCTGATATGGGAAGAGCTATGGCAGCAACTAGGCAATCCCCTGTCACTCACGCCGTCCACGGTTAAGCTGAAGACTTACGAAGGAGCGCCACTGGAAGTGAAGGGGCAAGCCGACGTTCTGCTCGAATACAACACACAGCGCCAGGTTCTGCCAGTAATTGTGGCCCTAGGAGACAAGCAAGCGCTACTTGGTTGAACGCGATTGGATTGAGAACCTAGACGCGACTTGAACGGCATTCACACGGTGCAAGCGAAGCTCACGGCGAACAACCTTACAAAACGTATGCCAGTATTTTCACTGGGTTAGGGCAGATAAAAGGCCGAAGCTTTCCTTAAATAGATAAAGCGAAGCTTTCTTTAAAAGGAGCCAGCCTACCGGTGTTCTGCAAGGCACTGCCAGTACTATATGCCATAAGTGAGCAAGTTAAAAAGAGCGTGATATCCTACACGCTGATGGGGTACTAGTGGGTGTAACACACACTGACTGGGCCACGTCGTTGGTGGTAGTCAAAAAAAACCAGGGGGCAAAGTACATCCCTGTGGCGACTGTAAAGTTACAGTAAATCCGTCTTAAAACTGACCACTAGGCACTACCAACAGATGCAGACGGGTCCTAGCAGGGGGCAAAGTGTTTACCGTTTTGAATTTGTCGCCATCGTAGCAGCAAAGTGAACTGCACCCTGACTCGCGGTCTTTGCTGACTATAAATGCCCGCATGGGCTTCTTCCAATATGTTTTAATGTACTGCGGCATTTCCAGTGCGCCGACCGTATTCCAAGCAATAATAGACGAGTTGCTGAATGGACTAAATGGAGTAGTTTGTTACTTTCACAGTGTGCTCATCACACGTGCGGACTACAATGAGTGCCTGTACGTGTGGAAGAAGTACTGCAGAGCTTCGAGAAGCGCGGCAGCAAAGTAAGGCACGAGAAGTGCAAATTTTTGTCATGTCCGTAAAACACCTGGGTCACATGATTGACAAGACAAGCGTGCACCCTTTCTTTGAAAAGTGGAATCAATTAGAAAGGCTCCAACGCCTAAAAATAGCACAGAAGTAAAGGCGTATCTTGGCATGTTGATATTTTATTCGCGGTTCATGCCGAACATGACATCTGAACTAGGGCCGCCCTAGCAACTGCTTCAAAAAGAGGAACATTGGGTATCATGTACGGAGACTGAAAAGGCATTTCAGAAAAGCTAGAAAATGCTCAGTCAGTAGTCAGTACAAACCTCCTACGACCATAAAAAACCACTGGGTCTCTTAATAGAATGCTTTGTTACGCATGTCGGTTCAATGAGGAATACATTTGAGCGCCGAAAAAAAGGACGACACACAGGAAAAGAAGACGACACATGAGCGTTCACATCAAACGAATTTTTTGTAGCAAAAGGGTCAACAATAGACAAAGTACTTAAACACTTCAAAAGGTACCTGCTAAGGTACAACTGCCACGATCCCTTCTCGCTGACAATGGACCTGAAGGGTATCCCGTCTTTGTGGGTCTTCGCAGTAAAAAATATTGACAGACATTTACTTTTGCATGCAGAAATGTTCTTTGCCAGTCTGCACAGTTCAAGTTCGTTGCACCTTTCCACGGCTGCAGCTTTTTTCTTGGCTAAGCTGGTTTTCACCGGAACAAAGTTCTTTGATAAAGCTATGGCGGCTCTTTCTTTGAAACAGTCTGATGAGAGGACCACGAAAGTTCGTTCCTTGTGAGCCTGAAGCAGACACAAGCGGTTTTCTCTGAAGAAGTCTACATGTCGAGCTGTGGGCACCTTGGCTCGCTGGGCAGGCTTCTTCATGGTTGCCGTCGAAATACTGTGGAATGCCTCCAAGACTGACAAAGAGCAACAGGAACGGTGCTTACTGGAGGCAATCGACAGTATTTCGACGGAGAGAAAGCGTACAGAGAGAGCACAGAAAGCGACAGAGAGAGAGGGAGATAAACAGAAAGCAACAAGGTGAAAGAAAGAGAGAGCAAGAAAAAGTAGAAACACAAAGACCGGAGAGCGCAAAGACATAAAAAGTCAAAAATTCTTCGTGAAGCGGCATCTGAACATGAGTACTCATGGTCACAAGGCGGCCGTCATATACACTATGCACGTTTCCTCCGCTCCGCAGTTTCGAAAGATTCCACAAGCGTGGAACTTGAAACGACGTGAAATGGTGGAACATTATCAATGCAGTATGATCAGTGACTATAGATGCGTTGCGTCCGTGATTTTTTATTGTTGCTATTAAGAATGAGAACCAACATTAAATATGTCCTGGCAGTCGCTGTTATAATATGTCGTGATGGGCAATTTGGTCTCGTACTTAAACTTTGCAGCATAAGCTTGAAGACAAGGCTGATACAGATTCTCAGAAGATGCGTTCCAGAGACGAAGTTCGTAGAATTTTTCTAGATGTGAAGGGAAAAATAGGTAAGAATTAGCGCTATGCAGTAACAGATGTTGAAATAGTAAGTGAATTTTTTTAAGTTTCACACCGAGCAAAGGAGACGTCTGAACAACGCGATGCGATGAAATTGAAGATATTCGTTCATGTATTTGAACACATGATGACATACACGGATGAAAACAAGTTCGACAATCCCTATGCATATTCTTATGAGATGAGAACGCGAAAGCATTTCTTTTGGCTAGATTCTTGTTGCGGAGAGGCGCTGTAAACTGGTGTTGCCAAGTTATGTTACAGAGAATGAGGAAATACGGGAGGCCGGATTGTATTTGTTTATATTATTTGATGCAATCAAAGTGTTGTCGACCCTTCACATGCTCTTCTCTAATTTGTCGTCCAGGCAGTATAGGAAGATGTGCCCGAGGCAGGTCTCGGGCGTATCGAAGTAGTACGACCACCGCGGCGTTGTGGTTGCTGCCATTAGGCACTTAAGGGTGTCGTCAGCCTCTTATCGTTGCTGTAACGGCGTACTTGGGCCGGGGTACATAGACACTACCATGGCCATGTGATCCGGTGGAGACATAAATCAATCTCGCACAATGTATGGGTCGTTGGAGAATGCGAGATCGATGCACATGCATCTCGACGTCGTGATGGCCTCAGTGGGCGTCTTCAATTCGAGATTGAATTCGGCACGCATGGCGGCGAGGAACGATGGGCTAACTGGCGCGTTCTGATTGAAGTCCCGTACCACGAAGGATTTACGCCCAAACAGCGGAGGCTCAATGATCCTTCAGATGCATCCCGCTGCTTCCTTCTGCGACTTTGCAGGCATCAAAATCCAGCGAAGAAACGCGGCGATACGGCCGTACGCCGATGCAGGTAGCTGCAGCGTAGGGAGCCTGCATGAATGCCTGCATATAGGCTCCCAAGTGTAGGGGAGCGGAGCGCGCCATCTGCCGCTGCGGGGAGTGTTGGCGTGGCGTCACTTCCGGTGGGAGAGGTCACATGCTTTCCGGGCACGGCTTTTGCGGACGGCAGCTGGGCACGCGCTACCGCCAATCTAGCCAAGGAACGCTTTCACGTAGAAAATTCTACCAAATGTGGCATCGGTAACAACACCTAAATGCCTTGGCGAAGGGTAAAGTGACTTAGGTTTGTAGTGCACATTCTTGAAGGTTGTGAAGCACGGCAGAAAAAAGAAAACAGCCGGCAAATTTAATTCTCTCTCTACCAGTGTCGTACCCCGCAAGTAGACTAAATATTCCAAGGGGGGCATTTCGGCCGCCTTCACACTTGAAGTAACATCAGCAAGCGTGACCTTCCTTCCAATGTGCCGGCTGTACAAAATGTTGCGGTGTATCGGCCCCTCCCTGTGTCATCGCTATGTAGCGCTGTGCGAATTCTGCCATTGTCGCCAACAATTTTCTCGCGTAGCTTTCTGCGCTCCTGTTTTTAGTATGCTTCAACCACAACATGCCCCCCTCTTTCACGTCGTTACCCATGCGCTTGATTTTTCATGAAACTTTCCGTTGTATTTTTGCCAGTCAAGAGCCAGGTAATCCCTGTGCTATTTAGTGATTAAGCAGGGAAGGTGAATTGGAGGTTGTCATTGTGCGGGTAAGGAATACATTATGCAGTTTGTGCGAGAATCAGAGGTGCATAAATGTATTCCGGCTAAGGCATTATACACTGAATAGTTATCCGTCTAGGTTTCTCCTAGACTGGTACATCGAGTGAAGATTTTTATTTCTACATGAGACCACTCTCGGCTATCCCATATCCTAATGCATCACAGAAGCGCTGCCAAAATACCGTCCCTGCAAGTTCCGCAGTCGAGAATTAACCCTTGCAAATGGACTCGAACCGGGAGAACAGCGCCTGCCTTGTTCACCTCGTTGATGTATGTAGTTTCTAGCAGTGCAGATGGAATAAGGTGTGAAAGAAGTGCGAGCAATCGCACGTGCGCTAGAAGGCTTGCCTGTTAGCGGCTGTTCTGGCTGGCTCATGTACCGAGGCTGTGTAGGCAGGTAACGTGTGCGCTTAATTGAATAAGCTGTACATCCTCCCCAGCCATCCATTATTACAATTTTTCTTCTTAAACATGCTCTGAAACATGCGTGTTTTACCTCGCAATGCTGGCTTAATAGTCTTGCATTGTGTTTGAACAGTTCTAGCAGCACAAGAAGACAGAAAACACTCTGCCGAATAGTGACACAGAATTTCACCTAAAATATTTTATTTTATCCAGTGATTGTTCGGACAGGCAAACGCTCCACTTAAGAAGCTAAAGAAGCACATAAACGACTAAGCTAGCCTGACAGGGACAACACGTGAGGACTTATCTCGTGAGACGAAAATATGATTTTCGAGAAGTGCGTATTGGGGGGCGGTCCCATGCATATATGCCGAAGACGAAGCAAAACAGTGCATCCATTTGAACCTAGCTGTCGAAGTGAGTGTAGAGCATACCTGCTTGTAAAGCACCACTAGCAACATTGAGGTTAGATAATTACTACCTCCAGAGCAAACCTTGTTATAAGATTTTACAGACTTCTTATACAGGTAGAGAACTAGGGCCGCTGGCTGAAAGAAGAAACACCAGCAAGGAAGCTGCTGCAGCAGGCAGCAATGCAACTGCGAACAATGCACACACAGTTCCCCTGGATCTCAAGTATGCAGGCGTACTTTAGCAGTTTCGCAACAAAACGATATTCTTATCTAGAGAAAGTGCAGCACGGGAGCTCCTTACGTTAAGTGACAGGCAGCCCGCTTTTGCGTGACGCCTGTCGCTGTAAATCGAGACCATTTCTTTTCCGCAATCGGCTTGCTTGAGCAGCCCGGAGTTCTCTATCCTTTGGTTGTCCCACTCCAGCCAGCTGAATCCAACTGGCGAAGACGAAATCGAGGCGCCTGTCTCTCCCACGAGCTGTCGTGTGGGCTTCGTCTTCACAGTGGCGTGCTTCAACAAAGCGTCACACGGTCACACTCGTATTCTTCCTCTCTCATTTGTTTTACTGTGTTGCGAGCTTTGGGGGAACGGCCTCAAAGAAGCGCAAGCAAGGTTTCTCCTCGAGGTACGCAAGAACCTGTTTCAGGGAGTCAACCATCGATATTTCCCCCTCGTCGCCATTCAATGAACCTACAGCGAAACCGATACACCGGAAGAAGTCGCGCGAGAGCAGCGCTACGTACATGTACAATGTCGCTCCTGTAGTTTATCTATTATGACAGTCCCGATGTGTTGGTGCACAGAATAGTGCCAGGAAAAATCACCGAGAGCTAAAAGCTGATATGCTCAATGTAAAAGCGAGACGCTAACCGGAGAGACAACGATTGCATACATAAAGCAAAGCGTACATGTAAAACAGAAGAATAAAAATAAGGGACACTCCTCAGGAGGTTGAACGACATAGAGAAAAACGCAGTCTCACCTGATATTATATAAGGTGACCATCATGTGTAGTTCTTCATATGTCATGATCGGAGTTATAAATTGTGTTCACTTGATTAATACGAGCCACTTAAAAGTAGCAACGCTATATACGAAAGCTCTCGCAAAATGCCTCGAAGAGGAGGCTCTGAAAGACTGGTACGATTCAGTTGAAATGCATTTTAACAGACGTCAGGTAGTGTATGCGCACCTTAACAGCAAAGCTGTTGAGCACGGTATAAGAGCTCCTACCCTACGGCAAAAGGTCGCTCTGCGGTTGCGTAGCGGCCGCCGCGCCACAGCTACCTACCACGTGTCCTCGCCTCGCTACCGCGACAGCTGGCGTGACGTGTTGGGAAGACGCGCATGCGCCGAAGTAACTGAGAAACAAACCGCCAAGCAGCGCTCACTAACGGAACCCGCAGCGCCTATTGACCGCAGCAGCTAGTCGCATCGCGAAACCGCGTATCCGCCATGCAACTGTTCTGTACGGAAGTGACTACGGCATGCCTTCGCTTCTTATCGCTCCTTCCCTTTCCTTGGCCCCACGGGCATGACCGTCCTCCAGACATGGGCTGCAGAAAATTGCTTTCTTTCCTTAACCGAACTGCAATAATCATCGACGCTAACTTCTCTACGCTGATATGGTGCGAAACGTTGAGAAGCGTTCGCTGGGCCTCGGAGTGCTTCGCGAGGCGTTGCCCAAAGCGTCAGCCCACGACCAAATGCAGGTGTGCCGGACACGCCGGGAAACTATGCCGAGAGGCCAGCTGCTGCTGTTCACCACGAGGAACGGTTTCGTGCAACCCGCCAAACCAGCACCACCTTACCATTACTGCGCAATCTTTAGCGAAAACCTACTAGACGCCAGTAGCAGCTGGGTGCCATCAGCCCTATAGTGTTCACCCCTGACCCATTATCGTAAGGTACGTCCACTTTAAAAAATATACACTCTCCGGTATGGCTGCGTCAACTGCTAAGGCTGCAAGTGATAAAACCATGGTATGTGAGGCAAGCGTGGTGAAGGGCTCGCGAAATTTTGACCCACCCGGCTGGTAGTCTTTTTAAGAGCGCAGCCGCTAATCATGGCATGAAAACGTCAGACCGCAAGAAACACTCGTCTTCATTAGTTCTGCTCCTCAAGAATGCGCCTGAATTTATGTGCATTGCGAAATGTGCGGCGTTCGCACACGCCCTTCTTTCTTCTCTAGCGCTCATGGTCTCAGCCCAAAAACTGCGGTTGGCTGGCACACGTGTTGCACTTGCAAGCAGTCTGCTGCTTGCAGACAGATATTGTGCGTCCATTTCTAAAGTGCTCGAAGCTATGAGTTTTGTACAGCTTTGTGCCGCGAAAGCGTGCATCCCCTCGTGGCGTCCAAGCACCTCCTGAAATAACATAGGCATACGCAGTGTAGTAGAGCAAATGCGTGGGACGTCGTTAGGCCGAAGCCGAAAATTCCTCGTGTACCACCCACCACGTGCTGGCACCACCGTCCTTCTTTCGACGATGACGGCGTTCCACTAATCTCAGCGTCAAAGCGGGGGAAGCGTTCGCTAGGCCTCGCAGTGCTTCGCGAGACGTTTCCCAAAAACTCGGAGTACGCTTAAATTGACATGTTCCGGCGACAAATCCGGACCAGCCAACTGCATATTAGCTTGGCTGCTTTGCTATACTTGCGCGGCTAGCACAAGCTTCGCTATTGCCTTAGCTATTGTCTGGTACACAGCGCGGAATGTTTACATTGGAGACCGCTCTAATTTGGTTCGCGGGCCGCAAAATCAAGATATCTAAGCAGAATATTGACCTCTACAGTGCCAAAGGTTTTTTGCGTTTCGTTGGGCTGTTTGTACCTAGGCACTTATTAAAGAACTGAAGACTGCATCGCGCCGCTAGTTTTGTGTTGACGCATTACGAGCATGCGTGAAAAATAAAGGGGTTCAAACACGTACAGAAACAATAAGCGGTAGAATGCAACTTCTAAGTCTTCAATACGTACTTGGATATTGTCGGAGTTGGAAGACACCACATTTCATATTAGCGTTCTGGTACAGTAGTCTCTCTTCGAAAGGCTCTTCCCCTAGAAGGTTAAGGGCGCATTCTATATTTTATTCGAACGGTTTTCTGCTTGTCATTGGGCATGTCGAGCTAATTGAAGCTCAACATGCCTCACGAGCATTCAGTCATATTTTGGCGAATCCGCAGAAGAACAAATAAGTTGTCCTAGTCAACATCCCTAAACCTACACGAGGTCCTGAGTCAAGTCCAACGATTTTGAAACATTGCTTTAAAAAAAGAACCTTGTGTCAGAAACGTACACATATTTCGACCTCCGGTGATATGTTTCCGCCAGTTTTCATAATTTTTAGTGTTTAACGATCTGAGCATGACATGCTGCACTCCTTCATCAGAATACTTTGCTCAACGACGGAAAGTGCCGATTTAGGCAATTCATATTTCATTACACAGGGCTGGAGAAAAAATTTCGAGAGAAGAAAATTCACAGGCCGAGTAATCGATCGAATACTAACAGTTTAGTGGCAATCTCTGTTCACACATTAAATTGAGCAATGAAACTGAGCGGATACGCGATTCTGTATTTGAAAGCTTTTGCCATAAAATGTTTATTCCTGTATGAAATATCTTTATATTCTACAGCTACGCAAGAAGGCAAGCAGTTTTCGAAATTTCGAAATTCTAATGTGGTTTCGTAAAATGTCGAGTCTCTCTCATGATCACCGTGGCTTATGTCAAGGACGTTGTCGTCCAGTGTGCAAAGAGTTTTATCGATTATATTATTTCATAGCGAATAAAAAAATCTGTCACACGTCAGGAACTTGGCCTATGAAAACTTGCACCACGTTTCCGCACCCAATCGGTCTCACGTCCTTGGAAAGCAATTTCGCTCGATATATTCACGAAGGGAACAGGAAAAGAAAGCACAACTGCACTTCGAGGTTGCATGGTGCGGCAAAAGCCCACTTGCGATCCAGCACATAGAAGGCTGACGATCCAGGCGGCCACAACCACTCGATGCTTCGCGCGATCACTTTTGATCAGCATCGGTTCCATCGGGGCCAAACACTATTCGCGCGTGCCAGCAAATGTGCAAGGCTTGAATGAAGCAGGTAGTTTAGCATTCTGAAAATTGAAAGGCAGTAATGCGCAATAAATGTCCATCGAGCTTAGCGGAAAGACTGACAGCGGTTTCGAAGTAATCGACTTTGTGGGTTATTGAACTCTTCTTGCCGAAACTCCTTTGTATAGCACAAAAAGCGCATCTCGTGTGTAATATTTGGAGGCAAAGCACTAATGTCTCATTTCGACTAAGATTCATGTGTGAAGAACTTGGAGGCCATCGGGCTAACAAAAGTGGAGCGGCCTGGAGCCGGTGTTTTGGGTCGAGAAACGGGCAAGTGCACTTGCACTTGGTGAAGGAGCCTGAACACCTCGAGAATCTCGATAAATAGTACAAAACTCTTTTTTTGTGCCAAAAAGTGGGCGTACTTGGTGCTTGTGCCTGCTTGCGCTGACAAAGTTCACAATTATTTTTGGGCGCAAGACATTAGAGATAAGAACATATATGGGTGTACTGAAGATGCTCTTCAAGAAACTACAAGCAAATTAAACATGCCAATAATCCTTGGTGAATTTGAGCACATTTGACGTTTCTATCTATCTACCTATCTATTTATCAATTATCTATCTATCTATCTATCTATCTATCTATCTATCTATCTATCTATCTATCTATCTATTTATCTATCTATTCATCTGTCCGCCTTATCGTTGGCGCTCTCCTGGTCGTCTCGGTCACATGGTAAACGCCAAAATTGGCGCGGTGAAACATCAGTGTATTGTGAACAAGCATAACTGATCGATACATCTCAAATGTTATATTTTTGTCCTGTATCTGTCTCTGTGTCTATGGAAGTTTTCGCATTCCTGGGTTTTGCCATGCTCCGCCGAGCGCCGTGGTCGATGTATCTTTGACCTCCATAACATATTTGTCATCCGCGGGTGCCGGCTGCTCCGTGTGAAAGCGCCACTAACGAAACGATAATACGTGCGGTTGCAAGCGGCCGCCACCACGAATCTTCGGTTCAGCATTGTGAAGTGCGAAATCTCTAACAAAGCGTGTCACACAATGTAACCTGGAGGCGAATGCTTAGCAACTTCACAGGCGTCACGTTAGTGGAGGTATTGTGTGTCAGTGTTTTTTTTTAATCAGCAGAGCTTCGATAACTTATTTATGACACTGGGTGCACAATTTCATTGCACAGTGGCATAATGCAGAATCAAGTATTATACATCCAGCGTAGTTTGTGTATTAGGCGCTGAGCACCTTAGGCGCTGGCCTGCGGCGTATTTCTGCTGTGTCATGGTACGCTCATCTTGAAGATAGTGAAGTCAAAGAGTGTATTCGCATTTGTGGGCCAATTCTGGAGGCAGTGTGCCGAGACAGTGTATGTGTAGTGTTGTGTCAGAAGCGATTCTAATGAGTTTCAGCCAATGCGCACGGGGTATCGGCGCGCGACGGCGTCGTGGCCATACTAAAGCGAGCTCATTTGCAGCGACTGACGTTTCCTGTGGGAAACACCAGCACATGCCCGCATGCTTAGCACCTTCCCAGCTTTCACGTTAGGGCAGCTCTATGTCGTGCATTGCGTGATGTGGAAAAACGCTAGGTCTTGCTGCGTGAAGATAACTGCATGAGTGAGGCGTCCCTGGCCATTGAAACGGCAGAACTTCGTCCTAATTTGGTTCGACGCCACGAATACGCCGTGCCTCTTTGTTCCATGACACTAAACTTAAAAAGAAAACCACTCGATAATTCAAGTAATATACATCCAGCGCAGTTTTGTATATTTCATATTCACCTGTAAGCAATTTCTGGCTTGAAGGAATAAATGATGTAAACACTTACGGGGAGGAGTAACGAGCATCGTAGTCTTGTATGGCATAATTTCTTTTAGCAAAGGATGCGCTTCAACTTTCAGCGTTCCATTCAACGTGTCATCCATCCTGTGTTCATGAAAAGAGTGTTAGTGGATACACAGAGCTGGTGTTTAGAATTAGTACCGCATACCTTTCACGGTTCCTGTAAAATATACGTCGAAACGTAACTGTTGAACCTCTGACATCTGTGACGTCGTACACTTTGCAAGTAGTGTTCTTTTGAGGTAGCTGAGTCGCCGTCTGAATAATCCAGAGTCGTCCAAGCTGGCTTAGGAACTAACAAGTGGAAAGAAAGGATGGGAGGAGTTTATTTCGCCACGTATTATAAGCATTTGCGTATACTATATTCATGTTTCATTGTAATGCTCAAATTGAAGGAAGCAGAACGTCTACTTCCTCTTTTCTGTCGTCGGTATGTTTAGTTGGATGATGACGCACGGCTCTCTCGCGGCAGGTATTTTGGGATTTGGGTTAATATGGGGCGCGATGTGCTGACCACGAAACCATAGCTTCTGACGGCTTCTGTCTGATGAATGCCCCAGAGACCATTGCTGCGAACTACAGACCTCGCCAAGATTTCCTGAACCGCCAAAGCCGCTCCTGCTACGCCGGTGCTGTACGCTGCGCCATCGCCACTCCGCACCTGGGCCCCAAGCAGTCAACCTTCCGTCAGCTTCCCTCACTGCCGCTACGTTGCCAACCAGATGGCCAGTCATAGCCCTAGAGCAAGATGCGCGCTTCGCGCGCCCCCGACTCGTCCGCTCTGCTACCAGTATGGAAAATCCTAGAGCAACTACTGCCTCTTCCAGCACCAGGTCAGTGTCACCACCCAATGGAGAACTGAGCTTTCGACGTAGAAGCAGCGGAGTGCACCGACGTAGCCGTTTTCCGCCACAACGGCCTAACCGAAGCGGAAGATGACAAACTGCCGTCTTAGATACTGTCCTTTACATAATCGCTATCACGTAGCACTCAACTTATTACTGAGTCTAGCAGAAGATCCGCTCCTCTTCATTGGCCGCCCCGGATCCTTCATGCACTGATGCACTTGTTTCTTCCTTCCTTTCTTTCTTTCTTTGCCCCGCCGCGGTGGTCTAGTCGTTATGGCACTCGGCTGCTGACTCGAAGGTCACGGGATTGAATCCCGGCCACGGCGGCTGCGTTTCGATGGAGGCGAAATGTTGAGGCCTGTGTGCTGTGCGATGTCAGTGCACGTTAAAGAACCCCAGGCGGTCGAAATTTCTGGAGACCGCCGCTACGGAGTTTCTCATAATCACAGCTGGTCTTGGGACGTTAAACTCCACAAATCAATCAATCTTTCTTTCCTTCCTTCTTTGCTTCTTTCTTTCTTGCCATCTTCCTTTCCTTTTGTTTCTTTCTTTGCATATGGCGCTGTGGAAATACACCCGCAGATGCTGGCATCGAAGCTGCAGCTTCGAGTTAAACGTTGTCTACGCTTCATTGCACATTGAAATTCGTGAAATAACCATCATGCTCTATACTTATCACAACCTTTACTATGCATTCCCATATTTACCATCACGTAGCAGTAGGCCGAGCACAAGAGATGCAGCTTCACTTTGTCGCGGATTTCCCTTTGCTAATTGCTTTCGTGGGACACAGCGCAAGCGAAGAAAGGCGCGCGCATAACATTACGATGAAGCACTTGGGGCTTCGCAAAACAAACGATATCATGCAGGAATAGGAGCTGGGCAAGATCTAAATTCGTTTTCCCTATTGCCTTACCAGGGATAACAGACGAGCAAATGTCCAGCTAAAACAGCTTCACCTTTAATAGGTAGACTGCTAGAGAAGGACCTGGTACTCAGAGTGCTGGGGGCCGCATACTAACACCGGCATATTTATTTATGGTAAGAGCTACGATAAAAGCACCACATACTCAGGCGAACTTCGTAATTTTGCATAACCGCTGTAGGGATGCGATCCTTGGAATAAGCGACTTCTTAAACCGCCAGTGCGCAGTCATCTGCTTAGCATTCAAATGGATAGCGCTTACACCACACAAAACGGCATCTTTGGATATGAACATCGGTTCCCATGTCTCATGTGTCATAGACGGACAAGTCACCGTCATGCCTATCTCCAGCTAGCTTCCTTATACGCTTTGGCACCGAGGAATCTTGCGGATATGAAAGGCGTCATAAAAGCTGACTGCTGCTTGCTGCTCGAACATAAAACTTCCATTGCAAGACGATTATCTGAGGTACGTGAGGGAGAAGCCGATGATTCTGGGCAATATCTACCACGCATAAAACACTCCAGTAGGGGCAGCACGATAGTTCATTTAAAAGAAATTCCGGAATCAACTAACGCTTTCGGCGTCACGCATTCTACGGCATCTGAATTGACCTAAACCAATTTTTCAAATTAACTATAAGCTTCAATGCCCAACTACTGCCAGTAAGCAAACACTGTATACAGTCTTTTTACCTATATGAACAAAGCAGTATGAGACTGATTTTAGTCGTCATCAAGAATTCGAGGGGCCCTTGTTGTCAAACACACCATTGTAGCAGAAAAAAAATTCCTGACCCCTCCGACAGAGGCATTACAAATTTTCTGTGAGACAACGTATGACTATCACAAAAGAAGCCCCTGAAAGGCTACACGATGACATCTTCAAGCCATCCCAGAGTCCACTGGCGTCTCCCGGGGTGCTAATGAATAAGGATAGAAGCCTAGGTTTCCGCGTTGATCGCGACCGTAAAGCACAAAGGTCACGAGGAAAAATATATATCCTCTTCGGTGTATAGACGACGTCTTGCATGAACTCAAAAACACAAGATACTTTTCTTCGATGGACCGCGAACCGGCTACTCGCAAATAAATGGCAGCCGATGAAAGGGACAGGGCCGAGACTGCGTTGATACCCCGGAGCACCCCTTGGAGTTAAAGGTGATGCTATTGGGTCTTTGATCAGCACATGCTTTCCAACGTGCCATGGACAGAGTGCTACTAGGATTGAAGTCGCGGACATGATTCGTCTAATTGGGCAAAACTGTTTTGTTTGCTTCAAAGCTTGACGAACACCTCCAGCGCCTTGAAGCATTCCTGCAGGCGTTAGAACGCCGCCGGCTTGTTATGAGTGGCAAATGGCGTGACGTTGAACTCACAAAGGCCTTCTGGTGCGAAAAAGGCTGTTTTCTCCTTGTCGTCTGGGTCCATTGTTCCTGATAATAACCTCGTCTCAAATCCAGTGACGATAAGTAACCGGCAGAATACAGACAATCGATAACATCATCGATTTGAGGAAGCGGACGAACATCCTTTTTGTGCCCCTCTTTAGTTTCCTGCAGGTGACACCGAACCGCAATGATCCATCCTTTTTTCTTGAATAGAATAACTGGTCCTGCTTACGTACTAGGAAACGCTTAAACGACGCCTTTCTAGCGTGTGCTTGAACTTTGCAGTGATAACTGTCCTCTCCGCCGGACACGAGGTAAGGCTTTTGTCACATGGGGTGTGCCCAGCCAGCGTCAATTCGATAGCGAGCACAAGAACGAGGGAGTGATGCCGGCTTCTCACCCTGTACGAAATCGAACACAGACGCCAGAACAAATCGTGCAAGAGAATGGTGCTCATCTGCGAGCAAAGACTTGTTTATCATTCGTAAGCCCGCTCCTGCTCGTAATAGACAACTGGGTGGACGTTAAAGGTTGAGGTTCGACAGCGCGCCTTCTCAGTGAAACCCATAATGGAGCTGTAAGTCATTTCCTCAAATATGGCGAGTTGAATATCGCGCAGGAGAAGAGGAGGGACGGGTGAATAATTGAAAGTCCGCAGATGCGTGAAACCATTCACTACACCCGCGACAGAACACGTAATGAGCACATCTTTCTTGGCGCAGCTTAGGTCAAGCGGTTAAACTTGCGGCTCAAATGAAGAAAGGTCTGTAGTAGTGGCTTTGATACAGAGACTCGAGTGAAGAAGGCCGTAGCAGCACATCATCAGAAACAACAAAGTACTTTTTCTCTTGTGGAGATGTGCCTGCAAGGATGGCAAGAATTGCGATATTAACACTCATGTCACCCGTACCACAGTCCACAATCTCTAAGTGCACAATCCCTAAGAAAATGAATGCAGAGAATGACATCATGAACAGAACGCCGTAATACTGATTATTGTGTTGCAGAATCTTCACCGAAGAATAAAACAGTTTCAACACAAATGCGAAGAGGAATAAGGCACCCTCCACGGGCACTACAAAAGATCACACCATCATTCCACGGGAAGACAACTTTCCGAACCAACCTTTCTTTCAACGTCGCACTTATAACGAACATGGTATCAAAAGTGTCCACTAAGGTTCTTGCAGGCATACGCGCAACGAAGATATGCTCTTTAGTTTTCACCGTCACAAGAGGAATATTTCAAAGAGACCTAGGCTATCCAACGATCTCAGCTCTATTGGTCGCGTCGGCTACTTTTCCGTCGGCGGTGGTGACGTAAGGCTTCTCCAGGTTGATGTTGAACGGCGTTGGCGACTGGTTGGTGGCGGTAGGCTGAGGCCTGACGCTGGCAAGGCACACCCGTTATGTTGTCCGAACAGATTATTGTGGGCTCGGCTTGTAGTACGAGCAACTCCCAGGCCACTTTGCAGTGGTTGTCAAGACGTCGCGAGCGAAGTTAAGGCGAATTCGTGGTGGGCCGCATCTTGTATGTCGGCAGCAGCGAGAAAATCGGCAGATGTGACCGTGGTTCCACATCTGTAATCAACGGGCGATACGCGACCCGGGTTGTAGGCTTCGCGGTCAAACGTGTGTTGTTGCGTATAGTGAGCACGACTTTCTGATTTCCGATGCGTGGTGCCAGTTCGATGAGAGCGCTTGCCGTGCATCGCTTTGTCGAGAAAAGAAGCCGATGTTGCGGTCGCTCATCGGCAGGATAGCTTTGAGCTCGTCGCCAGGCAGACGGCCAGGATACAGCTGACGCAGGTTCATGGAGTTATACCAAGGTGTTCTACACCCTCTGCTCCTTTGGAACGCCGTTCAGGTTGTTCGCGGACTCCTTGCGCATAATGATCGCAAGATCAAACTGCCCTCAACGGAGCTGTCGAGCCAAAGCTATCGTCAACGCTTCCAACAACTTTAACATTCGCTAACCTCACGAACTTTGGCATCATACGGCGCAGCTTCAAGGTTTCAAACGTTCGGCAATGCTTGATGGGGTTGGCGACCAACCTGAAACTCTGCATTCCAATTAGACAGTTATAAACATCTTCAGCGATCCCTTAAAAAGGTGCCCAACCGTTTTTCAGACATACGGGGTTGACCTACTTACGGAGCTTCGAGACCTCCACAATGGTCGTGGTACAGGTGTCATATGCGACTTGTGCACTCAGAAGCGACATCTGCATCGCCCGGTTCGTCCTCGCGATGGAATCTCCGAAGCACTCGGGAAAAAAAAGCGGTCTCACATTGTTCCCTAACTGAGCCGACAGGTCCCATCGATTGCACTTGTTCACACGCTTGTAATGTGTGAGCCGTTCATCTACGCCCTCGCGAGATTTTGGTGAAAAAGAGCGTGGCTCCATCACGCGCATCCGGATTTCGGTAGACCGCTCCGGACAGTACAGAGATGAGCCGTCGTTTCCGTTGTGTCGCATCGACATCTCCAGAGGCAGCAGCCGAGCAAGATGTCCGCTTCATCGCAGGCTCGCATGCAGCAGGTTCGTCTTCTCGGACAACCCAGAGCCTCATATCCAGAACTTCAACCACAAAACTGTTACGGTTCAAGGTCAACTTGGCCGAGGAAAGATGGCGTACATCAGCCATACATGCTATCCTCCTTGTCGTCTTGTACACTTCCCTGGCTCATACCGTGATTGCTCGGCTGATGCCATAGCAATATTAATTACATGCAACTTACCTGTTCGATGTCCAAATAAATCATTTGACGCTTCCTACCAGCACATCTAGCAGTGGTTATTAAAACAGCCCACAGGATGCCCTTGCAGATTGCACGTTGCATCATGCTGCAGCTCATTATTGCGGTTTAAGCTCCAGAACCTGCAATTCCGAAAAGCACATGGAGGGAATATACCTTCATTCATATTAAAGGTAGGTTTACTGCGTGCAGTTCTTTCATGTGCTTAATATTCTATGCTGCAATTGTATGACGGGGCATTTCACTTTGGCACCTATCTAAGAACTGAATATTTGCAAATGCGACCGAAATATTTACCTGTCTTGAATTGATGTAAAGCATGCAGCATAGCATCTGTCGCCGCTGGAGCATACACCTGGCTTCTCAGCTCACACGTACACCACCTCAGTCAGACAATATCTCTGGTTGTCTTGTCACGGCTCACAAGAGAGATAATTGAGGCTTCTTATATTAATAGGTATTTCCTACGTTTGTTAGCGAGCCATCCTTAAGTTCTACATATCCATAGGTGAATTTGAGTGTGAGCATGCGTGTTTTCTTTCTTTTTTTGTAGTTATCCAGGTGCTGCTAATAGCAGTTCTTTAAAAGTTTGTTTCCTTCTTGCGTCTTTAGGTACGGCTTCTTCGAAAGTTCTGGCCTGCACAATAAGGAAGTACGTGTACTTGCGGGGTAATGTATTTTTTTGTGAATTGCGATGATTGATACTAGCGTGGTTGCTTTCAATAATGTGCTGTAATGGGAAATGAAGGCCGAACTTGTGAGGTTCTGCCATGTGCCCTCGTTCTGCTGTGCGCTTGTTACCAATATGAGCTCTTAAAACTCGTCTAACTTCGAATCCGAAATACTTCTTTGCCTATACATGACATACATTTCCAGAGACGTCCACTACGGCGTCTCTCATAATCAGAGCTGGTTTTGGGACGTTAAGCCCCGTGAATCAAATCATTATATATACTGGGTTAAAGCGCATAAATCATTTCGCCCTTAATGAACACTTAAAGGGGACTTAAGTAAGAGAGAAATAGTGAAGCTCCAACTGCCAACTAGGTAATAACATACTCAAACAATACATCAAAAGAAGACATTACTGCGTTTCCGCAGACAGTGCAGGTGACGCGCAAAATGACATGGTCCTGATAACTTGCATGGGATAAAGGACATTTCTCAAAAATGCAGATTGATAGACGTGTGACTTGCGCAATCGGACCCTGTCATTTTAATATGATACTCTTGGCATTTAAACGGCACGCTGACAAACGGGACGCTGCATAAATGACAGACCGAGGGAACGTGCCAACCGGTTTGGAAAGGATGACAGAGCACGCCTTCCGGTGCATTGCAAAACCTGCGATTGTGAGCTATCTTTTGCGAAAACTTCGATTCTTGGAAAAGTAAGGAGCTAACTGCCGGAGAAATGTTCGAGGGTCTGATTGTGTTAGTGACGTGTCTAGCACTTTGTATTCTTCGGAAATGTGCCTTATCCGAAGGAAGTTACGATGCCCATATCACTCTGTGCGTAACAATGGCTCTCTCCGTAGGTGCAGAAATATTTTCTACCCATGCACCACTTTAGGTCCGTCATTAAACAGGTGGTAGTAGGCCCTTCCCTGTTTCTCTCTCACTTCTTTGTGTTTCAAGAAACGGTTGTCGCGCTGCAACCGAGTACAAAAATATCATTGCTCCCGCACCATGTTGGGCGTAGAGCTAAGCCTTATGGCGCTGATCAACGTCAAGTAGACCGAGCAGTTTTGTGAAAATGTCGCCTTACCGGGCACGTCGACTGCGCTCTTGCGCCCAAAGGCTAGGCGGTCGTCAACCACTGCTTAGAAATTGTGTTAAATATGCCACGTAACTTCTCCTACATAAAATGCGGTCAGCAATGCGCTTATTTGCAAACAATTGGCGGCGTTCGCTAGCGTATTCTTTCCAAGTCCAGCAGATGTGAACTACACCGTCCGATTTCAGGATAATGTAATTGTGCCTTAGGAACGCAAACAGAAAACCCTACAACGGTATTGCGGGTAGACAAACCCCACGATCACAATGAAGGTACTGTACAAGTGCCGCCGCTATACATTCATCGACAAGTGGCGCGCAGGAGCATTTCAGGAAGCTTCTCGGCTCCCTTCCATGTAAGGCCCATGATTAAGCAATGTACTACAGACAAAGTTCCGCGCGTTTAATAGCGAGAATTCCGTCCGAAAACAATATAGTGGCCGTTTCTAAGAACCAACGAATGTTAAACGCTTTCAACGCGTCGGAGCACGTAGAGAAGTAATATCTTGCATTAGGAGTTCTAAGCAATAACAAAGAAAAGCAATTGCTATAGCTCGCAAGCGTATGCGTGTGGCATCGTGGTTAAGACATTTGGCTTTGGTGGATGAGGCCCCTGACTGAGAAAGGCGAACATTATAACTGCTTCGTGGGTTGGGAAGAATAATGGTACCGCAAAATGGCACAAGCTCCGCAAAAGGGACTGACACTAACCTCCGGCTGTTATTTGGTGAAGAAACGAGCGAAATTTTGTACACCGGTCAACACCAGCGTAGCTCATGAGTCAGCAAAGAACGAGTCACTAGGATCCCTCCCCACATAAAGCGGCCCCATCACAAGCAAGCTCCATTGCTGAAACCTGAGGACATGTTCGGTAGGTGTCATCCCAACAAAAACGCACAGCTAATTCAATAATACTTAACGTAGGCTTACGTTCCAAATTCACGAGATGTCTATGAGGCCCACCAAGTAGGTGAGCTCACCACAGTAATATTTTCCACGTGGGGTTCCTATGCGCGCACCTACTTCCATGCAAATGTGCTATTTGTTGCTTCTTTTGCGTCATCTCAACGTGCGTTGATATCCCACGGTGTACGGAGGTCTGACATACGAGTACTGTCGTCACTGAAACGCGACTGCCGCAATTGGATTCGAACAGATATCTTTCCGTCAGCAGCCGATCAAGAAGTCGTCAGTACTACCATGTTGCCAAGAGCACTTCTTTTGTGCTGCTAGGAGAGACCAGCAATGAGGAGTCTGTGTTGAATGGAATAAGTAGCGTGATGGACACTCGCAGAAACTAACTTTACATATCTTAACACTGGCTGTACAATGTAATCTGATCGTAGCACTTAAGTACATCTTTTCCTGCCATGTTAAATAAAAATTCTCAAAGTCGTGCTTCAGGTCTCCTTTGGAGAACCGGTTCCATTACCTGCCCTTGTTCTCTCAGTCAGCTTCACATTCCAACACCTTGCTTACAAACAAACGTGTTACCTCTTTTTTGTTGTTGTGGTTGTTGTAATAGAGTGTGCTGATGTCATCCCTTACTTCACTGGCAAAATGCATACCGCGCAGTTAATTTTCTCAAATGCGTTGCAATGGTTTTACATTGAATTGCACAGCCCGTTCCAACGGGACAGTGCCCCAGATCAGCATATATACACACCTCTGTATCCCTGGTTTGATCAACACCACAGATTTCAGAGTACTGTCCCGAAGTTTTCCCTCAGGCTGACCCTTACATGATATGTTGCTCGTTTTGATGGGACGGCTGCTTGCACACCGCATCCTACTCAGAGTGTTTGCACTGAAAAGAAAGAATATCCATAGCTGGTTCTTTCACAATATTTAGATTTCCCTGCCATTGCTCTGCAGCAAAGGTACCGTCATTTTCAACCAGTTGTGCCCAGTGCAAAGATGAAATGTTTCATGAAGGCCACACTATCACTGTCTTATTTGTTGTGCACTCATATGAAACGAAATCATGTAGTTGAAGTACAAGAGATATACCCCAGGACAGACGCATCAAAAATTTCACGTTTGCACATTTCCTCTCAACTAGTTGAATAGTGAGACATACCATTGACAGTAGGACTTTTCTGCCTCGGGCTCATGTCCGTCCAAATTAGTCTGAACTGCATATGGTGATGCATACAGTTCAGGAGCACTGTTGTCGCTATTGTGACTCGAGTTTCTTTTTTCGTTTCTCATGGGTGCTTGCTCTGGCTAGGCTTTGGTGCTATTTTTCAGGGGCTCACAAAAGCAAAATGAAGTCATGCAAAAATGTGCAAAGAGGAGCGGTAAAAGAAATATTGTTGCAGTGGCTCAGTAAAGCATGGCCATAAATTACGTGGCCACGTATGAAGCATACCTTGCGGGGATGTTCACCCCCGAGGTTACATCCAGTGGTGATAAAATCTCATCTTTCTTCAGGTATGTAGACTCCACCTAAGTTATAATAGCTTTGTAAGCCGTGCGCCTCTTGGAAACGGCGACAGGGAGGAGAATAGATGGCCAGGAATGACATAATTGAATAGTTGTTAGGCGATGATTCGTGTATGCGCAACAACAGCGCAGACGAGGACGGCAAAAGTTATGTGCGCCACAATTATTTGCGCACCTCTCTCTTGATACCTTTAGCATGTTGAACGTTGCGAAGCCTCAATTGGATAATTTAAATGACAGAAATTTATTCCAGAAGCAAGCTTGTAAACAGCCGCGCAGCTGTACTTGTTCTCTCAGTCAGCTTTACATTCCATAGGGAATAGGGCATAGGGCATATAAAGTGTTGCAGGAAGACTGATAGCTGGGCTAGTTGGTAGTTATCCATATTTAAACTTTTTTAGCGCGCACGGAAGACACAGACACAGAAAAGAAGGACACACGAGACTTTTTAAATTCTGTTTAGCACTCCAGAATATGTCACATGACTTGCGCTGTGCTTTGTGCCTCATGCTCTGTGCCACATGTTCTGCGCCACTTGTTCAGTATTTATATGTTTTCTTCTTCCAAAAAATAAACAGTTGAGGGTTAGTGCTCGTGTGTCCTTCTTTTCTGTGTCTTCCGTGTGCGCTAAAAAAGTTTAAATATGCATATAAGGTGTATTTGCATATATATAACCGCTTTCGCATAGGGCATAGGGCATAGGGCCCTATGCCCTATGCCCTATGCGAGAACGGTTATATATATGTAAATACACTTTATATTTTCTCATATTCAAGTGCTTTTACATATGTACAGTGCCCATACTTACTGCACGGACTGCATTGAATTGTGTAGCGATCGGTAAAATCTTTTCCATCGGTAGACTCCTTTTACCGGTGGAACATGCAGCAAATGCTATAGCGAGTAAGAAGCATGCCTTTGCATCCGGCGGTGAAAACTTTGTTGGAAACGTGTTCTTCTCTTACTAGTTAAGACGAGGTTGACCAAAAAAAAAGGGTTCTTCAATCAGAGGGGGACCACTGTTTCCCCTGTCGCAAATCGGAAACAATTGGACACGTCTTGCTGCAACGCTGGGATGCGGTGTTTTTCGGCGATCTATTGCAACGCATCTTCAATATAGTCCTTTGGATGCACAGACAATGAGGTATCATACATTTGGCCCCGCCACGGTGGTCTAGTGGCTAAGGTACTCGGCTGCTGATCCGAGGGTCGCGGGATCGAATCCCGGCCGCGGCGGCTGCATTTCGATGGAGGCGAAATGTTGAGGCCCGTGTGTTGTGCGATGTCAGTGCACGTTAAAGAACCCCAGGTGGTCGAAATTTTCGGAGCCCTCCACTACGGCGTCTCTCATAATCAGAACTGGTTTTGGGACGTAAAACCCCACAAAACAACAACAACAACGTATCATACATTTGATAATGACAAAAGTTTCCCATATCATATGGCTGTAGTCTACACACTATTTCGATATCCCGCATGGCTGTACGTCAGCTTAAGTTTATGCTCGAATTGCGATAGAGTACTTCCGTGAGTCATTAACTTCTCGTATAGAAATGGCGAAAATTCAGAAAGATATAACGGCTTCAGTACCTTGTCTGGAATGCATTTTGCACAGGAAATTTGTTCGCAGTGAGACAGTTCACATGTGTTGCTGAAAGTTTAAAACGGACAGTAAAAAAGTTGGTAATTTTATCGGTACAACTTCCAGCTTTTACCATCGTATCGCGGGGGATTGCGGGTTCGCCCGCAATTTCACTGGGTGTGATTGAAGTTACTTTTTGCTTCCACGTATCTGTTGCTTTTTATTTTGTGCCAAGGGTTTTTGGAAGCCTCTACGAAGATAACTGCGGGAATCAATTATACCTCGATTATCTTTGCAGGCATCGTTGCCACCGCAGCTAAAGAACAGGCTGCAGCAAGAGCAAGTTCACCGGGAAATGCTGCCGACGACGCAGCTAGAATCTCCGATGCTGCACTCGGAAGCTTAATGGGAGGCAACTAGGCTGACTGTCTGGTGATTGGTTGCAGCTGTTGCGCAAGCTTGTATGACTTTTCAAGCATTGCGCAGATGAGAAGGCAACCGAACGTTGCTGAATTCTTTGTTGCAGTCATACTGGCTACCTTATCGGCACAGTTTCTTGATGCTCCAAATTTGAAATAAGCTAGAGGGATTCCTCTAACAGCTGGTCTCTATGCTCTTTCTCGTTTTGCCATAGGGCGCGTTATATTGCAAATTTCATAATTGCGGTCGCTTTCAATTCTTGAAGGTAATTTAATATAGACTATCCATGTTTTATTTTATGCAAATGCTGCGGCAAAAACGCCATTTTTCTTTCACAGGTAAAACCTACGCCGATACAGAAGTACTTTAGTGCTGGTACAGTCAGATAAAATAAATAGCAAAACCATTTTAATTCCTTATAAAGCATCAACATGGGCGTGTGTTTTAAATGGAAACCTCGCAGGGCGTATCATTTTATTTCATAATCCTTTTTGTACTGATTACTTATTCAAACGGCCTTTCTATCATAGCGCGATACACCCTAATCTCATAAGAGACAGGGAAAAAAATATAAATCCTTTTGAAATACACAAATGATCCGCCTCTTTTATTACTGTGATGCATGTTGCTTTTGTGTGTAACATAAATAAGCGGACGCATGCCACGCATTGTGGGAATCGATGCCGTGTCATGCGAAGCACTCAGCGAGGAAGGGGCCGGTACTGAACTGTTTCGTATTTCTCCACCACCATGAGCTTCAAAGCAAATCAGCACGGTCTGTAGACCATAGGATCCGGGACATCGCCGAGACTCCGACTTCCAGCGACATCCTGGGAGGCACTAGTGGATTATAATGAGCCTCACGGCTCTTTTCAAGTCTCCTCAGAATGCATAAAGTCTCCTCACTCTCTTTCTCTCTCTCTCTTTTAGCACACTTTTAGGACTAAATTAGTGCACAGACCACACTTTACGAGAGTATTCGCTTGTCCCATATATTGCTCGTTTTTGCAGGATAAATTAACTATGTCTACACATAGAGTAATCGAACGCCTCCTCATAGAGTACAGTAGTGCAGCTGCTATTGAGCGATGGCACTCCTTTGAGGAAGTTAACTGCAGCAATGGACAGCACCTTAGCCCTCATTACCGGGAAATATACTGAAAAATGGTGTGCTGTGGCTTCACTACCTACCGGTCACAGATACGTGAACAAATCTTGCTTTACAGAACAAAATACATGATAGTTTTTTCGTCCAAGATAATGTTACATTGTTTATTATCACAGCACAGCTTTTGTATTAGCAAGATGCTCAGCGTGTGAGTTAGTCCACGGTATGCAGGGTAGGCGTGGTGTTGGTGGTCCAGCTGTGCGAGTACTTCAAAGCGCAGAACGATTCCCCGTACAGCGGTTCGGACCATTGCCGCAAACGAGGGACACATGTAGGCTCCGCGGAAAAGAACCGCGGAAGACCCCACGTAGGGAAGAAAGGCGACCCAGCGGGGGAGCCGTCGGAGGGCAGTGATAAAGAGTTGAATGAAAGCGAGTCGCGTAGACGGGGGGAAGAGACGCACAGCCGGATCATGCGACCGTGAGGTGTTTTTGTGTGCTGTCGCCTTCTGGTCGCAATTACGGCCCTCGAAACGTGCAGGGTTTTAACGACTTCGTTCGTTAAAATGACATGATGACAGGGCGAGATGACAAATGACATATCGTTAGTGGCTAGGGCCTGCAAATATTCTCGCCACTGTGTGGCGGCTTCTTGAAAGAGACGTGGTGCGCGGGCAGGTTAGCTCGAGCAGGGCCTCCGGCGCCGGCGGTCGTCTGGGCTAATACACAGGCGACAACATAGGAGAGAGGGAAATGACGTCTGTTGCGCAGTTAACCTATCCCCTCGCGTGTTGTAGATTGTGACGTATGTTTGAGCAATGCCGTGTGTGTCAGAAAAGTGTTTGTGCGATTGGTGTTCGTGACGCTAACCCCCAAGTGTTATTGACTTGTTGGCGGACTCTCTCGAACCGAGGTGAAGTGACGACGCCTTGGATGTGAGCGGAGAGTGGAGATTCGGGCTTGGACCCGGGCAGAAGCCTGAGTGTGGAATAAAGCTTCTCTTTACCGGGCAACGGCTCTTCCTTCGCGCTACCACCGTGTACTCCTGCCATCGAAGGGCACCGATTCGAACCACAAACACCTTCCCTCCTTAGCTAGTGTTGAAGCTAGTGGAGCTTAGGCAAAAGGAAATCAACTGGCGGAGTCGACAGGACCGGAGAGCCCGCAGCGAGGAAGGTGCTGAAGCCCAGCGAAGCTGACAAGATGCCCGCTTCCCTTGGGACCTGCTGGTGCGCTGCCTGAAGCAGTATTGACATTCCGAGCTTGCCGGTCAACTTTGGAGCAAGGAGTTGAGCGACACGAGAGCGCTGTGTGTCAGCGAACGAGTGCAAAGCCGAAGGACTTCGTTGAGCGACTGACGAGGCGCTGCGGGGTTCGGCATCAGGAGGAGAATGGCAAGGAACGACGACGCGACAGACTGACGCGACGACGAGGGTGGTCCGGTGGAGCACCTCGAGCATTGATGACTGCTTAACCACAGGCGTCGGAGACGGGACTGCGCAACTGCAACTGGCAATAACAGCCAAGGCAACGTGTCAAGCTCTAATAGATGTATTTAGCCGCTGCGGAACGCCAGAGCTGATATGTAGCGACCAAGGGACAAATTTCACCGCTAAACTAACCGTGGAGCTCATGGATAGGTTAGGTGTGAAAATGAGGTTCGCGATGCCCGATCACCCGCAGAGTAACGGTATCGTGGAACGCTGGAATGGGACGTTCAAAGGTATGCTGCACCACGTAATCGACACGCACGGAAGAGACTGGGAAAGCTACGTGCCTTGCTTGCTGTGGGCGTATCGCGAAGTGCCGCATGACATTATGGGGAAGTCACCGTTTGAACTTATGTATGGTCGTGCACCACATGGGCCCCTCAGCATTCTTCGTAAATTGTGGACTGGTGAGTGGACCCCTCCGATGGGGCTAAGAAAACCAGCGGCAGTGTATTTAAAAGAGCTCAGGCAACAAATAAGCGATGCCGCACATGTTGTGGATGAGCGCAGTAGGGAAATACAGCAATGTTATACAGAGAAGTATAACCTTCGCTCCACGCAAAAGGAGTTTTCAGTGGGGAATCAGAGCCTCGTCATGCAAAGTGAGGGCGGCAGCAAATTGCAACTGAAGTGGCAACGACCCGCGGCTGTAAAAGAGAGAACGCGGGCAGACAGCTATGCTGTGGTGGACGCAGCGGGTGTTGAGGGGCTAGTTCATGCTAATAAGCTCCGACCGTATCACGCGCGAGCTAACAATGTATGTGTGGTAGTCGAGGCCGACGCAGAGTTCGGAAACATTGAGGTGGCACCGCAGGCGGTAAAGTTGTGCGGCCAAGTTTCTGCGGCTGCGAAGGCAAGTGAGTTAAGTCCTGGCCAAAAGCAGGAACTCAGTGCGGATCTTCATGAGTATAGAGAGGTGTTGACAGCACCAGACCCCAGCAAGCCATTTTGTTTGGCCACGGATGCATCGGAAACGGCAATTGGAGCTTGCCTCTCCCAAAGGAGGGGTGACACGGAGCGACCAGTCGCGTTCCTTAGTAAGATGTTGAACCCGTCGCAACAAAGGTGGACCACAATTGAACGAGAGGCATTTCCAATTGTGTGGGCGTTAGAGTATTTGGGAATGTGGCTATTTGGCACAAAGGTCAAAATAATGACTGACCACGACCCGCTGATTTTCCTGACTCGCCCGGCCCCCTCCAGTGCTAGGCTAACGCGGTGGGCATAGGCGATCCAAAAATATGACATAGAAATTGGTCGTATCATAGGCGCCGTGAACTAGGCTGCTGATGCTCTTTCGAGTCTCGGATGATCATATGGGTTGTGTTCATATAACTGTTTAGTCAGCAGCCTGTTATGTGTGACTCGGACTGTTTAGTGCTTTACCCTTAGCCATTGAACTAGTTACACTGGATAGAATGAATGAGCAAGTTTTTTTCGCATTTCGGACATAATTTCAAGTGTTTTGTAACGTAGCTCAGACAGATGAATATTTTGTGTCTAGATGAGAATGTCTTGTTTATAGTTCCGCATTAGGCATAACTCTTTTTTATGCAATGTAGACTTGCCCTTAAGTAATAGAACTGCGCGTGTAAGCGTGTTAAATTCGTTTTGTAGGGCCGGTGTTGTGCATGAAGTATTGTTTTGTGCAATGTGCTCATTCCTTTTGGAGCCTGGTGCGATGCTTTGAGTATAAGACGTAACCAATGCGGGGTCCGTCGCTCCCTTTGAGTGTGCTTTTTGGGGCCTCGAGGGCACACAGAGTGGGTCTCGCGTGTTGGGACAATGACGGTGCGGTGAATGTGACAGACACTGCAACAAGACTCAGACCAGTTCGCGTGCCCTGTGTCACGCTACCACGAACTTATTAATACTGTTGATTTCATTCATATTGTTACGGATGAAGGATGTTTATTTACAAGTGACGGTCAGCGGGGATGAGGGATCGCCAAGGTAGATAGCCACGAAGATGGTGAAATGGCGCACTCCACTTCGTCGTCCTCTTCCTCATCTACCATCTCCCATTCTTTCCGTTACAATCCCCGTTTCGCAGACGAAGCCCACCGGGTGAGTCATTGTCCTGTGGTGGGAAGTAACGTTTGAGACGTGCAACGTGAGCGAGTTGCGTTTTCCTGGAGCGCCTGTCTTTAGACAAAAGCCGCGCAAGTACATACGTGAGATCACTCAGGCGATCTAGCACAACGAACGGGCCGACATAATGTGATAGAAGCTTGCTGCACAAGGCACGCCTGCGCTGTGGGGTCCATAGCAGCACTAGATCACCCTTTTCAAACGAAACCTCTTGATGGGCGCTGTCATATCGTTGCTTCGAGTGGCTTTGAGATGCCAATGTTTGGATGCGTGCTATTCGACGGGCTTCCTCGGCGAGGCAAAGTGTCTTGGCTACTGAATCTTCTGTGTCTAATGAAAACGGCAGAATAGTGTCAAGGAAGCTCCGCGGTGACCTGGCGTAGAGCAAATAAAAAGGGCTGTAGTCTGTTGTTTCATGCTTCGCAGTGTTGTAGGCGTATGTTATAAATGGTAGCACATCATCCCAGTTCTTTTGATCCGATGACACGTACATGGATATCATGTTCGTCAAGGTTTGGTTCGTACGTTCAACAAGGCCGTTGCTCTGCGGATGATATGGCGTGGAGTGTCGAAATTGCGTTCCACATAGTCGAAGCAACTCCTCAACAGTGTCTGCCACGAACTGACGACCACGGTCGCTTATGATCACGCGAGGTGGGCCATGGCGTAAGACGACATAACGCAACAAGAAAGATGCGACGCAAGCAGCGGTAGATGACGGTACTGTCGCGGTCTCTGTGTAGCGTGTAAGGTGGTCCACACAAACGATGATCCATCGGTTGTTATTTGATGACCGTGGGAATGGGCCCAGCAGGTGCACGCCGACTTGTTCGAAAGGTGCATGAGGCGGAATGAGCGGTTGCAGAAGGCCTGGGGAAGCGGTTGAAGGTCTTTTGCGACGTTGGCATTGGTTGCAACTGGCCACATATTGCTTTGTTGTCTGACGCATGCGAGGCCAGTAAAAGCGCTCCTGAACCCGCTGCAGGGTGCGGGCGAACCCAAGATGACCGGATGTTGGGTCGTCATGCATCGCACGTAACACAGCAGTATGGAGGCTCTCCGGGACAAGAAGAAGAAAGCGAGCGCCACTTGCAGAGCGGTTAGCTTTGTACAACAAGCCGTCACGTATGGAAAAACCACCACTGACTTTCGGATTGCGCGCCGCGACGAAGAGAGGCTCCAAACTGACGTCGTTACGCTGCTCCTGTCGGAATACGGTCACATCGGGAAACTCGGGTGTAATAGCTCCCAGGCAGTCGTCGAAAGTGTCCTCCTCAGAATGGGTCGTCGGAAGTGGTAAGCGGGAAAGACAATCAGCGTCAGCATGGCGGCGGCCGCTTCTATATGTCACCACGAAGTCATACTCGTGAAGTCGTAAGGCCCACCGTGCGAGACGACCAGAAGGATCTCGGAGACTGACAAGCCAGCATAATGAATGATGATCGGTGACTATCTTGAATGGGCGGTCGTAGATGTAACAGCGAAATTTCTGAACAGCGAAAACAGCTGCGAGACACTCCTGTTCAGTGACAGTGTAATTTCGCTCAGAATTACTCAAGCAGCGATTCGCGTAAGCAACGACATGTTCGGCGCCATCTCGCTTTTGTACGAGCACTGCTCCGATGCCTACCCCGCTTGCGTCTGTATGGATCTCGGTAGGGGAGCAAGGATCGAAGTGACGCAGGATGGGGTCTGACGTAATTAGAAACTTGAGTTGACGGAACGATGACTCACATTCTGGTGTCCACTGGAACTGTGCATCCTTCTGCAGCAGACGCGTCAATGGTTCCACAATATCGGCGAATCTTGGCACAAAACGCCTGAAGTAAGAGCAAAGGCCCAGGAAACTACGGAGCTCTCGAGATGACTGTGGAGGCTTGAATGCGCTGACCGCTTCAATCTTGCGGGGGTCAGGTCTGACTCCGTCTTTGTCGACCAGATAACCTAGAACTAATGTCTGTCGTTTCCCGAACTTACACTTTCTGGAGTTGAGAATCAAACCAGCTTTCTCCATGCATTCCAGAACCAGGCTGAGACGCTCGTTATGCTCTTCAAAAGTGCGGCCGAAAATAACGACGTCGTCAAGATAACAAAGGCATATCTCCCAGTTGAGTCCGCGAAGAATTGTGTCCATGAATCTCTCGAACGTAGCAGGGGTATTACAAAGACCGAATGTCATAACGTTAAATTCGAATAAACCATCCGGTGTAACGAAAGCAGTCTTCTCTTTATCAGCGGGGTCCATAGGTATCTGCCAATATCCGGAACGTAGATCGAGGGACGAAAAGTAGGAGGCAGAGTGCAGACAGTCTATCACATCGTCAATTCGCGGGAGCGGGTACAGGTCCTTCTTTGTTATCGCATTGAGGCGTCTGTAATCGACACAAAATCTCCATGAGCCATCTTTTTTCTTCACCAGAATAAATGGTGCGGCCCACGGACTTGACGACTCTTGTATTACGTTTTTCATAAGCATTTCTTGTACTTGCTCCGCGATAACCTTGCGCTCCGAGGACGACACTCGGTAAGGCTTCTGCCGGATGGGATGAGCCGATCCGGTGTCAATTCGATGACGGGCACGCGAGGATGGAATAGTCGTGCGGCGCTGGTCTTGGGAGAAGTCAGACACAGAAGTATGCTTGGATTGCACTTGTACTAACGTGTTACCTTCACGAGATGACAACGACTTGCTGACCATGCCTATAATTTCCTCTTCGAAGGCGCCGGTGGCTCGCACTTTAATGGAATTCTTCTCGTCCCCTGTGGCCGTAGTTGAACTGCTCGTGACGTCATCAAATACAGCAATCTTCATGTGTTTAGGAACATGCACAGGCACACCAGAGCAGTTTAGTGCCCACAACGATGTGGAGCCATTTACCACCGATACAATGCTGCTAGGCACCAGTAGGTCTTTCTTCCGACAGGAATCATTAAGTGGTTGCACAAAGGCGTCAAATGAAACATCAGTATAGGAAGAAGCGACTACCGATACCGATGCGAATGACCATGGAGGTAGCCTCACGTCATCAGCTACAGCAAATGTCATCTGTTCTTCATGTGGTTCGTCCACAAATCCTGGCAGTAGCTGCTCTGGGCATGCAACGATTCCTGGGCTCCCGCTGTTTACCGAAAGCTCACCGGCACCGCAATTAACAGAGGCCCCGCAGGTTTGTAGAAAGTCTATCCCCAGGATAACGTCATGTGTACACCGTTCCAAAATAACAAATTCGGTCAAATAACACTTATCCGCCAACAGAACGTTCACAACACAAACACCAAGGGGGCGCAGTATTTCGCCGCCTACTCCACGGAATCTAGTTGGCTTGTCGAGGGAGAACATCACTTTACGTCGAAGACGGTTCTTGAACGTCAGGCTCATAACAGATATCATTGCCCCGGTGTCCACCAAGGCCATAGCACATACACCATCAATAACCACTTTCACTTTGTTCCGCATCATACAAACGGGCAGAGGTATCTGTGTCGAATCGTGTCTGGCGACCTCACCCCCATCGGTCGCGCAGCCTAGTTTCCCGAAGCTGGTGGTGAGAATGAACGCCGCCTCGGCGAAGGAGACCGACGTTGGCGTGAAGGCGGCGGAGTCAGACTGCGGTCGGAGACGGGGGAATCACTGCGGGGATGCTGTCGTGAAGTGTTGTTGCCGAAACTCACCGGTGGAGCAAACGAGCAGGGAGGCCAGGAGTGGTCATAGTTGCGACGTTCGGTTCCATAGGACGTTGGTTGTGGTTGGCGTTCGTACCACCGCGGCGACCGGCGACGGTGGGGACAGAATCTAGAGATATGCCCCGTGATACCGCAGGTGTAACACACCGGAGGCTCGCGGCTTACGTTCGGGTAGACCGGGTATGTCCGTGGCTCCAAGTAGGCTGTTCGACGGGGATACCCTGCAGCACGATCGTTATCCTCCTCTCGGTGGTAGTTGTGTTGCGTCCATAGAGGCCTTCTCGGGTGCCGCTCTCCGACAGTTGCCGCAGCAACAGACAGATCTCGAGGAGCTGGAGACGGAAAGTGCGACTGTTGGGCATCACGGAAGTCGTTGTTCAATTCCGTGCAGCGACTTAACTCCTCTCTAACAATCTGTCTTATGGTGTTCGCGAGATCGGTCGGCGGCGTGTCGTCCTCGATGCTAGCAAGAGTCGTTACATTTGCCAGCCTGCCAAACTTCGGTGTTATGCGGCGCAGCTTGAGGGCCTCGAAGGTGCGGCAATGACGTATTACGTCGGCCACTGAGCTAAGGCTCTCCTTGCCGATGAGGAAAATATATACGTCCTCCGCGATTCCCTTCAACAAATGTCCGACTTTGTCTTCTCCCGGCATTCGAGGATTGGTCATTCTGCATAGCTTCAGTATGGTTTCTATATAAGTCGTGCACGTCTCGCCTGGCAACTGAGCTCTTTGAAGAAGCGTCTGCTCGGCATGCTTCTTCCTTGCGACCGAATCACCGAAGCGCTCCTTAATATCGGACATGAAACGGTCCCATGTTGTCAAGGTCTCTTCGTGATTGTCAAACCACATGAGCGCCGTCTCGGTCAAGAAGAATACAACGTTTGCGAGCCGCGCTGCGCTGTCCCAACAATAGTGCTTGCTCACCCGTTCGTAGTGGTTCAGCCACTCGTCCACGTCCTCACCGGGCTTTCCTCCGAACATGCGGGGCTCAACCAAGTGCTGGCGTGGCCAAGAACCAGCCGCCGTTGAGGGCGAAGGTGCTGTTGGCTCGCTCCGTCTGTTGGCTTCGGTGTGGGACATCTCGGACGCCGGGGGCGACGGAGGCAATCCAGCAATGCGGTTGGGGAACCGTGTTTCCCGTGTTTCGTTGTGGTCGGGGTACCCAGCACCTCCACCACTAACTGTTACGGATGAAGGATGTTTATTTACATGTGACGGTCAGCGGGGATGAGGGATCGCCAAGGTAGATAGCCACGAAGATGGTGCAATGGCGCACTCCACTTCGTCGTCCTCTTCCTCATCTACCATCTCCCATTCTTTCCGTTACAAAAACCAGCTTTGATTATGGGAGGCGCCATAGAGGAGGTCTCTGGAGATTTCGACCTCCTGGGATTCTTTAACGGACACTGGCATCGCACAGCACACGGGCCTCAACATTTCGTCCCCATCGAAATGTAGCCACCGCATGCCGGGACTCGATCCCGCGATCAGCTGAAATGCACTCAGGCTTATCTTGACAATGCCTTGATAGCT
>CM023487.1:59574742-59849799 GCA_013339685.2 Hyalomma asiaticum | reverse complement strand
GTAACGCACCAATCACGGCAGACATACTATTCACAGTCTTGGCGCTCTTTGGCCACACTTGGCCCTTGCGCCACAAAACACCAAATATCATCATCATCATCACTCAAACAAAATATGTTCTACGGTTTCAGTAGAGCCACAGTTGCTGCAGAGGGGGCTTGTCTCCTGATGGAAGTCACTTGAACATTGCATATCCAAGTGACCGTAAGTCACTTGAATATAGTCACTTGAATATGCAATGTTCAGCCGAAGTCGATGATAGAAAGTTTCCAGATGTCTAGGAATGTTGGATTGTACTTTTGATTTGAGATCTGGGTCGACTAAGTATAGGAAAGGGTGATGATGTGTCGGTAACATCCATAGCCGGTTCCTTTATCCATAAGCGAATCGTTTAACCATTTGGCAAGTATCAGATTTGGTGAAATTGATTCGCTTATAGTTTTGATATCGAAGAAGTTCGTCTGCTTTTTCGTTGGGCAGAATGCCGCAGTGAGCTGGTATCCACTGAAATGTAATGCAGTGTCCTGTGGTAATAGCCAGGGGATGTAAATAGGCAATGTCGGCAGAAACGGGCTGATGATTAGTTTTCTTCAGGTGGTTGTGCAACGTTTGCAGCGATCCTGTGGAGTCGGCAAAAATTGCCCATCGGTCGGGCTTTTGGCGCAGGATACATAGGATAGGTTCCTTGATGCCGTGAAGTTTCACTGTCATGGAAGATGTTTTCCGCTGCAGTCGATAGGTGCGCATTTCTCTTGTTGAAGGCACATAAAGGCCACAGGAGGAAGTCCCTCGAGTCGTTGAAACATCAGTGTAAATATGCGTGTGATGGGGATATTTCTCGGCTAGGTAGAGGAGAGTAGCTTGCAACAGCGCGACCTGTGGCATGCGCCTCTTTGCATCTTTTATGCCAGGTAAAAACTGGATAATGCTTAGCGGCGAAAGTGTCCAGGGAGGAAAGGTGGGAGGCAGTAGGCGCTGTGGCTGGTTAATAGAAGGTAGTTTCAGCATTTTCACAGCTTCACCAAAGCCAGACTTACTGTAGGTTATGTGGGCGCGATACAAAAGGTGTTTTTCCCTTGCAGGACATGGCGAAGATGTGTCCACATGGTTTATTGAGTGGCAAGGACCTCTAAAGGGAGACAGCCCCCTTCCGCTACTGCTCCAGAGGCTGATGATCCTTGCGGGAGGCCCAGACAGATTCTCAGGCAGTTGTTTCGCGCAGCTTTCAGAGACTTCTTATTCGCTGGTGATAATTTGTGGAGTAGCTGCAGGCAATATCGCAATGTGCCTTCAACGTAGGCTTTTCAAGAAGAACCATTTATCGGCATTTGCAGCCCCATCTTGTTCCCGCCATGAACTTGAAAACTTAAAATGCTGCAGCTATTCTTCCTCTTATTTTCTTCACCTGAGGTGACCAAGAATGACTTCGGTCTACCACAACACGAAGGAATTGTTGAGAGGCACATATACCAGTGGACGTCCGCCGAGAAGGAGCGGATATCTGGTCATTTTCTTTCGAAAAAGCCATGGCAGCACTATTTTCAGGTGAAAAATGAAGACCCCGGGGAGCCGAATATCTCGACAGCTTTAGCTATGCCTTTTGAAGCCGTTGTTGGGTTATATAGCGGAAGTTGATGCGCTTCAGATGCATATGTCATCGTCGTAGATGATGATGTGTACTCCTCGCGGCAGGTTCCTTGTGATATGTATCAAGGTAAGGTTGAATAAGTGCGGGCTAAGCACAGCACCTTGGGGTACGCCCTTCTCCACAGTGTAAGTAGCGTAGGGCCATGCGGAGTAGCCATAAATATTTCTTGCTCTTTTAAATATCTGTCAATCCACTTGTATAGCCTACCTCACAAGCCAAGACTGGCCATGGGCGTGAGAATGGCATGGTGAAAGACAGAATCAAACGTTGCCTTGATGTCAAGGAAGACAGCTGTTGGCATGTGCCCAGCGTGAAGGTGCTCTTCAAGGAAAGGGATGAGGACGATGACATTGTCGATGGCGGACCTGTTTGGACGGAATCCGTTCATTTCCTCAGGAAACGCATTACAGCTTTCGAGAAACCCTGTCTTTCTTTTATATATCATGCGTTCCATGAGCCTGTCTACACAGCTCAGTAGGGCGATAGGTCGCTAAGATGATTAGCTTGTTGGCTGCTTACCGGGTTTCAAATCTGGAACAATTTTCACCAGCTTCCATTCCTTTGGAACATCACCAGATATCCACGAAGAGTTATTGTGGATATCTGGCGGAATATCGCCAGATGACCGAATTGGAAGCAGCAAGCGTGTGGAGTCTTGTTCGGCGCTTGGCTGTTGTTGCCTTTCACGGGCCGCCTTGTCGTGTTGCGGCGACTAAGGCTGATCGTGGCGGGGACTGGTTGGTGGGTCTTGTACTGCATGTTGCGATGACGAAGGAGCCGACGAGCAAGCGGGCTTCTTCCGACGTTTCTTAGCCGCATCTGCATATGATTTGCCAGGTGTCTTTTCATTTTGCAGTGGCTGTTCCTGTGAGTGTTCTGCCATATTCGCGAAGACCACGTCAAGGGTAGGTGGTGCTTCATGGCGCTTTGGGGGTTTTCCTTGAAAATAGCGCGAGCTAGCGTTGCTGCTTTCTTAGCGCATCTTTCATATGAAGCACTGTGCGGACCACCGCAGTTTGCGCATTTCGTTTGTGGTTTCGAGGTGCATTCTTTGTGCATACGAGGGCCAGCACATACCCTGCAGCCTACTGGGCCGGTGCAGTGTTTCGCTATGTGGCCGTGGCTCTGGCATTTGTAACATTACGTGGCTGTCCCGGTGTATTCCGTGCTAGGGTAACTACGGAATCCCAGGGTAACTCATTTAAGCAGCGGCGCACCTTTGCCGAATTCTAAAATTACTGACCTACGGCGTACCTCGTCAGCGGTGAAGGTGGTGAGCCTCCTTGCTGAAACGACGCCTTGGTCGCGCGATACTCTAGTAGGTCTCCATTAGAGTAGCTCAGAGAAACATCTTTCATTTTGCCATAATTAGCAGTATATGAGTAGGGGACGCGGGCCTCTACAGCCACGCCAGCAAGCTCTGTTGCCGTAAGCAGACGATTGGCGGCGGGCAGCGTTGATACTGTAACCAGCAGACTTCCGTCCTTGTTAACGCGATAGCCAAGAACTTTTTCTTGAGCCGACATTGCGATCGCTGACATAACGACGTTGGGGTTTACTTTCGAAAGGTTGCCACCTTCCAGGGTGGGCCTGAAGACAACAGGAACACCAGCACTTCTCTTTTTCTTGTGGAACACGATTGTGAAGATGCCTGGTCCATCGCCTCTGAATCTTCGCCAGAAGACTCGTTGCTATCGTGTTCATTACGCAGTTTCTTTTTTTTTGGCCCTTGGTCCGTAGAGGCAACTACAGCAGCTGCAGGACTAGCAGTTGTCACCGCTGCCATGGATGCGGCCTGAAGCGCATCTGGCGGTGACGTGCCATGCCATGGTGGATACGGCAGAGAGCGTATTGAAGGCCGCTTGGGGTGTTTCTCTGGTTGTATGGAGGCCTCCAGATCTTCACGGGCGGGGTGGAAACCACAGGAGAGTGCTACATGCTGTCTTAATGGAGAAAAATAGAAAAAATCAGGGCTTGCGTGGAACAGCCAGTTCTATAGAGCATCTTCGTCTCGTGTTGTGGTCAACGATGATGCAGACCAGGGACGGGGATGAAAAGGAGGACGGGTAGCGAAGACAAGGAAAACATTGCTTTACCGCTCGTGACCGGAATAAACTGGGCAGCACTCGGGACTACGCTCGACCATGCTGCGGGTAGCGCTGCTCTGTCTTGTGGATCTAAGGCTTCACAGATTCGTGGACCTGGCCAGGATGTTCTAAGCCGGTGGAAGGGGACTCGGTCCAAAACCTGACTGTGCTGTTGGTGTCGTGGCTCGCCCGGCTCGTCAGACGTTCCGTGGACACAGCGTCGGGAGCATAGTGCCAAGCGGAACCATACACCCCTGCTCTTGGCACATGCCAGACCGTGATTCCAGCAGATATCTCCCCTACTACGTCCACGCTGGTGGAGCGACGCATCCCCCTCCTACATAGCGCCTCACGCGCAAAGTCTGCGCGCCATCCTTCGTGTTTTCTCCGTGAGGCCATGTACCGCAAACTCTCGTCGTCGTCGTCTTCGTCGCCTCGCTTGCTGTACGGGTACTTCTGCGTGACCGATTCCTCCATTACGCCTTCGCCATGCACCCAACACAACCAGCGCGCACTTCTCCGATGACATCGTTGTAAGAAAGGAGTACACCCTTATCACACCGTACAGCATCTGGATTTGATCCCGGCCGCGGCGGTCGCATTTTAGATGGAGGTGAAAATGCCCGTGCATTGTGCGTTGTCCGTGGACGTGAAAGAACCCCAGGTGGTCAAAATTTCCGGAGCCGTGCACTACGGGTTTTCTCTCCTTCCTATCTCTATAAGTCCCTTTCCCCTTCCCCCAGGGACGCTGTGCCGTGCTCCCTAGATAGGCTGCAGAAATTAGCGTCCTTTCCTGACAGAGCCACAATCATCATCAAAAAACCAGAACATTCAAGAGAAGAAGCTACTTCTTTAGTTCCCATTTATGTCATGAAAAGGCACTGCCTCGCTTGAAGCTCCTGTGGAGCAGCACTCAACCGAGCAATGAACTGCAGAAAACTGAGCAATGAACTGACGCCACTTATAAGTCCTAAGTATCGGGACGATGTCAGCAGACGTGTAAGTGCGATAAAACCGTGCGTAGGTTGCGCCCTGGAATCTTGTGCTAATCCGGTAAAGGACTAATTTTTCCACGTGTATCTACCGCGTCCATCAGTGAAAGACGAACTGATTTGCAGAGAATGTGAAGACGACGAGAGTATCTCCGCGTTGGCTTCCGGAGAGAAAGTAGAGAGAGCACAGAAATTGACAGAGAGAGAGAAACAGAAAGGGAGAGGGTGGAAGAAAGGGAGAGAGAGCAATACGAAAAGTAGAAACTCAGAGAGACGGAGAGTGGAAAGACATAGAAAGCCAAAATTCTCCGTGAAGCTCGGCATCGTAACACGAGTACTCACGGTCACAAGGCAGCCGTCATACCCACTATGCACGCTTCCTCCGCTCCCCAGTTAAAAGATTCCAGAAGCATGGAACTTGAAACAACGTGAAATTGTGGAAGATTGTGAATGCAGTATGATCAATGACTGTAGATGAGTTGGTGGTGGTGGTGGTAACAACTTTATTTGCAAGTCCGCCAAATTCGCGACCTGGGCCTAGGCCACCCCTAAGGAGGTCCGGAGACCATGTCTTGCGTCCGTGATTTTTATTGTTGCTATTAAGAATGAAAATCAGCATTAAATATGTTCTGGCAGTTGCTGTTATAATATGTCGTGATAGGCAAGGTGCTCTCGTGCTTAAACTTTGAGGCATAAGCTTGAAGACAAGGTTGATACAGATTCTCAGAAGATGCGTTCCAGAGACGAAGTTCGTAGAATTTTTCTAGATGTGAAGGCAAAAATAGGTAAAAAGAGTTAGCGTTACGCAGTGACAGATGATGAAGTGGTGAGTGAACGTTTTTAACAGCTTAACACCGGGCAATGGTTAGCTCTGAGCGATGCGATTCAATGATATTGAAGGTATTCATTCATATATTTGAACATTTCATGACATACACGGATGACACAAATTCCACAAAGTGTGGCATCGGCACCAACATTTAAATGCCTTGGCGAAGGATAAAATGGTTTAGGTTTGTATTGCACATTCTTGAAGCTGGTAAAGCAACGAAGAAAAAGAAAACAGGTTTGTATTGCACATTCTTGAAGGTGGTGAAGCAAGGGAGAAAAGAGAAGTCAGCCGGCAAATTTAATTCTCTCTCTACCAGTCTCGTACCCCGGAAGTAAACTCAATGTTCCAAAGGGGGCATTTCGGCCCCCTTCACACTTCAAGTAACATCAGCAAGCGTGACCTTCCATCCAATGTGTCGGCTGTACAAAATGTTGCAATCGATCGGCCCATCCCTGTGTCATCCCTATGTAGCCCGGCGCGACTTTAACATCGTTGCCAACAATTCTCTCGCGTAGTTTTCTGTGCTCGTGTTTGCAGTATGATTCAACGACAACGTGACCCCCTACCTCAGTTCGTGACCCATGCGCTTGATTTTTCATGAAACTTTCCGTCGTATTTTTGCCAGCCAACAGCCGGGTAAGCCCTGTACAATTTACTGATTAAGAACGGAAGGTGAATTAGAGGTTCTCATTGTGCGGGTAAGGAATACACTATGGAGGTGGTGCGAGAATCAGAGCTCTGCAGAAATGTATTAAGCCAAGGCATGATACACTGAATATTAATCCGTCTAGGCTTCTCTTAGACTGGTACATCGAGCGAAGATTTTTTATTTCAACATGAGACCACTCTCGGCTGCCCCATATCCTAATAAATCACAGAGGCGCTGCCAAAATACCGTCCCTGCAAGTTCCGTGGTCGAGCATTAACCCTTCCAAATGGACTGAAGCCGGGAGAACAGCTGCTGTCCTGTTCTCTTCGTGGATGTATGGAGTTTCTAGCAGTGCAGAAGGAATGAGGTGTGAAAAATTTTCACAGCATATCCACGGAGTGAATGATGATGAGTGGGCGAAGCTCCGGAAGTTAATCGTAGATCGTGCCGAGCTCCGCATTAATTTAGTTAACGCGCACGCTACGAATCCTTATGGTTCAAATACGCACAAGTGAAATCTCCCACCGGCACTTCATTGCAAGTCAATATCCAGTGTCCATATGTGGGTGGCCGGTGAACGGTTCTCCAGGCCGAGCAGTCGGTATTTTAAATGCGAAGTATTTCTCAGCGAACTTCGGCGAGTTTGAGCGTATCTATCTATCTATCTAGCCGCCTACGATTTTTGTGCTCTCCTGGCCGTTTCGCTAATGGGATGTTTACAAAAACTGGTATGGCACAACATGACTGCCTGACGAACATAAACGGCAGGTCATAACATGAAAATCATGATATGCATGCCATAAGCGACATGATTTACATGCCAGGGTATTAGTGCTCTCCTGGCCGTTTCGCTGATGGGATGTAAGCGAAAATTGGTATGGCACAACATGACTGCCCGACGACCATGAGTGGCAGGTCATAACATGAAACTCATGATATGCATGTCATGAGTGGCATGATTTACATGCCACGGTCTTGGTGCTCTCCTGGCCGTTTCGCTAATGGGATGCATGCGAAAATTGGTATGGCACAACATGACTGCCTTACGAACGTAATTGACAGGTTGAAAATGAAACATGAAATCATGACATTCATGTCATGAGTGGCATGATTGACATGACACGGTCTTGGTGCTCTCCTGGCCGTTTCGCTAATGGGATGTATGAGAAAATTGGTATGGCACAACATGGCTGCCCGAGGAACATAAATGGCTGGTCATAACATGAAAATCATGATATGCATGCCTTGGGCGACATGATTTACATGACACGCGTTTCGTTAATGGGACGTATACGGAAATTGGCATGCCACAACATAACTGCATGACAAACATAAATGACAGGTCATAACACGAAAATAGTGACATGCATGTCATGAGCGACATGATTTACATGCGACGGCCTTGGTGCTCTCCTGACCGTATCGTTAAAGGAACGTATACTAAAATTGATGTGCCACAACATGACTGTATGACGGACATGACTGGCAGATCACAACTTGAAAATTACGATATGCATGTCATGAGCGACATGATTTACATGCCACCCGTTTCCTTAACGGGATGTATACCAAAATTGATGCGGCGCAACACGACTTCATGACGAACGTAAATGACAGGTCATAAGGTTAGAATCATGACATGCGTGTATGAGCGGCATGGTTTACATACCACAGTCATAGTGCTCTTGCGGCCGTTTCGTTAACTTCATATGTACCAAACTCGGGATAACGAGACAACAGTGCAAATCCATTTTAGGTTCCTGATGCGTGCTTCGCATTTTCTTGATTCCCACTGCACCTGGGATCTGCCAACTTTTTTTAGGGGCGAAGCTCCTTAAGGTTTGGGTCTGTCTGTCCGTTGTAGTAGCACGTTACCTACTAGGAACGCGCTACTAGGAGGGCGCGTGCCTCCCGGGGCGCGAGCTCTCTCACTCTTCCATCTGCTGTCTTGTGAGAGAGAGAGAGAGCGAAAGGCGCGCGTTGACTATGCAAACGCTGCTTCTTCCATGATTGATTGATTGATTGTGGTTAGGTAAGGAAAGGCCGCTAATTTCTGCAGCCCATGTGGGGAGCACGGCTAAGCGTCCGTCGGGGTGAGGGAAAGGGAGTGAAAGAGGTAGAGAGGAGAGAAAGGCCGTAGTGGAGGGCTCCGGAAATTTAGACCGCCTGGGGTTCTTTAACGTGCACTGACAGCGCACAGTACACGGGCCTCTAGCATTTTCACCTCCATCGAAAATGCGACCGCCGCGGCCGGGATCGAACCCGTGTTTCTTCCACGAACGCGCTACCAGCTCGCAAAGAAGGAGAACGCGCCCTCACCCGCGAGAGACAAGCTTGAGTCTTCTAGCGAGTTTCTTGATTGAAAAATACCGACTGCTCGCTTCGGAGAACCGTATATATATATATATATATATATATATATATATTGTTACGAAGGGCTGCGAAAGGATGGTGTTATTAACAGGAGATGGATCAGTTCGGTCCCCAAGCTCTTCGTCTTCCTCTTCCACCTTTCTGCCAAACCACTTATTCTATGTGCGTTACAATATATATATATATATATATATATATATATATATATATATACGCACTGGACCTTGACTTGCAATGAAGTGCCGGTGGGAAATTTCACTTGTGCGTTGTTGAACTATACGGATTCGTAGCGTGCGCGTTAACTAAATTAATCCGGAACTCGGCATGATCTACGATGAACTTCTGGAGCTTCGCCCACTCATCATCATTCACTCCGTTGATATGCTGTGAATTTTTTTGTATAACATTGCGCCACGGAAGCGTGCATCCCCTCGTGGCTTTCAAGCATCTCCTGAAATAACATCGACGTACACAGGCGTAGCGCAAATGCGTGGGATGTCGTTAGGCCAAAGCGAAACTTTCCGTGTGCATCACCCACGACGTGGCACCACCGTCCTTCTTTTGGACACTTACGGAGTTATACTAAACACAGCGTGAAAGCGCGGGAAGTGTTCCATAGTCCTCGCAGTGCTTCTCGAGGCGTTTCCCAAAAACTCCGACCACGCTTAAACGCGCATGTGCCGGTGACAAATCAGGAGCACCCAACTGCATATCAGCTTGGCTGCTTCGCTATACTTACGCTGCGAGCTCAAGCTTTGCTAATTTTCTTTCCAAAACATGTCGGCATATACTGCGGGATGTTTACTTTAGAGACCGTTCTAATTTAGTTCTGGGGCCGCAAAATCAAATGTTAACCTCTACAGTCTAAAGGTTTTCTTTTCGCAGTGCTGTTTGCACCTAAGTGCTGAATATTGAACTGAAGACAGCATGGCGCCAGCAGTTTTGTGTTGGCGGATTACGAGCATGTGTGAAAAATCAAGGGATTCAATGACGTGCAGCAACAATAAGCGGTAAAATGCAACCTCTTCTAAATCTTCAGTACGTACTTGGATTTTGTCGGAGTTGAAAGACACCACATTCCATATTATCGCTCTGGTACAGCAGTCTCTCTTCGAACGAAACTTCGCCTAGAAGGTTAAGGGCGCATTCAGTATTCAGGGCACGGCGAGGAGGTAGGAGCAATGCTGCTAACCAAACCAATGCTGTTTTTTGTCCAGGCCCTTCTGCTTGTCTCCGCCAACGCATCGTCAACTGGAAGCACATGCTCAGAGCATAACATGGGTGATAGCGTGGATGGCATCGACTATCAGCGCTGTCCCTTACGCCCGAAGGAGACCGTACTGCGCAGAATCATCAGCCCTCGCCTGCTCTTCCCCTCATCAGTGACGACACGAGACCTGCTTATAAAAGAAGGCCGGCAACGGTTCTTCGGCAGTGGGCACGGCGAGGCGGTAGGAGCAATGCTGCTAACCAAACCAATGCTGTTTTTTGTCCAGGTTTGTTCAAATTCATCTACCATACGAAGTGACGATCGCACGTTATTTATTGTGCCGGGCCCACGGACATGTGTTCTGATTGCGTATAGTTGCTTCTGTGCTTGTAAACTGATTTTATGTGGCGACGTTGAGCAAAATCCTGGACCCACTGTCGAGGAAATGTTTGCGCAAATTCAAGGGGCCAATCCGCAATTCTTGGAGAACTTTCCGATATAAGGAATAGACTAGTAGTTACCGAAACCACAGTAAATGCCCTAAGTAATCGATGGAATGAGTTTGATAAGATGATGGCAGATATTCATGAGAAATCTTCTCAAATTCAAACTCTTCAGAACAAAATCGTCTCACTTGAGCAAAGGCTAGCCCAGCAGGCTGAAAAAATTGTTGACTTCGAGGACCGTAGTCGCAGATCTAACCTCGTCATTTATGGTATTCCAGAACAAAGCGGAGAGGATGAAAAAATCTTAAGAGAGAAGGTGATTTCGGATATTTTTGGCAGAAAGTTGGGGCAAACTTGCAAATCGGTGGCGAGAATTCACCGTGTTGGTAAACGTCACCAAAATAGGCCAGTGACTGTCTATTTCCAAGACTTCACAGAAAAAGAGGCCGTAATGCAGAATACGAAAACGTTGAAAGGCACTAATATATCGATTAGTAATGATTATAGCTCCTCGACACGTCATAAGAGACGGCTTCTGTGGCAGTACGGGAAAGAAGATAGGGCGAACGGAAAGAAGGTGACTCTTATCCACGACAAATTGAGAGTAGATGGCGTACTTTACGTGTGGGATGAAGACAAAAACGATCGAGCAGTTTTATCAACGAAACCAGGAGCAGAGTCCAGGAGCAAATCAGCGAAATTTACCCAGAGCATAAAGTCAAATGATTTATGAAACTATGCATGCACGAGGTCTAAATGCCTTAGAATACTTAATCTTAATGCCCGTAGTGTTGTGAACAAAACAAACGAAATCGAGTGCCTCCTCCTCAGCCACGATCCCCATATCATGGTAATAACGGAAACTTGGCTGCATGACGGCGTGCCAGACGAAGTAATAGTTGACGAATCGCACCAAATCTTCCGCCGTGACCGCACGTCACGGGGGGGAGGCGTCGCAGTTATCTTAAAAAACACACTCTCAGCTACATTACTACCCCAGATAGAAACCCACGAAAGTCTTTTTTTGAAAATAAACTGCTGGGGACATGCATTTACTCTGTGCGCAGTATACAGGCCTCCTTCTTCACCCTAATTATGGCTGGAGATTTCAATTTGCCATCGATTGATTGGGCTTGTAGCGCGTCATCACACTTGCTCGACAACACATTACAAGATATAATGCTGACAAGTGACTTGGTTCAAGTGGTTCAAGAAACCACTCGTGAATCTAAAGGGGGTGGTGCAATACTAGATCTTATATTTGTCAGTAGAAGTATTGTTGATTATGTCGTTCGTGTAGAGGATGGTATATCTGACCATAAGTTAGTTGTTTTATCTTGCACCCTAAATAACTGCGTGAAGACCCGCCCAAAGACAAAAAGTGTCAAAAACTTCAATCACGCGAATGATAACGCTATTCTCGATGAACTGTGGGACCTAGCTGATAACTTGGGAAATCATAATGCCATTACTTTGTGGAATAAGTTTAAAGCAACTTCTCAAAAATGCATTGAAAATTTTGTTCCTACGAGGCATATTAAGTCAGATCGCCGCAGTCCCTGGGTTGATAGGAACATTATACATTTAAAGCGCAGGATTAAACGAACAAAGAAAAAACGGGTGGCCAATAAACAGTCCTTGTGTCAACTCCGAGAAGAGTTGCACCGCGCGCTGACTTGTGCGAAAAACAAATATTTTGAGAGTACTTTGCCTAGTTTCATTAAAACTAATCCTCAGAAATGCTGGCGTTTCCTCAGCTCAAAAACTAAACAAATAGACAAGATAAAAAATGCGGATGTGCTTATCACTGAGCCGAGCGACATAGCTAATATATTGAATGAATACTTCCATTCCGTATTCTCTCCTGCCGAAAGCGGCGACCAGTCATTTGAGCCATCTAAATTTGATGATAGCTTTATATCCGATGAAGGTGTCTTCTCTCTCTTGCTAAACCTCAAAGAAAGATCCTCAGGCGGTCCGGATAACATTCCCAATGCTTTTTTGCGCCGGTACGCCGAACCTGTGTCACACATTCTCGCTGCGATATTTCGTTTCTGCTTAAAGCTAGCTATCATCCCAGATGATTGGCGTATCGCCCGGGTAGTGGCAGTTCACAAGAAAGGAGACCGCTTACAAAAAGAAAACTATCGCCCGATATCCCTGACATCATCCTGCTGCAAAATACTTGAACACATACTCGCACATTTTATAACCGAATTTCTTGAGCGTAAAAAGTTGCTATCTAGTCACCAACATGGATTTCGGAAAAATCTTTCCACAATCACCCAGCTTACTACCACTCTTCATGAGGTCGCTTTAACCCTCGATTTGGCCGGTCAGACTGACTTAATTTTTTTGGATTTTAGCAAAGCTTTTGATCGAGTATCCCATAGTAAACTTCTAAACAAACTTCACAGCTTTGGCCTACCATCTTTTATTAAAGATTGGATAAAACAATACCTGTCCAACCGAACTCAGTTTGTTGATGTGGATGGGAAACCGTCCGAGCGTTTGCCAGTTACGTCTGGCGTGCCTCAGGGAAGCGTTTTGGGTCCTATTTTTTTTCTCATGTATGTGAACGATATTACTACTGCTGTGTGCCCTGATGTTCATATTAGGCTGTTTGCCGATGATTGTTTAATTTTCAAAAAGATAACTTGTCAGAACGACCAAACTTCATTAAACTCTAGTCTAGCGAAAATCCACGAATGGTGCACAACATGGTCAATGTCTCTCAATTCTGAAAAAACTGTGCTGCTGCGTGTAACCAATAAAAGACAACCATTTTTTTACACGTATAAGGTTGGTAACCAGATCGTCGCAGAGGCCACGGAATACAAATATTTGGGATTGACAATCACCAACATACTTACATGGTCCTCCCACATCGAAAACATTTGTACAGCAGCTACTCGGAAACTTGGCCTACTTAGACACAAACTAAAAAACGCGCCACCCGATCTAAAGCTTTTCGCCTACAAAACTTTTGTTCTGCCTAAAGTTGAATACGCGAACGTAGTTTGGGACCCGCACTACAAAAAAGATAAGCATAGGCTCGAGATGGTACAGAGACGGGCAGTACGCTTCATATATAACAGGTACAGGAAAACAGATTCACCTTCATCTCTAATGCTGGAAAACGGGATCCCAACCTTGGAGGAGCGCAGAAAAATAGCAAGGTTAACGTTTTTATTCTTACTTTATAATGACAAACTGAATGTGAATGCGCGCGCATATATTCAACCATTCTTTTCGCGCACGTCCAGAAATCGGCATGCACATAACCTTCTTCCATATCAAACGCGCACTACTCTTTTCAGGAACTCATTTTTTCCCCGGACCATTTCCGAGTGGAATTCACTGCTTGAAGATATTGTTTCTTTACAGTCTGTGTGTGATTTTGAAAGTGCGCTAATTGCTGATATAGGAATTGAGTAATCACTGTGAGCTCATGGCATTTTCTTATGGCATTTTTCTACACGTTCCACTGTTCTTGAATTTTTCACTTTGTCTACACACCCGACGTATTTCGGGTTTCTTTTCGTGTAATTGTTTTTTTTTCTATTGTATGTGTCACTCATGAGCTATATAATTTCGTCATGAAGACAGGTTGCGTTGCTTCTTTTATACTTCTAGATAAGTTAGTACGCTTGCTTTGTTTCCCCTTTTGTGCATATAAGTTTCCACCTATGTATTTCCCCACCTGCATGGTCCTTTGCGACAGCAGTATACTGTAAATAAAATAAATAAATAAATAATGCTAAACGTTTTCTGCTTGTCATTGGACATCTCGAGGAAGTGTCTATGCGTCTTCACGAATTATTGTGCTAATTGCTAGTGAACATGCCTCACGAGCATTAAGTCATATTTGTGCGAATCTAAGAAGAACAAATAGGTTGTCCTAGTCAACATCCCTAAACCTACATGAGGGCCTGAGCTAGATCAACGATTTGAAACATGCTTGAAAACAAAAGAACTTTCTCTTAGAAACATACATATAGCTCGGCCTCCGGTGATATTTTCCCGCCAGTTTTCAGAATTTTTAGTGTTTAACGCGCTGAGCAAGACACACATCAACAACTTGGCCTGTGGAAAATTGCACCGTATTTCCGCGCTCAAATGGTCCCACGTCCTTGAAAAGTAATTTTGCTCAATATATGCGCGAAGAGAACAGTAAAAGAAAGCACAACTGCAGTTCGACGTTGCGTGGTACGGCAGGAGCCTACTTGCAATCCAGCACGTAGGATGCTGACGATCTAGGCGGCCGTAGTTACTGGATGCTGCGCGAGATCACCTTTCATCAGTGCCGCTGCCATCGGGAGCAAACAGTTTTGCGCGTGCCAACAAATGTGCAAGGCTTCAATGAAGCAGGTAGTCTAAGACTGATAACTGTAAGGCACTAATGCGCAATAAATGTCCGTCGAGCTCAGCCGAAAACACGGACAGCGGTTTCGAAGTAATCGAGTCTGATGCAGCTCATGTATGTTCTTGAACCCCTATTGTCGAAGCTCCGTTATATCGAGGCAATCCTCCAGGCAAACCACTATTACTTCACATCGGCTGAGATTTCTGTGTGAAGGACTTGGAGGCCATCGCGCTAATGCAGTGATCTGCCTGCAGCCGCTGTTCTCGTTCGAGAAACGGGCATGTGCACTTGCAATTGCTGAAAGAGCCTGAACACCTCGAGTATCTCGATAAATAGTAGAAAACTCATTTTCTGTGAAAAAAGGACTACGTACTTGGTGCTCGTGCCTCATCTGGCGCTGACAAAGTTCACGTAATTATTTTTTTGGGTGGGGGGGGCAAGACATTAGACACAAGGGCATGTACGGGGTGTGCTGAAGACGCTCCTCAAGAAACTACTGGCAAATTTTAAATGCGAATAATCCTTGATGAATTTGAGTACTTCTGACGCTATCTATCTATCTATCTATCTATCTATCTATCTATCTATCTATCTATCTATCTATCTGTCTATCTATCTATCTATCTGTCTGTATGTCTGTCTGTCTGTCTGTCTATCCGTCGTAGTGTTCGCCCTCTCCTGGCCGTCTCGCTCACATGGTAAACGCCAAAATCGGCACGGCGAAACATCAATGTACCGTGAACATGAATTGCTGATCGACATATCACAAGTGTTATATTCTTGTCCTGTATCTGTATCCGTATTTGTTGACGGTTTTGCTTTCCTGGGTTTTACTATACTCCTGCCAGCGCCGCGGTCGATGTATCTCTGACCTCTGTAACATTTTTTTCATCCACAGGTGCCGGTCGCCCCGAGTGAAAGCGCCACTACCGAAACGATAGTGCGTGCGGTAGCAAGCGGCCGCCACCAGGAATCTTTTTGTTCAGCTTCGTTAAGTGCCAAATCTCTAACAACGCGTGTCACACAATGTAACCTAGCGGCAAATGCTCCTAAACTTCACTGGTTTCACGTTAGTGGAGCTGTTGTGTGTTTTTTTTTATCAGCAGAGCTTCGATAACTTGTTTATGACACTGGATGTACAATTTCCTTACAGAGTGGCGCAATGCAGAATCAAGTAATATGCAACCAGCGTAGTTTATGTATTAGGCGCAGAGCACCTTAGGGGTTGGCCTGCGGCGTATTTCTGCGCTGTCAGAGTACGCTCATCCTGAAGCCAGTGAAGCCAAACAGTATATGCGAATTTGTGGGCCAATTCTGGAGGCAGTGCACCCAGACAGTGTATGTGCAGTGTTGTGTCAGAAGTGATTCTAGCGAGTTTCAGGCAATGCTAAAAGAACTTTAAAAGAACTTGTTGTTGGGCTAGTTGGTAGAACATATCTAAACCTTATTCTGAGCGCAACCACACGACACATCCACACACACACACACACACACACACCCAGGCATCAACCACGCACAGCGCTCACTTCCAACTGAATTTATTCAACGCACGAACGCTGCATACATACATGTGGCACATGCGCGCATACATCATGTGAAGCCAACACACAGAATCAACATATACATTTTCTTCTTGCTCTTTCTATCTTATAGTCTTGATCTTATGAACTGCAGTTCACTAGGAAACAGAGATAGCGACGGGGTGCTTACACAGTGATCCTTATCTTTTTCAATGAAGAAAGCCTCTAACACTTCACGTGCAGCTTTTCTTTTGCTTCTGCCCAGAATCTTAGGGAATCCTGCGTCACAGCCACACATTATACAATGCGCAACCAGGTGCGCATACTTATCATCTCGTTTGATTAATTTGTGGGCGTGTTCCCTTAACCGGTCATTAACACACGTTTCGGTTTGACCGATGTACACCTGGCCGCAGGAAAGGGGTATCGAGTACACGACCCCCGTTGAACACTTTTTAAGAAAAGGCCTCTCATGCTTCTTCTCGCAGTCGCGCTTTTTGTTCACGCAAATGCGTTGGCACAACTTCCCGATTTTCTCGGGCGCCCAAAAAACCATCGGTACACCGTGCCTACCCGCGACTTTCTTGAGGTAGTGCGAGAGTTTATGGATATATGGCACAACTTGTGGCCTAATCCTTGAGGGCTCGGTAGCAGTCGACGCTTCCCTTGTTCCATGTTTTAACTTCTGCAGCAGTGATTCAACAACGGCTGTGATGACCGATCGAGGGAAGCCTGCAGCCTCTAATCGGCTAACCTGATTGTGAAAACTACGTTCCATGCTGTGTGGGCAGGACCTCCTCAGCGCCGATTCCAAGCAGAGAGAGGCTACGCCCCTCTTGACAATCTTTGAGTGGGCAGAGTTGTACGGCAACAGCTCCTTCTTAGCACGGGGATGATAAAACCAGCAAAAGTGCTCATCGTTCCACGTGAGGTTCAAATCTAAAAATTGCAGACAAGCTTCTTGCGGTATTTCGACCGTGAAAGATAGGCCTCGTCCTAGTCTTTTAAAGACGTTTAAAATAGCTTCAGGGGATGTAAGGTCTCCCTGTAAAAGAATTAAAAAATCGTCTACGTATCTAAAAACTTTCACAACGTCCCCCCCTTTAATAGCATTATCCAAGTCCCCATCTACTTCAGCTAAAAAGATATCGCAGAGAACCGGCTCGACACACGAACCAATGCAGATTCCCTGTCGTTGAAGGTAGGGCTTTTCGTCAAACGTTATAAAAGTAACATTGAGGTAAAATTCTAAAAGCGATAAGAAATTGTCAACGGTAATTCCTGAGTCATTGATAAAAGGAACGTCGCCATTCTTTTCGACGCAGGATTTTACAGATGCAAGAAGCTTGTCATGCGGAACAGAATAATACAAATCTACTACATCCACTGAGAAGGCGTTGCAGGTACCATTGTGAGACCGCAAAAAATCGCACACATCACTAGATCCCTTTGTTCCGAAGGGATCATTCACTGCAAGCTTTTTAAGCTTGCTCTGCAGAAATCTACTAACATTAATTTGCCAGGATCCCCCTTCACTAACAACTGCTCTGCAGAAATCTACTAACATTAATTTGCCAGGATCCCCCTTCACTAACAATAGTACGAAAGGGTATATCAGGTTTGTGTGTTTTAGCCGAGAAAAAAACGTTAAGGTTGCTCCCTTTGCTATTCTCTATTTCCCTGGCTAACACCGTAAGCCCCACATTCTTGCAGAAACCAGCAAACTTCGACTTAACGCGTGTCTCACCCTTCTTAACTGGACGGAAGTTCTTCTTAATAGCCTCTAGAGCTTTTTCGTTATACGCTCCCTCAGGTATGACAACAAAGCAACCTTCTTTGTCTTCTAGCATTAATTTTAATTTGTTGTCTTTGAAATACGACACAACGTTATTTAATCTTTTACATTTAGGTCGACCTAGAGCCTGCGGTGCACATTTTAAGAAACAGTCCATGCCATCTTGTAGGCATCTGTCACGATCTTGACTCGCCTTCGCGGACACGTCCCTGTTCAATCCCACAAGTTCATGGGCTCTGAGACTAAGCTCCACAAGCTCCGAGACTAAGATTCTGGGCAGAAGCAAAAGAAAAACTGCACGTGAAGTGTTAGAGGCTTTCTACATTGAAAAAGATAAGGATCACTGTGTAAGCACCCCGTCGCTATCTCTGTTTCCTAGTGAACTGCAGTTCATAAGATCAAGACTATAAGATAGAAAGAGCAAGAAGAAAATCTATATGTTGAATGTGTGTGTTGGCTTCACATGATGTATGCGCGCATGTGCCACATGTATATATTCAGCCTTCGTGCGTTGAATAAATTCAGTTGGAAGTGAGCGCTGTGCGTGGTTGATGCCTGGGTGTGTGGGTGTGTGTGTGTGTGTATGTGTCGTGTGGTTGCGCTCAGAATAAGGTTTAGATATGTTCAGGCAATGCGCGCGGGGTCCACCCGCATGCTTCGCACCTTCCCAGCTTTCAGGTTAGTGCAGCTGTATGTCGTGCATTGCGTGAAGATAACTGCATGAGTGATGCGTGCCTGGTCATTGCAACCGTAGAGCTCCGTTCTGGTTCCGTTCGACGTAATGAACACGCTGTGCCTCTTTGTTCCATAACAGTAAACTTAAAAACGAACACCACGCGATAATTCGTGTAATATACATCCAGCACAGTTCGTATACTTCATATTCACTTGTAAGCGGTTTCTGGCTTGAAGGAATAAATGATGTAAACACTTACCGGGAGGAATAACAACCATCCTAGTTTTGTATTTCATCATTTCTTTTAGTAAGGGATGCGCTTCAACTTTTAGCGTTCCTTCCAACGTGTCCTCCTTCCTGTGTTCATTAAAAAGTGTGAGTTGGTACATAAAGGAGGTGTTTAGGACTAGGACCGCATACCTTTCACGGTTCCTGTAAAATATACGTCGGAACGTGACTCTTGAACTTTTGACATCCATGACGTCGTACACTTTGCAAGTAGTGTTTTTTTGACTTAGCTGAGTCGCGGTCTGAATAATCCAGAGTCGTCCAAGCTGGCTTAGGAACTATCAAGTGGAAAGAAAGGATGGGACGAGTTTATTTCGCCACGTATTATAAGCATTTGCGTACAATATTCACGTTTCATTGTAATGCTCAAACTGTAGAAAGCAGAACGTCTACTTCCTCCTTTCTGTCGTTGGCATGTTTAGTTGGATGATGACGCCTGGCTTTCTCGCAGCAGGTATTTTAGGATTTGGGTTAATATGGGCCGCGAAGTGTTGACCACGAACCCATAGCTCCTGACGGCTTCTTGTGTCTCATCAATGACCCAGAAACCCAGTGCTATGAACTAAAGAGCTCGCCATGATTGCCTGAACTGCCAAAGCCGCTCCTGCCACGCCGCTACTGTGCGGTGCAACATCGCCACTGCACACCTGGGCGCCAAGCAACCTTCCACCAGCTTTCCTCACTGCCGTTACGTTGCCAACTAGATGGCCAGCCATAGCCCTAGAGAAAGACACGCGCTTCGCGCGCCCCCACTCGTCCGCTCTGCTACTAGTATGGGAAATCCTAGCGGAAATCCAACTGCGTCTTCTAGTACCGGGTCGGTGTCGCCACGCAATGTATCCGCCACAACGGCCTAACAGAAGCGGAAGGTGACAAACTGCCATGTTAGCTACTGTCCTTTACATAAGCACTATCACGTAGCACTTAACTTATTACTGGGTCTAGGACAAGATCCGCTTCTCCTCATTGACCGCCCCGGATCATTGACCGACATCTAAGCCTATTTCAGCTGATGATGCGCCAAGGGTTGATCGCCAGATCGTTCCGATGCTGCGATCCCTAGTGGCTGTCATAACAGAGCTACTGAGAAGCCTGGGAACCCCGACCGCTCGAAGTGGTCTGCAGATATTGGACGCGCTGAGCCCAGTCCTAGCAACCCTCGGATAGAACAATGGCTGCAAATCACCAATCATTCCGTGAAGAGGTCAGACATGCGTCTATAATCCAGTGGAACGCGAGAGGACTTAAATCTCGAATCTCTGATTTCCGTCAATACGTTTTCTCCAACCGTTTTCCAATCGTCGTTATCTGCGAGCCAAAGCTATCGCATCCATTCAGGCTATCCAGTTATCAACGATGTCCTCAACACATAACGAAAGCAGCAAGGTCCTCGTGTACATTCGTCGTGAGCTTACCTACATCATTCGGCCTGTGCCACCTCACGATGACAACCAATACGTTTGCATCACCGTAAAAAAGAAGAGCCTCACTTTTACTTTAGTGTGCGTGTACTTATCACCTGCGGCCCGATTTGATAGAAAAAGACTGGACGACATTCTGGCAGGGGTTCCTGGCCCATGGATCATTACAGGTGACATTAACGCTCACCACCCTATTTGGGGAAACTCCAAAGTTAACGCCACAGGCAGGCGGCTGGCTTCTTTCGTGTCGGATCATGACCTGTGCTTGCTTAACGATGGGGGCCCTACGTTTTTACGAGGCGCAACGTACAGCAGCTGTTTGGACTTGACATTCGTGCCAGGTCGCTTTGCCTCACGCGTTAATTGGTTTTTAGACATCGAGACCCACGGGAGTGACCATATCCCCAGTTACGTCAACATCAAAGGCCTGGCTGGATGTCATCCTTCTAACACATTCCGGAGGATTGATTGGACTGCGTTCAAGACGAACGTCGAAGACGCTTGTCGCAGCGGCCTCCCGTCAGGTCTAGAACAAGCTATAAAGGAAGCGGTACAGACGGCAATGCGCACACTGACATGCTCCCCGAAGCGCTCGGAAACGGACGTAGAGTTGGAACGACTCCGTACGATTCGTCGACGTGCCGAGCGCAGATATAGACGGACTAATTCCGTACACGATCTAAGGACAGCCAGGCGCATGCAAAAGAAGATACAGCGTCGCATAGCTAAACTTGCGTCTCAACGGTGGGTAAGGTTCTGTGAGTCTCTGGACCCCCGGAAACCTTTATCGCAAATATGGAGAACAGTGCGAGGTCTGCGTACGCTTCCTGAGCAGCGGTTTCCGTTCAAAGCTTTAGCGCTTTACCAAGGTCGACGGGATATCGAGGTAGCTGAAGATTTTTGCAAGAAGACTGTCGGCAATGCAGCTTGCACAGGAGTCCTTGCTACACAGAACACTCCACATTCACTGGACTCACGCATGGACCTGCCCTTTACCATTGAGGAGCTGGATGCGGCCCTTGTGTTGTGCAATCGTTCTTCATCACCTGGCCCAGATGGCATCTCCTACAGGATCTTATGCAACCTAGGTGAGCAGGCGCAGAAAGCTTTGTTGGAAATGTTCAATAACTCATGGCGAGACGGACATGTCCCCCAAGAATGGAAAACGAGCCGATTGGTTCCGCTCCTAAAACCTGGGAAATCGCCTCTAGAGCTCTCGTCATACCGCCCAATAGCGCTAGCTAGCTGTGTAGGGAAGCTGATGGAGCGCATGATCCTCGCCAGACTGGAGTGGTTCCTAGAGCGCTACGAGGTTTATACAAGTGCCATGGCCGGTTTTCGACGCGTTCGTTGCTCTATCGACAACGTTGTTGACCTCGTAACGTACGTCCAACACCAGAAATTGAGCAGGCGATTAACCGCGGCACTATTTTTGGATATCAAAGGAGCTTACGACAACGTTTCTCACGAGGCCATACTCGACGCCCTTGAGTCCGTCGGTCTTGGTGGCCGAGAGTACCGCTGGATTCGTGGCTACCTACAGATGAGATCCTTCTTTGTGCAAACCGACGATGGGCCAACCTCTCAGCACTGCACACACCGTGGAGTTCCTCAAGGGGGCGTCTTGAGCCCCACGTTATTCAATTTGGTTCTGATTGGTCTCGTGGAACGCATACCAGGTTGTGTACAGATATCGATTTATGCTGACGACATCTGTGTTTGGACGTCAGGCGTAACACGTCCTCAGATACGCGCGAGGCTCCAGAAAGCCGCGACTTCGATATCGGCATACCTTAATGAACAAGGCCTTGAAATTTCGCCTGAAAAATCGGCGCTGGTCGCCTTCACGCGAAAGCCAATGACAGCCTATGCCATCTCTATCAAGGGGAAAAAAATTTGTTACGCTAGGACGCACAGGTTCCTGGGAGTAACCATCGATCGGGACCTCTGTTGGAGTCCCCATGTGGCCGGTCTCAAGAAGCGCCTAACGGCCACCTCACAAGTTTTCCACTTCCTCGGAGGGAAAACGTGGGGTACGTCAGTGACCGCCATGTTGCACCTATACCGGACGCTCTTTCTCGGGTACTTGAGATACAGCTTACCGGTGCTGACTGACACCTGTAAAGGTAACCTACGCGCACTCGAGAGCGTTCAGGCCCAGGCACTCAAGATCTGCCTCGGATTGCCACGCTGCACCTCAACAGCGGATACTATAGCAATGGCCAAAGACCTTCCTGCCACCACTCACATCACTTTGGAGGTGCTTAGGACACACATTCGACACCTAGCTCGTGCTCCTGCTCACCACCTCGCCTCGCTTCCAGAAGACCGGCCCGGTGCCTCTTTTTGTAAGAGGATATCGGCATTCCGCGAGTGCCTCCCAAAGAATTATACTCCTGCTGAGAGACTTCCGACGCCTCCTTGGTGTTTGGCCCGTCCAAAGGTACGGCTGACAGTGCCAGGGATTCGGACGAAAGCGGAGCTCTCACCGCCGGCTTTAAAACAGCTGTCTCTACTAATGCTACATGAGGACTACAGGAATCATCTTCAGCTTTACACTGATGGCTCAACAGCAGCAGGCAGATCTGCAGGAGCTGTGACCTTCCCTGCCAAAGCAGTAGATGTGCTGTTCAGGACGTCTCATGGCACAACATCGACAGCCGTGGAGCTTGAGGCACTACGCACCGCACTTTGCGTGATCGATGGAGAGCCACCACAGAAATGGGCCATCTTTACAGATTCCAAGTCAGCCCTTCAGTGCCTCTTATCGGCCTTACGTAGCGGGCCGCAAGACCAATTAGTGCTTCAAACACGACAGCTCTATCACGAATTAACCAACAAAGGCCATGACATCACGTTTCAGTGGCTACCAGGCCACTCTGGAATAATCGGCAACGAGCACGCAGATAATGCTGCGAAACGTGCCCACGAAATTGGAGTGCTGCAAGCCATCCCACTGTCAAGAACGGATGCAGTAAGAAAACTTCGCTCGCTTGCGCGTGATATGACTATAGCCCTGTGGAACACTCCTGGTCTTCTGCATACCCGTCTGCACCGCCTCGACCCATCACTACAACTTCGAGTTCCGCGTGGGCTTACCCGCTGTGAAACTACCGTACTTTGCCGCCTGTGGCTAGGCACGTCATTCACAAGAAGTTTCAGCTGTCGCATTGGACTGGAAGACAGTGCTGCCTGTATTCACTGCGGCAGCGAGGAAACAATTGTGCACGTCCTCTGCGATTGCCCTGGGTACTGCTCCCAGCGACAGACTCTCGCCACAGAATTGTCACGCCTTGATGGTCGACCGCTGTCCGAGCAAATCATATTGGAATGCCGGACAGACAGTGTCTCGCAGCAGAAAGCCACGAAGGCTGTGCTCAAGTTTTTGCGCGCAACGGGCCTCGTGAACCGTCTGTGACACATGCCGTGCTTGTGTGTGTGCGCGATTTGACCTCTCTCTTTCTTTATTCTTTTTCCATCTCTTTCTGTCTCCCTTCACCCCTTCCCCAGTGCAGGGTAGCAAACTGGATATTTTCTCTTCCGGTTAACCTCCCTGCCTTCCGCCCATCATCTCTCTCTCTCTCTCTCTCTTCATGCACTGATGCACTTCTTTTTTCCTTCCTTTCTTTCTTTCTTTCTTTCTTTCTTTATTTGCGCTTCCACGGTGTTCTAGTGGTTATGGCACTCGGCTGCTGACCCGAAGGCCACGGGATCGAATCCCGGAAGCGACGGCTGCATTTCGATGGAGGCGAAATGTTGAGGCCCGTGTGCTGTGCGATCTCAGTGCATGTTAGAGAGCCCCAGGTCGTCGAAATTTCCGGAGACCTCCACTACGGAGTCTCTCATAATCAGAGCTGGATTTGGGATGTTAAACCCCACAAATCAATCATTCTTTCTTTCTTGCAATCTTCCTTTCTTTCTTGCAATCTTCCTAGCCCCTGAAAGGCTACACAATGACATCTTCCAGCCATCCCAGAGTCCACTGGCGTCTCCCGTGGTGCTAATGAATAAGGATAGAAGCCTAGGTTTCCGCGTTGATCGCGACCGTAAAGCACAAAGGTCACAAAGAAAAATATATATCCTCTTCGGTGTATAGACGACGTCTTGCATCAACTCAAAAACACAAGATACTTTTCTTCGATGGGCCACGAACCGGCTACTCGCAAATGGCAGCCGATGAAAGGGACAGGGCCGAGACTGCGTTTATACCCCGGAACACCCCTTCGAGTTAAAGGTGATGCCATTGGATCTTTGATCAGCACATACCTTCCAACGTGCCATGGACAGAGCGCTACCAGGATTGAAGTCGCGGACATGATTCGTCTGCGTGCGCAAGACTGTTGTGCTTGCTTCAAAGCTTGACGAACACCTCCAGCGCTTTGAAGCATCCCTGCAGGCGTTAGAACGCCGCCGGCTTGATACGAGTGGCAAATGGCGTGATGTTGAAATCACAAAGGCCATTTGGTGCGACAAAGGCTGTTTTCTCCTTGTCGTCTGGGTCCGTTGCTCCTGATAATAACCTGATCTCAAATCCAGTGACGAAAAGTAAGCGCAGAGTACAGACAGTCGGTAACACCATCGATTTGAAGAAGCGGACGCACATCCTTTTTATGACTGTTTAGTTTCCTGCACACGACACAGAACCGCAATGATCCATCCTTTTTTTTACTAGAATCACTGGTGCTGCTTACGTACTAGGAAACTCTTGAAGGACGCCTTTCTAGCGCGTGCTTCAACTTTGCAGCGATAACTGCCCTCTTCGCTGGACACGTCTTAAGACTTGCATGGGCTGCGCCGAGCCAGCGACAATTCCACAGCGAGCACAAGAACGAGGGAGTGATGCCGGCTTCTCACCCTGTATGGAATCGAGCACAGACGCCAGAACAAGTCATGCAACAGCATGGCGCTCATCTGAGAGCAAAGACTTGTTTATCATTCGTTGGCCCGGTCCTGCTCGTCATAGACAACAGGGCTGGCGTTGCTGGTTCGACACCGTACATCCTCAGTGAAATCCATAATGAAGCTGTAAGTCATTTCCTCAAGTATGGCGAGTTTAATGTCGCGCAGGAGAAGAGGAGGGAGGGGTGAACAATTGAATGCCTGTAGATGCGTGAAACCATTCACTACACTCACGAGAGAACGCGTAATGAGCACATCTTTCTTGGCGTAGCTTAGATCAAGCGGTTAAACTTGCGGCTCAAATGAAGCAAGGTCGGCAGTAGTGCCTTTGACACAGAGATTCGAGTGAACAAGGCCGCAGCAGCAAATCATCGGAAACAAAAAAGTACTTTTCTCCTCTCGAGATCTGTCTGCAAGGATGGCAAAAAGTGCGATATTCAGACTTATGTCACCCGTACCATAGTCCACAATCCCTAAGCGGCACAATCCCTAAGAAAGTGAATACCGAGAATGGCATCATGAATAGAACGACGTAATACTGAAGATTGTGTTTTAGAATCTTCACCGCAGAACAAAACAGCTTTAACACAAATACCATGAGGAATAGGCGATGCGCAAAGCGCCGACGACGCCATCTGCCGCCACGGCTCAGAAGCGTTGGTCCGGGCGAGCAATGTTCCCCCGAGCGTGTACGGGAGTGCACGGATGGATGATTTGTCATCCTGATTTAACGACTCTGTCCGGCTTCAGCGATGTCGAAAAATAACTCCTGCGTTGTCGTCTGCTCAAACACACACAAAGTATCGCCAGGAAAGCACTTCTACAGGTTTCCGGTGCTATTTCATGAGCGAGAGCGACGGCGGCAGTGGATTGCGGCTGTACAACGCCAAAGAAAAGCAATCGCGCTTTGTTTACCGCAGTGTTAGAACTATTACTGTGTTTTTATTTCTCCCTTTATGTCGCTATGTCTTCAGCGAACGCTACTACGTTTGGTCGCCTCGCCTGCATTGTAGACGCTACAATGCACATGAGGTTGTTATTACTGATAAGACGCGATGCCTAGGCTCTCTTGAAAAACGAATGCCGCGAAGCGCAATGCCAGAGAATGTGGGGCAGGTGACGGCTCCTTTACAAAAGGGCCGTGAAATCACACGTGTGCTGCACGAAATCGGCTGCATTCTACCTATTGATGGCACTGGAATGCGATCACCGGCGCAGAATGTTCGCTGTGTACTCTCCTCAACTATATGCATATTGAGTGTAAAACATGGAACCTGTGCGGATTGAAGGCTTTGACAATCACGTAGAATCTAACGCCATTTTGCAGCACTTGGTAATAGCGTGCAAAAAAGCCTAGCAAATACATAGCCAAGCTGCTATGACAAGCTATGTGACCGCCAGCTCTGCAGTGACTCAGTCTCGCGCCACTAGCGCAAGCTGCCGAGATATATTTTCACAAGTTTATCGTGCTGGTTTCAAAGTTTTCCCACTGCTGACCGTTCGCCTGGCCGCACCCGTGAAATCCATGCGCCGGTGCGACAGCGCTCCCTCAAAATCTACTACATAAACACATGGCACGCAAACGAAGCTACTGTGTGGAGAAAAAACGTTGGTTCATGCGTCACCGCATGCAGGCATTAGTGATCGGGACGATATAAAGAAAGCGGTGCGATGAGCTCCACTTCGTAGGGTAGCTTGTTGACGCTTGTCTGTGGCAAACACTTGGCGCGTATGGTGACATTGTCGTCCCACACAGCTGTGACATCGGACACATGTCCACTATTATAATGTGCAGCTCCTTTGCGCACACTATCGCCGCAAAAGTAATTATCTGGGACGCGCACAAGCGGCAAATCGCACGCGCGCACTTTACTGCGCGCGTGCGATCGCTTCACTGGTGGATCACTTCACTGCGCTTTCACTGCGCGCGTCATGCTTCCAGTGCAATGAGGCGTCTCCTACGCGACCCACCAGCGGTTCCAACAGCCGCCGCTACGCGGCTTTCAGTGGCGCCCCTATAGGCGCTGCGCATGGCGTATAAGGCACCCTCCACTTGCACCACAAAAGATCACAACATCATTCCACAGGAAGATGAGTTTCCGTGCCAACCTTTCTTTGAATTTCGCACTTATAACGAACATGATATCAAAAGTATCCACTAACGTACTTGCAGGTATACTCTTAACGAAGACAGGTTTAGACAGGCTGAAAGAGCTGTACTCTCAACGAAGTTCTCATCACCGCAAGAGGAATATTTCGAAGAGACCTAGGCTATCCAGCGAGCTCAGCTCTATTGGCCGCGTCGGCTACTTTCCTGTCGACGGGTGGTGACGTAAGGCTTCTCCGCGGCGATCTTGAATGGCGTTGGAGACTGGTTGTTGGTGGTAGGCTGCGGCCTGACGCTGGCAAGGCACACCCGTTATGTTATCCGAACAGATTATTGTGGGCTCGGCTTGCAGTACGAGCAACTCCAAGGCCGCTTTGCAGTGGTTGTCAAGACGTCGCGAGCGAAGTTAAGGCGAATTCGTGGTGGGCCGCATCTTGTATGTCGGCAGCAGCGAGAAAATCGGCAGATGTGACCGTGGTTCCACATCTGTAATCAACGGGCGATACGCGACCCGGGGTGTAGGCTTCGCGGTCAAACGTGTGTTGCTGCGTATAGTGAGCACGACTTTCTGATTTCCGATGCGTGGTGCCAGTTCGCTGAGAGCGCTTGCCGTGCGTCGCTTTGTCGAGAAAAGACGCCGATGTTGCGGTCGCTCATCGGCAGGATAGCTTTGAGCTTGTCGCCAGGCAGACGGCCAGGATACAGCTGACGCAGGTTCATGGAGTTATACCAAGGTGTTCTACACCCCCTGCTCCTTTGGAATGCCGTTCAGGTTGTTCGCGGGCTCTTTGCGCATAATGATCGCAAGATCAAACTGCCGGCAACGGAGCTGTCGAGCCGAAGCTGTCGTCAACGCTTCCAACAACTTTAACATTCGCTAACCTCACGAACTTTGGCATCATACGGCGCAGCTTCAAGGTTTCAAACGTTCGGCAATGCTTGATGGGGTTGGCGACCAACCTGAGACTCTGCATTCCAATTAGACAGTTATAAACATCTTCAGCGATCCCTGAAAAAGGTGCCCAAACGTTTTTCAGACATAGGGGGTTGACCTACTTACGGAGCTTCGAGACCTCCACAATGTACGTGGTACAGGTCTCATATACGACTTGTGCGCTCAGAAGCGACATCTGCATCGCCAGGTTCGTCTTCGCGATGGAATCTCCGAAGCACTCGGGAAAAAAAGCGGTCTCAGGTTGTTCCCTAACTGAGCCGACAGGTCCCATCGATTGCACTTGTTCACACGTTTGTGATGTGTGAGCCGTTCATCGACGCCCTCGCGAGATTTTGGTGAAAAAGAGCGTGGCTCCATCACGCGCATCTGGATTTCGGTAGACCGCGCCGGACAGTACAGAGATGAGCCGTCGTTTCCGTTGTGACGCATCGACATCTCCACTGGCAGCAGCCGAGCAAGATGTCCGCTTCATCGCAGGCTCGCATGCAGCAGGTTCGTCTTCTCGGACAACCCAGAGCCTCATATCCAGAACTTCAACCACAAGACTGTTACGGTTCAAGGTCAACTTGACCGAGGAAAGATGGCGTACATCAGCCACACAAGTTATCCTTCTTGTCGTCTTGTACACTTCCCTGGCTCATGCCGTGATTGCTCGGCTGATGGCGTAGCAATATTAATTACATGCAACTTACCTTTTCGATGTCCAAATAAATCATTTGACGCTTCCTACCAGCACATCTAGCAGTGGTTATTAAAACAGCCCACATAATGCCCTTGCAGATTGCACGTTGCATAGTGCTGCAGCTCATTATTGCGGTTTAAGCTCCAGAACCTGCAATTCCGAAGAGCACATGGAGGGAATATACCTTCATTCATATTAAAGGTAAATTTACTGCATGCAGTTCTTTCATATGTTTAAAATTCTATGCTGCAATTGTATGACGGGGCATTTCACTTTGGTGTCTATCTAAGAACTGAACATTTACAAATGCGACCAAAATATTTACCTGTCTTGAACTCATGTAATGCATGCAGCACAGCATCTGTTGCCACTGGTGCACACACCTGGCTTCTCAGCTCACACGTACACCACCTCAGTCAGACAATATCTCTGGTTGTCTTCTCACGACTCACAGGAGAGATAATTGAGGCTTCTTATATTCATAGGTACGTCCTACGTTTGTTAGCGAGCCATCCTTAAGTTCTACATCTCTGTATGAGAACTTGCTTGTGAGCATGCGTGTTTTCTTTCTTTTCTTTGTAGTTATCCAGGTGCTGCTAATAGCAGTTCTGTAGCAGTTTTTTTCCTTCTTGCGTCTTTAGGTACGGCTTTTCAAACGTTCTGGCCTGCGCAATAAAGAAGTACGTGTACTTGCGGGATAATGTATTTTTTGTCAATTGCGATGATTGATACTAGCGTGGCTCCTTTCAATAATATGCTTTAATTGGAAATTAGGGCCGAACTTGTCAGGTTCTGCCATGTGCCCTCGTTCTGCTGTGCGCTTGTTACCAATGTGGGCTCTTAAATCTCGTCTAACTTCGAATCCAAAATACTTCTTTGCCTATGCATGATATACATTTCCGGAGACCTCCACTACGGTGTATAATCAGAGCTGGTTTTGGGACGTTAAACCCCACGAATCAAATCATTATATACATACTGTGTTGAAGCGCGAAAATCATTTCGCACTTAAAGAACACTTCAAGGGGACTTAAGTAAGAGAGAAATAGTGAAGCTCCAACTGCCAACTAGGTAATAACATACTCAAACAATGCATCAAAAGAAGACATTATTGCGTTTGCGCAGATAGTGCAGGTGACGCGCAAAATGACATGGTCATGATAACTTGCTTGGGAAAAAGGACATTTCTCAAAAATGCAGAATGATAGACGTGTGACTTGCGCAATCAGACCCTGTCATTTTAATATGATACTCTAGGCATTTAAACGGCACGCTGACAAAGGGGACACTGCATAAATGACAGACCGAAGGAGCGCGTCAGCCGGTTTGGAAAGGATGAAAGAGCACGCCTTCGGGTGCATTGCAAAACCTGCGATTGTGAGCTATCTTTTGCAAAAACGTCGATTCTTGGAAAAGTAAGGAGCTAACTGACGGAGAAATGTTCGAGGGTCTTATTGTGTTAGTGACGCGTCTAGCACTTTGATTTCTTCGGAGATGTGCCTTATCCGAAGGAAGTTATAATAACCATATTACTCTATGCGTAACAATGGCTCTCTCCGTAGGTACAGAAATATCTTCTACCCATGCACCACTTTAGGTCCGTCATTAAACAGGTGGTAGTAAGCCCTTCCCTGTTTCTCTCTCACTTCTTTGTGTTTCAAGAAATGGTTGTCGCGCTGCAACTGAGTACAAAAATATCATTGCTCCCGCACCATGTTGGGCGTAGAGCCAAGCCTTATGACGCTGATCGACGTCAAGTAGATCGAGCAGTTTTGTGAAAATGTCGCCTTACCGGGCACGTCGACTGGGCTCTTGCGCCCAAAGGCTAGGCGGTCGTCAACCACTGCTTAGAAATTGTGTTCCATATGCTACGTAACTTCTCCTATATAAAATGCGTTCAGCAATGCGCTTATTTGCAAACAAATGGCGGCGGTCGTCAACCACTGCTTAGAAATTGTGTTCCATATGCCACGTAACTTCTCCTACATAAAATGCGGTCAGCAATGCGCTTATTTGCAAACAATTGGCGGCGTTCGCTGGCGTATTCTTTCCAAGTCTAGCAGATGTGAACTACACCGTCATATTTCAGGATAATGTATTTGCGCCTTAGGAACGCAAACAGAACACTCTACAACGGTATTGCGGGTAGACAAACCCCACGATCACAATGAAGGTAGTGTGCAAGTGCCGCCGCTATACATTCATCGACAAGTGGCGCGCAGGAGCATTTCAGGAAGCTTCTCGGCTCCCTTCCATGCAAGGCCCATGGTTAAGCAATGTACTACAGAAAAAGTTCCGCGCGTTTAATACCGAGAATTCCGTCCGAAAACAATATAGTGGCCATTTCTACGAACCAACGAAGGTTAAACGCCTTCAACGCGTCGGTGCACGCAGAGAAGAAATATCTTGCATTAGCAGTTCTAAGCAATACCAAAGAAAAGCAAGTGCTATAGCTGGCAAGCCTATGCGTGTGGCATTGTGGTTAAGACATTTGGCTTTCCCCGCAGGGGCGTCTGCGCGAGCAGGCGTTTGGTGTGTGGCGACACCACGGACCCGAGCCAACGGGGGGGTTTCGGCCCCCTCCCATGTGTCGCCGTGCATGGCTCAGCCGTGTCCGGGGAAAAGGGGATCCTGGGGGTTGAGCCGACGCCGGGTGGTTGGACTTTTAAGGCCCCCCGGAAGAAGCAATAAAGCCCTTTGGCCCCGACTTCACGTAGGCGGCACCCCCGGATTGACCCGCCCGGAGGAAATCGGCAGTCGCCTTTTCCTGTCCCCCTCTCCTCGCACCTTCGTCTTTTCTCCTGCTTTACATCTATCCTGTCTTCTACTAGCTTCTATTTACTTCCATTCTTCCTGGCGGCTAGGGTTAAGCTGGTGTTTGCTAGCCAACCTTGGGCACGCTATATCAGGTTATAGTAGCCATGTACAGCTGGCGTCTGCAATTCTTCCATGTCTTGTGGCGTCCCCTTGTTAGGCTCCGTGGTGGGCGGCTGGCGTGGCTGCCGAAATTAAATTATATTTCATGGGTTCTCCATTTCCACGCCTCCCTGATCGTCCTCTTGGTAAAAGAGGGCGCACCGACGAAACATTCTCCTTTGCAAAAAATACAGAAAATTTTCCACGCTTCCACATTATCCATACTGAGTCTCATGAAATGACAGCAAGAACGATTTCACCCTTTCTGGTATCGAGGTGCCTTGCGGACACAATCGGACCAGGTTACGAGGCAACCAGGATGTCCAGTGGCGATCTTCTCCTGGAACTTCAGCATAAGGCCCAGTACGACAAGCTCCATACACTTGTTTCTTTTGGAAACATACCTGTGACCATAACTGCTCACCGTTCTCTGAACACAACTCGTGGGGTAGTATCTGACACAGACCTCTTGCACCTAACAGAAAATGAACTCCTCGATGGATGGAAAGAGCAAAATGTTACCAATGTGCAGCGAATAAAGATAAGACGCAATGACCAGGAAATCCCAACAAAGCATTTGATCCTCACCTTTAGTTGTACCACCCTGCCTGAGACAATAAAAACTGGTTACGTTAAGCTCCCAGTACGGCCGTATATCCCAAACCCGCGACGCTGCTTCACATGTCAGCGGTTTGGTCACTCCTCCCAAGGCTATCGAGGACAGCAAACCTGTGCAAAATGTGCCACTAAAGACCACGTTGCCGACAACTGCAGTGCCGAGCCTCGCTGTGCAAACTGCGACGGCGGGCACCCTGCATATTCCAGGGCTTGCCCAGCGTGGAAAAGAGAAAAAGAAATAATCACTGTAAAAGTAAAAGAAAACATCAGCTTTCGGGAAGCGCGACAACGGGTCGTACCACATTTTGCACAGACATCCTTTGCCGAAGTGGTGCATCGGAGGGCAGCACCACAACGGCCTTTGGCAGTCGCCCGCGCCACGCACAGCGTGCAAAAGCGATTGCCACCCGCCCCCACAGGCGGAGCAGCTCCGGTTGCCCCGCCATCGCTGAACTCAGCCACACCGGTGTTGTCTTCTGACTCTGTTGGTAGCAAGGCTATCTCAGAGGCCAAAGAGGTTCAACCATCTGCCTCCGCGCCGGTGGGGCCAAAGGCTTCGTCTCTGGAGGCGAAGCCTTCACGGCGCACACATCGCTCTTTAGAGCGAGTGCCCATCGCTTCGCAACAAGCTATGGACACAACGCCAAGTGAAGCGGCGCAGGAAGCGCCTCAGGGGCGGCGGGACCCTCTCGACCGCTCCAAGAAAAACAGAGCCGTAATTACTGGGCCTCAGAAGGGCTCCAAATAATCGCATCCTTTTTGTACACACAGCACTAACTTACCTTTAATATGGAGACACTCATTATGCAATGAAATGTCAGAGGTCTCCTTAGGAACCTTGATGACATTCAAGAGCTCCTCTATAATCACAACCCGAAAGTGCTGTGTGTGCAAGAAACACACTTGAAATCCAGGCACTTAAACATACTACATCATTACGCTTGTTTCCGCAAAGACCGTGATGACGCTCTCGTGTCCTCAGGCGGCGTTGCAATTATGGTGCTTGTTGTTGTTGTTTTGTGGGGTTTTACGTCCCAAAACCAGTTCTGATTATGAGAGACGCCGTAGTGGAGGGCTCCGGAAATTTCGACCACCTGGGGTTCTTTAACGTGCACTGACATCGCACAGCACACGGGCCTCAACATTTCGCCTCCATCGAAATGCAGCCGCCGCGGCCGGGATTCGATCCCGCGACCCTCGGATCAGCAGCCGAGTACCTTAGCCACTAGACCACCGTGGCGGGGCTGCAATTATGGTGCATAAAGCACTGCTTGCCAATCGGTTGAACTGCGAACGCCACTCGAGGCAATGGCTGTTCGAACTGTGCTCTTCGATAAGCTTGTTACGGTATGCTGTATTTACATACCGCCGAATTATCACCTTGATAAACAGGAATTCCAGTCTCTAGTAGATCAGCTACCAGAACCATATCTCCTCCTCGGCGACTTCAATGCACACAGTAGTCTATGGGGTGACTCCCGCTGTGATGCGCGAGGTCGTCTGGTGGAACGATTCCTCTTCTCCTCCCAAGCATGCCTTTTAAACAGCAAGGATCCTACTTATTATAATGTTTCTAGTAGGACCTATTCTTCCATAGATCTCAGCATTGCATCACCTTCCTTATTACCTCATCTCAAATGGGCGGTTATCCAAAACCTTTATGGGAGTGACCATTTTCCCATAGTCTTAAGCGCTCACAAGTGCATTGAATACTTTCCACAAGCTCCTCGATGGAAGCTGGCGGCATCAGACTGGGAAGGAAGGAAGGAAGGAAGGAAGGGGAAAACAGAAAGGCAGGGAGGTTAACCAGAAGGGCGTCCGGTATCAGACTGGGAACAGTTCCAGAAAGTACCCCTCATAAAGTGGGCTGACATGTGCGCTTTCAGCATAGATGACGCTGTTGACTACTTCACAGCTTTTCTCATTAATGCTGCATCCAAATGCATTCCCCAGTCAAGTGGATCACCTCACAAGCGCCGCATACCATAGTGGAATGATGAATGTCGGGCTGCACGCAAAAAACAGAACAAAGCCTGGAGACTTTTTCGCAATTCTCCGACTGCGGAAAATCTCATCAGCTTCAAAAAAGCAAAATCGCAGGGCAGGCGAACGCGCCGGCAGGCGCGAAGAGAAAGCTGCGTGAAATATATATCTGGCATAAATTGCTACACAGACGAGACGAAAGTATGGAATACGGTGAACACGATAAAGGGCCGTTCACCCTACTTACTTCCATTGGTAAGCACTGATGGAGAGAGCTTAGAGGACCAGGCGAACTTCCTTGGCGAGTATTTCGAAAGTGTCTCTAGCTCCTCGCACTACTCCGAATCATTTTTAAGACACAAAGCGAGAATAGAACGTGAGCCCCTAGAACGTAGATGCACAAATTATGAGAAATATAACAGACCGTTCTGTTTAGCTGAGCTTCAGGCAGTCCTGAATTGTACAAAATCGGCCCCAGGCTCTGATCGTGTTTTGTATGAAATGTTGCAACATCTACCCACTGAATCACAAAAGGCATTTCTATCACTCTACAATGCCATATGGTCCTCCTGTCAGATACCTACTGCTTGGAAAGAGGCTATTATTATCCCAATTCTAAAACAAGGCAAGGAACCGTCCTTTGTCTCAAGCTACCGGCCTATAGCTCTAACAAGCTGCCTTTGTAAAGTCTTTGAAAAGATGATTAATCGCCGTCCGCTCCACTTTCTGGAAACGGCTAAATTGCTCGACCCAAACCAGTGCGGCTTTCGGGAGGGTCGCTCCACTACTGATCATCTTATACGCATCCAGGCATACATTCGTGAGGCTTTTGTACACAAGCAAGTCTTCCTCTCCGTTTTCTTAGACATGGAAAAAGCCTACGATACAACATGGCGTTTTGGCATCTTGAGAGACCTTTCGGGACTAGGCATACGGGGCACCATGCTAAACATCATTGAGAGCTATTTGTCAAATCGAACTTTCCGTGTCAGAGTTGACAATACTCTGTCGCGCCAATTTGTCCAAGAAACCCGAGTACCCCAGGGCGGTGTGCTTAGCTGCACGTTACTTCTTATAAAAATGAATTCCCTGCGTTTATGTATTCCACGTGGTGTCTTTTACTCGCTATACGTCGACGATGTGCAGCTAGGGTTTAGGTCCTGCAACCTCGCAATTTGTGAACGCCATGTGCAACTCGGCCTCAACAACATATCCAAATGGGAAGACGAAAACGGGTTCCGGCTAAATCCACAGAAAAGCTCCTGCATTCGTTTTGCTAGGAAAAGAGGCATCCACCCTGATCCCGAAATTGACCTGCTAGGTCAGATCTTGCCTGTCAAAGCCGAACACAAATTCTTGGGGATCATCTTTGACACAAAGCTCACATTTGTACCATATATTAAGCACCTCAAAGGGAAATGCCTGAAATCAATGAACCTTCTTAAAATCCTGTCACATACAACTTGGGGGAGTGACAGGAAATGTCTGCTAAGCCTCTATAAGAGCCTCGTACGTTCACGCCTAGACTATGGAGCTATAGTCTATCAGTCTGCTACCCCAAGTGCCCTCAAAATACTAGACTCCATCCACCACTTAGGTATTCGCCTGTCTACAGGAACATTTAGGACAAGTCCTGTAAAAAGTCTCTATGTCGAGTCAAATGAGTGGTCACTCCACTTGCAAAGAACATACGCGGCTTTTATGTACTTTTTGAAAGTGAATGCAGATCGTGAACACGCCTTACATCCCATTGTAAATGACCTGTCCAGCTCCCAGCTCTTTCATAACCGCCCGTCAGTGAGGCAGCCTTTCTCAATGCGCGTGAGAAGTTTGGCCGAGGAAACTGGTGTCCCACTACTTCACCACAACGTAATGTCACCTTCTGGAAATGTCCCACCGTGGCACATGCATGTTATTGATTGTGATCTCTCCTTCTTACGTGTCTCAAAGCACGCTCCGCCTACACACATTAAGATGCATTTTCTCGAATTACAGCACAAGTACACCTGTCCGGAGTTCTATACGGATGCGTCCAAGTCGCACACTGGTGTATCCTATGCCGCCATTGGTCCATCGTACTCTGAATCGGTTATCATGCACCCAGACACAAGCATTTTCACAGCAGAGGCATTTGCTTTGCTCTCTCCTGTAAATCAGATAAAGAACAAGCGATTGGACAAAGCAATAGTATATACGGACTCCCTAAGAGTTGTGAAGGCCTTAGCAAGAGTCCAACGACATAAGAACCCTGTGGTCAGTGAACTTCACTCCGTCCTCAGTGCTATGTATGCATCGAACCAACATGTCACTCTTTGTTGGGTGCCGGGACACAGGAGAATTGAAGGCAGTGTACTCGCCGATGAACTTGCGACCTCACTGGGGACGAAGGATGGTAACAGTTCTTCAGCACTATCACTCACAGACCTGAAACCTTTCATTCGGAGGAAAATCAGGGCATACTGGCAGCACTCTTGGGACCAGGAAAGATCAAATAAACTTCACTTAATCAAACCGCGTTTAGGGCACTGGCCATCATCCTCAAAGTCGCGGAGACGGGAAGTCGCCATTTGTCGCTTGCGGATAGGCCATACATTTGCCACTCAAAATTACTTGTTGAATGGGGAGGATCCTCCGATCTGCGAGAAGTGTGGCGATAGGCTTACCGTCCTCCACGTTCTCGTGGAGTGTCGGCGAGCGGAACCTGAAAGAAAAAAGTATTTTCCGCTTCTTTACACACGAAACATCCCCATTCACCCAGCAATGCTTTTAGGAAATGAACCGCTTTTTAACATAGATAGGGTTTTAGATTTTATTAACACAATGAAACTACAGGCCATACGCCCTAACAATGCGTAACACGGCCTCTCGAGAGAGGCCGCTGTTGCGATTGCAATGGGAAAAGCACACGCTTCCGGGCCCTTAATCGCAAGGTCTTGCTGAGGCAGTAGTGCCTTGTACCGATTCTATATCTTAGTATACGCTTTTATGGTACATCATATATATATTTCACTTCACTGCCATTTCCATTATTTTAATATTTATATGTATTTTAGGCACCTATAGTGCACATGATTTTAGGCCCGTATACAGCCACCTATCACAAACCGCTGTCACTCATCTCAGCATAGAACTGTATTTGTAAACCTCGTACTGGCGCTCTTTGGCCACAATTGGCCCTTGCGCCATAAAGCATCAAACATCATCATTTGGCTTTGGTGGATGGGGCCCCTGACTGAGAAAGGCGAACATTATAACTGCTTCGTGGGTTGGGAAGAATAATGGTACCGCAAAATGGCACAAGCTCCGCAAAAGAGACTCGCACTAGCCTCCGACTGTTATTTGATGAAGGAACGAGCGAAATTTTGTACACCAGTCAACACCAGCGTAGACCATGAGTCAGCAAAGAACTAGTCACTAGGATCCCTCCCCACATAAAGCGGCCCCATCACAAGCAAGCTCCATTGCTGAAACCTGAGCACATGTTCGGTAGGTGTCATCCCAACAAAAACGCACAGCTAATTCAATAAGAATACTTGACGTAGGTTTACGTTCCAGATTCACGAGATGTCTATGAGGCCCACCAAGTAGGTGAGCTCTCCGCAGTAATATTGTCCACGTGGGGTTCCTATGCGCGCACCTACTTCTATGCAAATGTGCTATTTGTTGCTTCTTTTGCGTCATCTCAATGTGCGTTGACATCCCACGGTGTACGGAGGTCTGACATACGAGTACTGTCGTCACTGAAACGCGACTGCCGCAATTGGGTTAGAACAGACATCCTTCCGTCAGCAGCCGATCAATAAGTCGTCAGTACTACCATGTTGCCAAGAGCACTTCTTTTGTGCTGCTACGAGAGAGCAGCAATGAGGAGTCTGTGTTCAATTGAATAAGTACCGTGATGGACACTCGCAGAAACTAACTTTACATATCTTAACACTGGCTGTACAATGTAATCTGATGATAGCACTTAAGTAGATCTTTTCCTGCCTTGTTAAATAAAAATTCTCAAAGCCGTGCTTCAGGCCTTTTATGGAGAACCGATTCCATTACCTGCCCTTGTTCTCTCAGTCAGCTTCACATTCCAACTCCTTGCTTACAAACAAATGTGTTACCTCTTTTTTTGTTGTTCTTGTTGTAATAGAATGTGCTGATGTCATCCCTTACTACACTGGTAAAATGTATATCGCGCAGTTAATTTTCTCAAATGCATTACAATGGTTTTACATTGAATTACACAGCCCGTTCAACAGGACGCTTCCCCAGATATTCATATATATACACCTCTGCATCCCTGGTTTGATCAACACCACAGATTTCAGAGTAGTGTCCCGAAGTTTTCCCTCAGGCTGACCCTTACATGACATGTTGATTGATTGATTGATTTCTGGGGTTTTACGTCCCAAAACCAGTTCTGATTATGAGAGACGCCGTAGTGGAGGGCTCCGGAAATTTGGACCACCTGGGGTTCTTTAACGTGCACTGACATCGCACAGTACACGGGCCTCAACATTTCGCCTCCATCGAAATGCAGCCGCCGCGGCCGGGATTCGATCCCGCTTACATGACATGTTCCTCGTTATGATGGGACGGCTGCTTGCACACTTGCTCAGACAGCACACGTGCGAGCGCTTCGCTGGTACCCTGAACATAGGGAATACACACACGTATGGGCTGGAATGCGGCGGGTCAGTGTCGTTTCGAAGGGGTCGGCGGGGATTAGTCTCGCGGCGAGCAACCTTTCCAACGAAGGCTTTCGAGTAGCCGTTCTTTAGAAGGTCGCTTTTGACCACCTGTTCTTCTTCTATCCGCTTATCCTCCGAAGAACAAACCCTCTGTGCACGGGTCAGCAGTGCCGAAACCACAAGTAGCACACAAGCCAATTTCCACGCTTGGCCGTTTCTTTCCGCGCCAGAAAGACAGGCTGCCGAGGGAGAGAGCGCAAGGTGAGATTTACTCCATTCCTTGTTCAGACTGCGGCGCGTCGTACGTGGGAGAGACCAAGAACTTCCCAGAGAGGTTACGACAGCACAGGAACGATGTCCGCAAGTTCGACAGACAAAGGAGTGCATTAGCTGAACACAGCGAGGTGCACGACCACCGCATCGAATCTGACAACTCCCGCGTCCTCCACTTGGAAACCGGTCTTCACAAGCGGCTTTTTGTGGAATCATGGCACATTCAGGCGACACCTGGTAACATGAACCGGTCCGCAGGTGCAATGCCAAGTGTCTATTTTAGCGAACTCCACCACCTGGTTCTACACTAGCATGACCCCCCTCGGTCTGAAGAACCGGAAAAAGAGAAAGTGAGAAGGAAGGGAGAGAGAAGAAAAAAAGAAAGAAACAAGAAAAAGAAGGCCTTATAAGCACTGCTGCTGTCTGGTGCCCTCCAGTCACCCCTGAAGAAGGGTCGGAGTGGGACCCGAAACGTCGGGTTTTTTCATCCTTAGGAGTAAATTTTACTTTTGATGATTATAATTTGGTTGGTTTCCGCTTGTTTTCACCTTTAATTACGTCCTAACCAGACAGATCTCTGTCAAATGTTCACCTTTAATTCCTTTGGATGCACAGAGAATAAGGTAACATACATTTCATGATGACAAAAGTTTCCCATATCATATGGCTATACTCTACACATTATTTCGATATCCCGCATGGCTGTACGTCAGCTTAAGTTTAAGCTCGAATTGCGATAGAGTACTTGCGTGAGTCATTAACTTCATGTATAGAAATGGCGAAAATTCAGAAACATAAACGGCTTCAGTACCTTGTCTGGAATGCATTTCACACATGAAATTTGTTCGCAGTGAGACAGTTCACATGTGTTGCTGAAAGTTTAAAAACGGACAGTAAAAAAGTTGGTAATTTTATCGGTACAGCTTCCAGCTTTTGCCATCGTATCGCGGGGGATTGCGCGTTCGCTCTCCTAGCGAGTCGTACTTTTTTCGCTGTCAAAAGTGAGTTAATATTTTCAGACACCCACATCCGTGACGGAAGTGCGGCAGTGATTTCTTGGTGAGCGTTGGCTTGAAATGATCTCGTGTCAATAAAGAAACCACAATAAAATTGCCTAACGACGCAGCATTCGAAGCCGGGTACCCACGGCCCGAAGCGAGCCTCATAACGACACGGGTAAACACGTTCTTATATTTGTGGTATTTATAACACATTGTTATTATTATACAAAGCGAACAAAGCTAGCCAACTAAGCCTCAATGAGGTTTCAGCAAACAATACGCAGCACAAGCTTCAAAACGTGTCTAAACAAATTCCAGCAAACTTAGGATTTGGGGTACCAATGTAGCTGGAATTGTACCTGGTCAGAAAAGTTTTTTAGATGCAAAGCCATTTTTATAAAATTGGACTTGGAAGACACAACTGGTTCAGCATTCCAGTCCAACACGCCTGTCTTGCATTAACCGTTGGGCTATACGCTCACGTATGCACAGAATGCACTTATGCCAACTATATGATTGCGTTGTACCGACGATTATTACGTAGTTTGCTATCGGCATCAGAAATATCAACATGTAAAGAGACAGACAAACTCGGAGAGAGAGGAAGATATACCGAGATGGGAAAGAAGGAAAGAAGAGATGGAGGGTTGACCTAGGAAAGGAGGAATGTGCATGGAGAGGCAGAAAAGGAAATAGGGCAGACAGCGGAATGAGTGAAGGTCAGCTTGGTGGCGACGAAATAATGTGACATGGGTCATTACCAAATGTAAATATGCGATCCGCAAGTTTCGCCTTAAGAGTTGAACGCGATATGGATGTCTGGTCCGACTCTCATCGCACTCTCTTCCGCTTGCCATGCTTTTAAGTCCACCACTCGGCAGAAAGTGTGAGATACTGGCGTACTACGTTGCCTCCCTCGTCGTCTTGTGCCATTTGATATACATGCGCTATGAAGCCTCGACGATGAATATGCGTCATTACAATTGAGACTTGAGCTGTGTTAGTAATGGTTCATGTTGAGGTGTGTGCAGCGCTACACGAAACATAAAGAAGACTCACCTGTCCCGCGCGTCGTCTTCTTTGTCCGCATTTCGTGTAACGCCCTACCCACCTCAAGATGAAATGGGCGGACGATGTACACGGTGTGGCCAAGCACGTAGCGCATCGCGCTAAGAAATTGATGGCCCCAGGTTCGATTCTCCGTTCGCGGAAGTTTTTTCTTCTTTCTTTATTTGCATCTACGTCATATTTTCGCTCATGGACAATGCTGATTTTTCGCTCACAACCTACAACGCCGACTCCGATACCGACGCCGCACTCTCTAATTTCTGCGAAACGAGCTATTTAATGATATCGCTTTAAAATCGCCTCTTTTTTCTCTCTAAACATGCAATGCGCTAGTAAAGCCGCACAGCTCAGCTGGTCTTGGGGTTTGAGAAAGGAAAGACAAGCCTAATTCTTAATAGCGAAACTACTTTGAGCTTAAATGTGTGCCTGACCTGAATACATGTCATATTTCGTTAACATTGCGCACAAGGAGATCACAACGCTTCAACTGCGGCATACTTTATAATTCCTTCATGCTATGACGGGAATCGAGCCCAGGCCACCTGTATAGCAGACGGATGTTCTAATAAAGGGCTACGCCAGCGGCTCACCCTCCTTCGGAGAAAAGCCCTTATACGCGCTGAATAGTGAAGTATATCGATGGTATAGCAAGGAGGTGGAAAAGGTAAGTTAAGCTGAGGAGGGAAACAAGGAGGGCAGAGCTGAAAGCGTAGTATATCCTTCTATAGTATAATATTTAATGCCAGACGCCCGTGTACTGCGCGTTGTTAGTGTACTTTAAAGTGAACCCCAGTTGGTCAAAATTTCCGGAGCCCTCCACTACGGCCTTTCTTTCCTTTCTACCTCTTTCTATTTCTTTTTATCTCTTACCCCGATGGGCGCTTAGCCGTGGTCCCAACATGGGCTGGAGAAATTAGCGTCCTTTCCTTAACCAAACCGCAATCATCATCATCATCATCAGGTGACTGGGCAATGAAAATGAGGGTGGTGAGGAGGGATGTGAGGGTCAGTAAAAGATAACTAAGGGCCGAGAGGCCAAACCATGGCATACCTATATATAGCGTCGCATAGCAAGGAGGTGCGGAAGCGAAGTGACGGTGAGCGGTAGGAGACGGAAGAGAGTGACGCCACCAGCGCCACGGTATATTATAGCAGAGTTGTGGGAAAACAAGGTGAGGGCAAAGGAGCGTGTGGTGAGAGAAAGGAAGAGGAAAATGATGATGGGAGAGGCTAAAGAGGAACATGCACACGTAGCGCACTTATAGCCGCCAGGTGTGAAACAGAAGTGAAGGTGAGACTAGGGAAACGAGATGCGGATGACCATCAGCTAGTACGAGCTGTGCCCATTTTTCTAAACCTGAACTGAAAGCCCAAGACGAGACCGTTCTTGTACTGCGTCCAATTTGTAACACAGCCGTCATGTACGGTAGGCGAATGCGTGACCTTTTTCCTATTCACAGCACATCACAGCCATCGAAACTTCACACGAACGCTGTGCACCGACAAATGGACGTTATGCAGAAATACTTAAGGCGCTAGAGCAAGAGAAGAAAGAAGCGCGCGTGCCAAGGCCACACATCGGGCATTGCATAGAAGTGCACGCGCGCTCTCGGGGACCAGAGCTTTTTGCGATGAGAGTTCTGCGGCAGGCCGCACTTTTTCTGGTGAGCTAGAACATCTTCGCCCTTGATACAGGCACACACAACGAGTTTTCAGAAATAGGTCTCTCGGCGTGTCTCATGTGTGCAGCTGCATATTTTCCTAGAACACAGGCTATTCGGAATATAGGCATTGAACGCGACTGTGAATTGGCCTTTGAGACATACTGAAGGTATTACTACGGATGTCGAGGCACGAAGACAATGGAAACGGCTAACGAAAATGCGCTGGAACTCTGGCTGTTTCCATAAAACCGCATAAGCGTAGGCGCCGCATCTCCTCCTTAAGCAGTTTTCATCATGCGAATCGTTTCACAGAAAAAGGTCGAACTGAAAAACACTTTCAAGGCTTCTTTGGAAAACACGAGTGCTTTTTGGTATAGGAAACGAAGGCCGACAATGGCAATTAAAAATACAAGCAAAATGGCTATTATTCTTTTTTCTGTTGCTTTGTGTGTCACATAATAGAGTGTATAACAAGAAGCGTGCATTTTGCACATTGTTTTCTTCGCTATAGCCCTTACCACCATGTGACCAAGAATAATTCTCTTCAATGTAAACGAACGGTCTTAACACTTTTAAACTCGCACGATAGCGTAGTTGAAAAGGGAAAGGGAAAATGACTGCTGCTTAGCTCAGCTAGGGCTGGTTGTGGAAGCGAAAGCTTGTTGTGCTGTGTTTCTAAGCGGGCTTGGGCTCATATAAGACAACCACATATTTTGCATTGTCTGCATGGTTTATTCAAGGTTTGGTTTTACGGCAGCAAATAATGTTTGATGGTCGCTGAAGTAGTTTGCCGCCGTTTCAGTATTGACACACAGTAAGTCGAGCCCTCTGACTACATACTAAGTTGACTCTCTGAAACGCCAGGTTATGTCCCCAAGGTGGTCCGATGCAGCTTGCCGTTCTCGCCACTGCAAACGCGCACGCAACTTTAGCGCAGATGGACCATCATCCTCACTCACTTCTTCCATCGCGGGGCCGTACCCCAGCGGCTGAAAAGAAGCAACTGAAGCGCTACCCGCTAAAAGACGTGGCCGAGAGACTTCGGAGAGAGCGGTGATTCACGCGGATACGGCTAGCGAGGTAGCGGTGGTCATCATCCACAGTGGTAATCGACAGTGGAATAGCAGAGGTCATCATCGACAAAAAATTTGAATAAAACCTGCTTTTTTCATTTCTGCCATACCAGCAGCAGGGCACACAGACCCCGCCTTTGACCGGAATGGCTGCCCAGGGTAGCCTACTCACGCAATCGTCATAGAGATGACGCTCGCCACATCGGCAGTGCCAGGTTGAGAGAGACGGGGCCTGTCAGTAAGGTAAAGAGGCTAGGTCTGGTAAAAAGAGTTAAATCATCCTATCGATATATCTTTTTTAAATGATTCAAAATTATCTCTTTTGGATTTGGTACACTGCTACGAAAGACGTTCCAGTAAGCAAAAGTTTCCTAGATGTACGCCCCGTCACCTCGTTCAAATACTAAGTGACAGCCCGTAGACTTGAATGAACAGCGTTTAAGCAGTGGCCTTACACGCTGTTCTTTCCGATTTAGAAATAAGAAAAGGTCTGTCACGCTCACATCGGCGCTGTCAGGTGGCTGCGTGTAGGTTGCATCACTTGTCGTGGTTAGACAGATGCTCACAATGAAGGCAGTTTAAGCTGGAACATTGTCGTGGTGTAACTTTCAGCTGCCGGCAATGTCCAGCTTCAAGGTGCTGTGCAGAAACTCAAGGACTTCTCTGTTGAAACAGGCGTCCATTTCTCGCGTTCAAGGCGCGAACACTGTTGATGCGAGTCCTCTTGCGAACACAGCGAGGACCGACCAAAAACGTTGAATGAATTAACGGGACCATTAGACCTCCGCTTTAAACCTGCCGCCACTATTTAAAGGAAACCAAGTGTATGATCTCAGAGCTTGTGATTTTGGGACGTGATTTTGCCTAATACAGGGCGATATATCTGTTTTAATGAGAGCAAGACAGTATAATAATATACAGTATAATAATATAAGGTTTTAATGAGAGCAAGACAGTATAATTATACGTGTGCTGAACACTTTATTCAGTTCTAAGTCCGCGGCTCTCACGCCTGGCGCATGCGCGCTTCAGGGGGTCACAGAAGTAAAATCTTGCTTGACAGTTCGCTCAGCCTGAAAAGACAAATAACGGCAAAACACATCAGTAGGTATGCATAATAAGGCTGGAGGACGAATGTAAAAGGCCGGGAAGTTAACTAAATGACGCACCCGGCTCTCGGGCGAAAGGGAAAGATGAAGAGGACAGGGAAGGAAAGAAAGAACTGGTAGATAAGGCGCTTACCCAAAGAGCATCGCACGGTTACACACTTGACAACGTTCGCAGAAGCGCGTCGTCTAAAGCAGTAGTTGTGTATTGAGGAGGTAGTAATGGTGACAATACACATAGGAGAAACAGTGCTGCCTCATGCATATATTGGAAACACTTTGCGGATCACATAGGGCCCTTGTCTGTACACATGAGTCCGGTATATGGGGGTGGGTCACGCGATGTTGCTAGGAGCAAGTAGTTGCCTCACATCTAATGAGGCAATGCAAAGAGAATTTATTGTACATGTTTTCCATCATGAGCCTAGTGCTCATGAGCGCTTTCTCAGTGAGGCTCTGAACTTTTTTTTGAAGCGTCTTATTTAAAAAACCAGCAGACCCCACGCAGTGTGGGAGCCGATGTCATGCGAAGGTACATGGTACACATGGTGGGAGCCCTAGAGTTCGACGAAATCCTGTCTGCTCGGGGAATGAACATGGAAAAAGGATGTAACGATGGTACTCGCGCTAGCACTGCAGAAGATAAATGCACACTATACATTGCGCTTCTCTGTGCAGCGCAAGCATTATTTTCTGCGGTATTCCTAAGGCTAGACACAGCTCTTCAAAGGTATGCCGAGAGACAGGAATACGCTTATATTGTTCATTACGGTACAAGATCATTTAACAGACTAAAACCGCAATTGACGACAAAAAAAATTATTTCCACAGCACTGTTTATGCAGTGGGCTTGTTTACGACATGTTCCGCGTGGAAGGAGCTACATCGACGTGCAGTGACCTGATTGCGTGCCAACTCGGGGACAAGGATGAGAATCCTGCCTTTCGGTTGGCTTCGGTCGGTACAGCACGCCTGTCTGTGTGCTGTCATGTTAGCATAAGCTAAAATAAGCTGTTTGACTTTCCTTTGCTGTGCCAGCGCAAACATTGTTCAGAAGCAAATGAATGGTTTGGTTGGCTCTCGGATAACACAAGCTGAAGTGTTAAGATTGAGTCACCTGTGGCGCATACCTGTCTACACCAGGCCGAGCACTGCGGCAATGAACCGCACTTCCAATTATCATTTGTCCTTAAGTGCAGGACAATTATGTAACCTTAGTGGTGCGTACGAAAACTATAGTGAACGTCATAAGTTGGTACCATGTCATGCCAACCCTGATGTCTACCACGCGAACGAGACAGCCAGGAGTATTTCAGACACGCAGGGGCTAGATGAGATACGGTCAAATGGGTGCAAGGTCGACCAAAAAATAAATACTTCGCTTTTGAAATTCAACCACGATAAGTCGCACTTTATGCAGTCCCTAAGGAGTTGATGTATTACCAATTTAGCAGCAGGATTCCGCTTTGGAGTGCCGTAGATGTATTTAATCTGTTTCGAAATACTAACAAAACACACGCTTGGAATTTACACGCGCCAAAGAAAAGTAGTCGCCGTTCGAAAGTTTGCGTTTCACGAACCACGACCGCAACATATTGTGACGAGACTGAACAAGGACTGAATTTATTAGGGGAAGCCCGTACCCGTACCTGTTGAAGTACTCCTACGCAATAAACGAAATTTGAAAAAAATGCATGCTGAGCCTTAGTAGAACACAGCTATTGTTTATCACGTTACAACGATAGCACTTATCACAAACTAGAAGCATAATCCACGTTATACAGGCACCATCATAGCAACTGCTGACACAGTAGGTCTAGTTACTATGTGTAAAACGTGGCAGGAGCTGCCGAAGCCTAGTGGTAGCTTGCGTGCTTGGGATCTGGGGGCGCGGGTTCGGTACCTACCCCCTTACTGCTCGGTAATGGTAGCCTTCGGAAATCGCAGCACGTTCGCCTGTGTGCTTGCTTCTGTAGTCCATTGAGAAGATACGACAAACTGTGCACTTGTTTTTTAAGTGGGTTTCAATGAGATCAGAATTTACCTGCTGTACTCTGTTTTCGATGAGAGCTTGTATGAAATTAAGCTGTGGCGCATGAGCGCATACCATGGGCGGAACAGTGCTGCTATGAGCGACACGTGATCGTAGAATTCTAATTTGTGGCGTGCATGACAACTACGTAAGGTTCGCATGCATTTATACCTTTCCAGTCTAATTTTCGCGAGTGTCAGGTGAGCGAGAGGACCAGGAGAGAACAGATACGTAGGCGCCTAGATATATCAAAAGAGTACTGTCAAAATGACTCAAGGTAGCGAAGAAATGCCTCCATTTAATGGGGGCAGGGTTGCACAACGCCGAAGAACGAAAACGTAGAGGACAAAATGCAAGACCTGCGTTGTATCCCCTTCTCTTATATTCGTTCAGTCGCAAATGTGCCGATTGCCTTGTAATAAACTGGTCATATATGCACAGATCAAGGCACGATTCCGAGACCATTTATAGGAGTCATCGCAGATGCCTCAAGTGACGCGGCAGTGCCTTTCCATGGGAGGTGGAAGTGTACAGCTTGCGGGATCCGAAACATCGGAAAAGCCTGTGTTACCGCTCAGGTTCCCAAAGTAACTTAGGTGCCCAAAGTCAATTTAGAAGTTTCAGTGAGTAGATGTTTTTAATGTATAGGCTGTAATATTTAATTCGAGGGTAAGTGGTAATATAGATTTTTCTCAACTCTTCGATACCGCAAACTTTTGCTGTTCACTACATATTAAACATGCATTAGCGTGAGTTATCGGGACCAAAAAATCCCGCATGTTAAGATTTGGCGCTGGGAAAGAAATACGCACCTAGTATGGGTCTGCACCATGAGGCTTGCCGTACAGTGAGGTCATTGACCAAGAGGAACTTTGCCTGACATAGTCCAGTTACCTGAAATAAAAGAAAGCACGTGCAACGTAGAGAAAATCACAGCTCAAAATACTAATGCTCATTGAACACATTTGTTTTGTGAAAACACCATTCAGGATAGGTGAAGTGTCGAACCTACACGCGACTCTATGCCAGGCAGCCACCTCCGACGAGGAAAAAAAAATAGGGTTAGCGCGCGATTTCACGTACCGCGCTGCCGTGGATAGCCACGCTCGTAACGAGGTCGGCATCCATAAAGATTCGTTATGTACTTGATTTGATTCCCATTACCATCTAACTAGGAAAAAAAATTTCACCCCAAATTGAACAAGCTTCAGGCTGGCACATTCAACTTCACCAAACCCGTTCGTATCCCACTCCTCGGTCTCTTAATAGGATAGACCCCGATCATTCACAGTCGTGCCCAAAATTCAGCCATGACTCCCGTTCTTTTGATCACATGCTCTGGCTGCGCCTAGCTCTTAATGCCTCTCCACCCATAACGGAGGAATGGCAGGAATCCCTGAAAAGCAGCAATCTCCACACTCAACTCCAGGCAGTCCAGAGAGCCCACGACATCGCGACGGAACTTCGACTTCCAGTCCCATCGTGGGCGGAGCCTCCAGCTTCATGTGGGGGAACCCTGGTTCCTCAGATCAAAGTTCCTCAGGACTCAGTTAATGTTCTTGTTCGTCATGTCATCTAAAGGCGTTGACAGAAAAATTCCATAGGCGCAAGAAGTTGTCCCCTCCCCCCTCCCCCCGCTTCACCTGAGAGAACAAACCTTAATAGCACTCCTGAATTTCAATCAGCCATGTCCTATTAATAGCAGGCTGTAACTGCTGTCGTGCAGAGGTCTATGAAAAGGCTAATGGCAAATAGATTTCGTTATCTCTGCGGACACCCGCTGCTAAGGAGGAGCTGCTTCTGGCTATTCTAAGATTCAGGGATGGTCCGCAGACGGCAATAAAACACTAAGGTGGAATTGTATCACTTCTCTCGACTCCTCGGTGTTTAAAATAGTCCTACAGCGCATAGTAACCACTTGCTGGATGATCGCCCTACGCGACTACTGAATTCCCGGGGAAATACAACGATAGGATCCATTGACCAGAAGGATCCATTGATAGGATTAAATGACCAAACTGGACGTTCTGCAGCAGCATAGACGACCTTTACAAAAGGACTAGTTTGTTGGGTTTTACGTCTTATAAGCACGATATGACTGAGACGCCATAATCTAGGGCTGCCCAAATTTGGACCACCTGGGATTTTTCGTCGCACCGTACAGAGGCACAAACCTTTTGCCTCCATCGAAGTGCATCGCCATAGCCGGGATTCAATCGTGCGACCTTCGCAAGAGCAGCGAAGATGAGAGGCATTTAATTGACTCCTAATGCTGTTAAGAGCCATGACAAAAAGACTGCGGGTCCTGATAACATTCTAGACTGCAAAAAGCCCTGTTCGCAGAAGCTTTGCTATACACCTAAATTACTAGATGCTAGCTATTGTAGCATTAGGACTGCTCCTTTTTACGGAACCCTTCGAAAGGTGAAAGAAGGTTGACCTAGTACGGCCCAAACAGTTCTCACCCTAGTAGTCAGTGGCGTGCAATCGTTAATGGAGTAGGGGCCTGGAGCGGTGCAGTTGGCAGGGACGGTGAGGTACTCCAGACGAAGGACGACCCCTGAAGGCACATTCCTGGCATACTGAAACACGAGACACATTTCCTTTCTTAGCATTTGATCTCATTCAACATGACCACAAAAACATCCAGAGCCACTCAACACTGCCCAAAATCAGAAAGTGAAAGCGTCTAAACTCAGTAGCTCTGCCACAGCGGTCTGTTGACTGCTACTCGGCCGCTGGTCCGAAGGCCGCGGGATGAAATGCTGGCCGCGGCGCCTGAATTTCGGAGGACACAAAATGTCTTCTAGGCACGTGTACCTGTGCGGTGTCATTGCACGTTAAATGTACCCTCGGTTTCCGATAATGTCGGAGCCCTCCACTCCGCCTCTTCTGGTAATCATGCGGGGAGGGGGGAGTGGGGGGTGTAGAGACGCTGTGGTGAGCGTGAGAACACGCCCACCCAAGCTTGTGCGTTTCTAAGGCAATCTCCCGCGTGCGGCTTCCTCCTCTGCTTCCTTTTCCCTCGCGGCTCGCGCCTCGCGGCCTCGCCCCACCGCGGCAGACAGACCGAGAATAAACAACCATACGCACGGACGTCTCCTCTGGTTGTGTCAATCCTTCCCCCGCATGTTCTATACCACGTAAAAGCAGAGAAATAAATCTAATCAGTCATGAAGCTATGACGTACCTTCGTGTGCCAACATGCGCGCATAGGCCCACGTCTCGCCAGCCAGAGCCACAATAACCTTCATGCGTCCCGATTGTGTTTCACGCAGCGGCGCTGTTTGGCTTCCCGCTCAGACTGTGGTATGGTAAGTATGGAATCTTCCTCCTCGCAGAAAAAGCCCCATACATTGGAGTCCTTTGTTCAGTAGATTTACGTGGGGACGTAAACGCTACATATTTTGAAGATGTAACCGCTTGGTCACGTGAGATTTCCACCATGCAAGTTCACGCGTGGTTTCAATAGTCATGAGCCAAGCATTAAAAGAGGAAAAATAGGAACACTAACATTACCATTAACACGTGTAAACTGAGCGTGAGGCAAAGAGATTTCACCACTACATGGAATATCCGGGTAGTCCCAGCAAAATCTCCATAGCAGAAAGAACATATCAACTCACTAGAAACATCGTCGAAAGTTCCCTGAAGTTAGACTATATATATGCCGCCCTGTTTCGATCACTAAGCTACAAATGGAACAATGGAAAGGCTACAAGTATTTTACAACAGTTCGGCCACAGTGGTGAGGTCTGCGGTAATTTTCGTAGATATACAGTCCACAAACTTTCAGATGCAAGCACCACAATTTTTACGCGTATTTGGCCCACTGTGCCCATGCTGGACTCCCTAGGCTGCCTACGCTCCAAGAGAAGTATGCGCCAACAACTGGCCGCGCTACCTGCTCAGATTGTCTTCTGAAGTTTAATGTCCCGAAACCACTATCTGATTTTGGGAGACACCCGGAGGGCTTGAAAAATCTCTGCCGCCTACGGTTCTGTAACGCGCGCCGACATCACACAGTACGCGGGGGTCAACATTTCGGCTCCACATAAACACTACCGCCGCGATCGGGACTCGATCCCGAGGCCGACGCATCAGCAGCAGATTCATATCCACCAGGCCACCTTGGTGGGGCGGCAACGTACTCTGCTAAGCGTACTTTCAAGCACCGCAAAGCACCTTCAAGCACTGCAAAACAATACTTTTCGTAAAGTATTTTAACTTTCCAAAGGGATGACGCAGTTGAGAAGATCAAAACTGTGGCCTATCTGTTTGTGTAAATACGAACTCGAACAGAAGCTCACAGAAGGTGGAAGCTTGTATTGCGGCAGAGAAATCGTACAAAATAATGAACAGGCCATGTCGCTAGAGCCAATGTTTCCGCAAGCGAACTTGTTTTTTTTTATAATATTATGGGGTTTAGTGTTCACGGACTCCTATAACTGTCAGAGACTCCGTACCAGGGGCTTTGCAAATTTTCGCTGTCTTTCCATAACTTGCACCGACATCACACTGAGCAAGGGCCTGCAACATTTCGCCTCCATAGAAATACGGCCGCCGCGGCCTCGATACGAAATGAATGAAGAGAGTGGCGCAGGTAACAGCATATGGCGCGTAACCTCCTTGGCAATGCAATGCTGCGGCATTTCGAAGTCTCATGTACAACACAATTAGTTAAGAAATGGTCAACGAAGCGCAGCTTGCAGACCTAGAGCACAAAATTCGGAATATGGGTATGAGGGAGCACTTAAATTCGGTAGGACATGGAAATAAAGCCCAAGGGAGGGACACATTCTGCGAGCCGATAGTAGGCTGGAAACATCTGCATTTGATGTTGAGCAAGCAGGCATTCGTCCCTTATGCGTACGCTTAGATATGGAAACGTTCCTGCTTAGGCGAGTACGCCCTGCTGCAGTATTCAAATCATGTCGCACAGAAATATCTTGAAATACTTAGCTCGAAAAAATTAAGGGGGTGGACCATGGTTAACATCGTGAAAGTCAGATTGTTTTTCCTGGATGGTGCACATGACGAACAAACTACATCAAAATAGGAGGAACATGAACTACGGGGCGTGCAAGACTTGACGAAGGAGCAAGAATTGAAACTGAAAACATCCACGCTGTCCAGAACGTGTGCTGAAGTAGAGCTTCGCTGTTGCCACACAAAGCAGTTGCTGTTTTATCAGCGGAAACAGTGATCGAATGTTTATACATTTTGGCCGCTTTTCCGTTTTGTTGCGAATGGTGAGCGACGAATGCTGATAATTTGTATGGAAAAGTGTTAACGTCGGCCTAAACATGATCATTCAAGCTGCAGACATGTTCGATAGTCTGGCGACGAAAGATTAAGGCCGGTTCCTCATCTAGAACCTTACCAAGGGTGTTTCTTCACACCTAGGTCAGTTACTAAAGGTCAAGCCTTTTTTTACGTGCAAGCACTTCACCGAACACAGATTAAAAGGTGTGGAGCGCACACGGCAGGAATTCATGAACTGTTACCGCCAAGTTGCCGCTGCAATAAACTCGAAGCATACGCAGTGATTTTAAATTGCCATACTGGCAATAAGCGTAACACAGTACGTAAACTCGAGAAGCGGAACGCAAGAAAATGGCACGTCGCTAAGGACGATGAAAGGGCACAGGATCAAATCCTGGTGCGGCGGCTGGATGTCGATGGGGGCGATATGTTCAAGCCCGCGTTAAAGAACCCTAGCTGGTAGAAATTTAATGAGCCCACGACACGGAGTCTTTCTTAACCCCAGCAATTTCCATTAGGGGTCATGAAACCTGCCGAGAGGTCTAGCGCGGGCAGCCGACGCGAAAGTTGACATTAGGATAGGGAAGTTTAACCTGGACAGGCCATATTTAAATTGGACCGATATCCTGCTGACGGTACGACGAAAGGAAACAGCTCCAAGGAATGGGAAGCGCTGCAGCACACGGCAGAAGCGCGATGAGGATATAAATTATACCTGCCTCAAATCAATCTTCAAAGTGCAAGAGATAGCGAATAAAAATAATTCGAACGTACCGTGGTGTTTCAGCGTGCATAACATTGGGCTAGAGCGAGCAATGAGCAATAATCACGGCACAAGTGCCGCTCTTCCGGTGTACTACTGGAGGTGGCACTTGAGCGCTATGGAATAGGATACATCACCCCAACCTCGTTTAAACGAAGCGTCCTCATTCCCAACCCGATTCACCAGCTATTGGCGTCATGTGCGCTGGCAGCGAAGTCAACGATGGGGGATATTTCGAGATACCTATGGCGTAGCAACACGGGCAGCAAGCATGCGCAAACAGGCCAACCGTTATCGTGGGCCACAGTGCGAGTTTACACCTCAGCAGAATATCGCTGGGCCTCAAGCATTCGTGCAGTTACGGCAAGGGCACACAGTTCAACCCTAATCACACACACACACGCATACACGTTTCATTATTTTCCTGACGTGTGAGCAAAAAGACCTCGGCATATAAACGTGGAGATTTATAACCTCCCCTCAAAGGCACACAGGAATGGCAGCCCACTCACCCCATGTGCGACGCGCGTGATTCTCGCGACAGTGCTCGTGAACCACGTGGTCGGCCCGTGGGAGAATTTCTGCATGGCTGCTTCGGCGAACGTGTTGTAGTACGTGGCGTTGGTGCGGATTTGCTGCTCCGGCACAAAGGTGCATAAGCCTGGCATGATTTCGTCACTCGTAATCTTCAGGCAGCCTTGAAAAACGTCCTCATACTGCGCGCCGATGATTACCGCGCTGAGCAGCAGAAGGACTGTGAGCCTATTCCACATGATGACAGGGTTTACCTGGTGTTACTGCGAGCGACACACACTTACAGACACCAACGTGGTTTTGCGGAAGGTGGCGACAGGTTGGCCACCTTTATATGGTCCTGTTGGAGGGCAGCGTTAATCTAAGATGGCGCTGCTAATGCAGATAGCGCGGTTACTGCGCAGTTTTGGTGCGCGCATCTTTCTGCAAAGAAGTGAAAAGTTGATATCGCAATCATAGAGGCATCGGGTGCTGTTACTGGGGTTGTGAAGTCACGTGCATGCACGGGAACGCGCACTTCACTTAAAGCGGAAACATTTTGGTTATTTCGTTGTGCACCGTAGCAACGACTATCTTGAAACTGCATTATACGAAGAAACCCCATAAGTTCCTTTCCGTCACCATTCCTGCATACGTTTTGTCCTTGTGAACGAAATTCTTTGATGAAGGAATAAATATGGCACTAAATTAATGGGACACAGACAAGGCACAACACACACTTGTGTCCCGTTAATTGAGCGCCATATTCATTCCTTAATGAAATGAGCTAACTAGCTCAACAACATGTCCTTCTGAATTCTTTTATGAGCCTGCGTGACATCATAATTTTCTTTGAGTAACGCCCTCTTGCATGTGACGTCCACAGGGGATTCCGATATCGAACCCTGCATGCTTTCACGCCACGGGGACACTCCTTCTCTCGTCTGACCTAGCTTGTTCGAGGTATTTGAGTGTCCTCAGAGGGGTACGCATGGATTTTCTCCGGCATTATACCCTGCGTAACCATGCCGATTTCAAGTAAGTATTCGCTATGGTTAAAGGGCAAGTCTGGTGGTTTTTTTTCACAGTGTTCTGGTACCAGTCTTTTTAATGGTACTGCCAGTCCTGTAACAGCTAGGGTGGGCCAGTTTGCTCAGAAGTGCATCAATAATTTTAAATAAACAAATAAAAGGCGGGTTCAAAGTCAGACTGACACGACCAGATGCTTCGTGCAGTGTATGCAATAACGCAGCAGCCTCCCCGTCATTAGAAATAGGGAGCTGGTGCTAGAAAAATGCCAAACGCTAGGTCATTCGACCATGTATTGAATCATGCCAGCTTTTATGAACGAGACAGCGACAGTGTGAGCGCTGAATTATCGTCGTTTTGCTTATGAAGGCTCGCAGGCTCGGGTAGGCAGCGTTGAAGGTGATGACTTCAGAAAAACAGGGTGGCCGGCGTGGGAATATGCTCAAAATTTTTTGAAATCATTCATTCCAAAACTAAATGATTTACTAACCGCCTGACTTGGCATATATTATTACAGTACCGAGGAGAATGTATAGTGAAAATTTCATTGAGGTCAGTGGACACTCAAAAGTCGATGGAGTTGCGCTCGCGAGGTCGCTTAACGTTTGCTGATCTTCAGTGCAGTCTGAAAAACACTTGTCTGGAGCAACCTAACGGCCGGATGCGGACCGCAGCAGCTCCGCGTACCGTTAGCCTCTGGGTGTGAGGTACGTCGAATACGAGCGCCGAAAATCTGCGCATGCTATGGCTGCTCACGGCTATTTGCTTCAGCCGCCCATATATTTTGTCACAAGCGATGGTGAACGGAATTCGCGCTTTTTCGTTCCCTCTTTTGGCGCGAGCAGCAACCGCCGCTGCCGATAAAGGAGCGAAAGTGAAACACGGTCTCCCTAATACATTTGTATTGAACACGGCAGATTGACGGATGAATTATTGTCACTGCTTATGTTGTAACATGTGTGGCTGCCAGTACTAGTGCTGTTACACCTGCGCACATACACGTTTATCAATAAAGGCTACTGTTGCACAAGCGACAGCAAAGAAAAAAAGAAAAAAATTCACAGCATGTCCACGGAGTGAATGATGATGAGTGGGCGAAGCTCCGGAAGTTCACTGTACATCGTGCCGAGTTCCGGATTAATTTAGTTAACGCGCACGCTACGAATCCTTATGGTTCAACTACGCACAAGTGAAATCTCCCGCCGGCACTTCATTGCAAGTCAAGATCCAGTGCATATATATAGTATATATATATATATATATATATATATATATATATATATATATGCGTGTGTGTGTGTGTGTGTGTGTGTGTGTGTGTGTGTGTGATGAGTGAAGTGGGTGTTTTGAAAAGTGCGCCAGTGCGACCAGAGGCGCCGACACAAGAAAAGAACTGAATGTGTGGCCGCGAGCCCTCCATAATCGATGAAGACGATGTGCAGACGAAGCGCGTGAGTATACGTCAGCCGAACTCGACGAATGAAGGGCTGCCATATATTGTCAGGTGAAGAAGAAGAAGAAGAAGAAGAAGAAAAGAACCGAGGCAGACGTGGCGGAGACGTGGGAGAAGGAGGAAGCCTACCAGGGCGTGGGAGTGGCGGCCGAGTTCCTGTGGCAAGGCCGCGGCAGGCTCCCACCTGGGCGTGTACCCGAGCGGTACAGCATCTGGTGTTGGCCAGGCTTTCCACCGGCTTCCCATCGCCTGGCGTTGGCCAGGCACTCCACCGGCTTTCCATCGTCTGGCGTTGGCCAGGCACAACTGCGTCTCCGGTTCGTTGTCCGAGCGTCGGATGAAGACGCCGAAAGGTTGCTGACCTTGACTCGTCCGACGCTACCTTCCCTCCGAGCGACACTTTGACCCAAGTCCGCTGCGAGTGCGTCTCCAGCATCTACATCGCCGTGTAGTCTCGTGTGCCCACCTAAAGGGAGACAGTCTTTTCTCTTGTACTTGTTCTTATGCACTCTTAACCATTCCTCTTACGTTAATGGTTCTGTTAATTTTTCCTCTACTTTGCATGCTTCACATCGTTTTTATCCTTTTCTCTCTTTATTCCGTTTTTTTCTTGCACAAACGGTCTCGTCTATCCTTCCTCGATGACGGTCAAGCCATCGAGTCTTCAACACACGAACCTACACGAGGGTACGTTAATTCGCTAGCCCCGTGACAATATATATATATATATATATATATATATATATATATATATATATATATATATATATATATATATATATCTGGGCGGCCGCTGACCGGTTCTCCAGCGCAAGCACTCGGTATTTTTCAATCAAGAAACTCGCTAGAAGACGCTGCCTGCGTCAAGCTTGTTTCTCGCGGGTGAGGGCGCGTTCTCCTTCTTTGCGAGCTGGTAGCGCGTGCATCGAAGTAGTAGCGCGTTCCTAGTAGATAACGCGCTACAACGGATGGACAGACCCAAACCTTAAGGAGCTTCTTCCCTAAATATAAAAAGAACTTGGCCGCGTATCTGCGTGCTTCGCTGAAAATGTCGTCGAAGCACGATAGTCTTCTGCCGGCCTTACTGGCAGCGCCTTCGGGAGACATGCGCTTGTGCAGAATCTATGGCAACTTCCACATGGCAGCACCAAATCGTCGGCAGAAGCCTTTTTTCGTGCATAGCGTCGCATGAAAATATATTATATCATTTGATGTGGATGTCCCAGACACACGAAAACGATTATTGAAAAATTTTCTGAGCAAATGTTAGAGCATTCGAAAGGAGACTAGGTCAGGACATCATGTGCTCAGTGTTATGGTGCGAAATTGAGAAGTGATATATTTAGGGGCGAAGCTCCTTATGGCATCACCTGGGCGGTTCTCGGTTGTCCATGTATCCTGCGTAGCCAGTAGCGTCTCCCTTAGCATACAATAGATGGCGCTGTCCCATAGAGATGCATGCACACTGCAGTTGGGTGACGATACACTAGATGGCGCTGTACGCATTCTGTGTCGTCATCTCCATTTCTCGTCTAGTTTCCTAGGTGTCCCTGTCTCATAGAGATGTGTGCATCTTAAGAAAATTCCGAAGGTTGTGTCCGAAGCGCGGAATCGAACCAGAGACCCCCTCGCTTCCGAACGCGCGGCGCTAGCCACTACGGCACGAAGCGCACTTAGATACATGCACCACGATGACACTAAATACCCAACAATAACGAAAGACTGCGCGTTTCTAACGTGTCTGTGCTAGCGCGTTACGGCCCGTGTAAGAAGCTGGTGTAAGACGCTGTGGCCTCTCCGCCTTATACTCTCTCAGCAGCCATGTGATGGCGTCGGCAAACGCGGTGTGCGTTCCGGCCTGTGTAAGGGGCTGCGTAAGACGTCTTTACATGATGATCGACTGGGTGAATTACACGGAAGATTCACGGTTTACCGATGATTCCCTCCGGAGCTTCGCCCACTCATCATCATTCACCCCGTGGATATGCTGTGATTTTTTTTGTTTCCTTTCCTCTTGCAATACTACCAAACGAAAAATTCGAATTAGGCTCTTCGAAGACGAAATCTGCAAGGCCGTAAGAATACCTCATAACCTGTGAGCCACGTTCACGATGCATTTGTCCTAGCATGGACATCGAAGCCAACATCATGCAATAAAACCATTATTGCTACACGTAATATAGCAGAAATACGTTATCAACTTTCACTTTTAAGGATATTACTTAAAGTGGATATCTCGCCAATAACTCAATATTAAAAAGAACCACATACTGAATCAAAGGCATCTAATGAAACTGCTGGCAAAGAGTTTCTGAAATGAACTCTGTCGTTAAGCACGTCATATATCCGGATTCACCTACTTCGTTGTAACCCCCGTGTCCGTCATATATCCGGATTCACCTACCTCGTTGTAACCCCCGTGGCCCTACGAGAGCTTTCTCACTTCACGGTGGACGATCTACTAAATACAGTAATTACCAAGCGCCAACTGGCACCCCTGGCACCTGGGCACTGAGACCCGCTGCTCGGTTAAGAAACGCGAAAAAGTGAAAAAACGAAGGGCCGAGACTTCACCAGCCCAAACGAAGACAAGAACAGTTGTTGTTTCGTGGGGTTTTACATCCCAAAACCAGATCTGATTATGAGAGACGCCGTAGTGGAGGGCTCCGGAAATTTCGACCACCTGGGGTTCTTTAACGTGCACCGACATCGCACAGCACACGGGCCTCAACATTTCGCCTCCATCGAAATGCAGCCGCCGCGGCCGGGACTCGATCCCGCGACCCTCGGATCAGCAGCCGAGTACCTTAGCCACTAGATCACCGTGGCGGGGCGACACGAATAGTAGGCATGCGGTAATGGCTGACTCCATCATAATGGTGCCAGCCATTACCGCTTGCTTTCTAGTCATGCACGGAGCCTACCACCAGCTACGGTAATAGCTGACACCATCCATGCTTGTGGTGTCAGCATCCGAAGAACTATCAATTTAGCGCCCTTCGATGCGCAGCCAGGAAGGCAATCCACGTCATCGATGCTCCTACGGCAATCGTTTATCCGCGTGGCCACCGTGACGTATGTCACAGTTGAAGCTGTGTTTGTTTTTCTTTTTTATTAAACGCATACGCATAGCTCTCCTCTTGTCCGGTCATCATTTCCCAGCGAAAAAAGTTTACCGCGCGCATGTATTAGTGCAATAATTAGAAACAAAGGCTCTGGGAAAGGTCGCTTTGAAACATTTGGTCAACGCCATTCCGGACACTGCCTTATATCAGAGATATGAAACGAACTTTTGAAAAACAAAAAGGGACGGGGTTATTCACACACAGGTGCGCCGCTTCCACCGTGCGCTGGCTGCGCGGCCAATTATCGAATAACGCCGTCTGGATTGACCAATTGCGCATTTGTGCTTCAGTCCCACATGATGTTCGCAGACCCTGACGTTGCGCTTAGGTGAACATGTGCTTATACTCTGGAAGCAAAGGACGCAGGAACAAGCTCTGCTGTCACGTGGGTGTTCAAATCATGAAGCCTAATCTCGTACCTTCTTTGCCTACAGATGTATGTGGGCACCTGACTCCCCCCTTTCCGTGTTTGAATTAACGTCCTTTTCAAACTTCAACAAGTGGGGACACTGCAATACAGCTCAGTCAGCTTGCTATTAGCTTCGTCAGCGCCATCTTTAGTGAACCCGCCCCTACGAAGGACCTTATAAGCCGGAGCAGCGGGCCGCCACCTTCTGCGGTTTGCCGCATCGCTTTTAACAAGTCCAGTTGTTCCGCAGGACCCGTAACTGCTTGGGCATCATGGTGTTCAAGTTCACCGTGTTTGTGCTGCTGTCTGCGGCCGTCATTGGGACGCCTACGACGGACCTGTTCATAGACTGTTCAGAGAATCAAACAGACCGAAGCATACCGGGCAAGTGCATTCTGGTGCCGGAGCGTGAACATCGCGACAACAGGACGTTCATCCTGCTGGCCCAGGAAGCTTTGGAGAAAAGCACCGCTGTGTCGAGCCAAGGATATGTCACCGCTTTCTCTGGAATGAAGCGTGTTGCGCTTGAGGTGAGTTACTGCTCGCCTTGTGCCCTGCACTCTTACGGGAAGTAGGTTTGTCCACGTTGTGGGAGCGAGACCTACTTGGGCACGCCTCAAAAAGTAAACAGGAATTTACAAACCCACACTTGCAGTACATATTCGGGGGTAGCAATATTTTTCTGATGCTTTGCAGCACGGTGGTCTAGCGATAATGCTGCTTGACTACTGACCCGTCAGACTGTTTGGATCCCGACCTCGGCGCTGGCATTGTCGGTGGAGGTGAAACCTTGAGATCCTCCTGTATTGTGCGTTGTAAGCACCTCAGGAGCTAAATTTCCGGGGCCTTCTGCTACGGCATGTCTCATGATATTATCGTGGTGGTGGTATTATCATCCAGGTGCTGCATGAGGCTCCAAGAGAAAAACGGAAAGCACCTTCATTACTTTGGGCCCATGCTTAAAGCTTGCGGGCCGCGAGTAGCTTCCTACGCCATCGCTTTGTCGGAATTTTGCTTATCGCTGTGCTACCAACACGATTTGTACTGAAATTAAGTACATTCGCCCTAAGTGTCGGCAGAATAACCTACGCTGGTATAGAGCCCACAATCACGAAGTCGATCACATACGCGAACTTGTATCGAAGTATTCGTGGTATTCATGATTATTCTTGATAACGCGTAATTCCGGAAGGTTAGCTGCGTTATCGCTGTCAAAGAATCGGCTCGATTTTCTCGGTAAAGTAGAATAAGACAAAGCAATGAGCTTTCGATAAGCGTGGTCCTTGTCAAAGATTTAATCATGGTACAGTTGAATTTCTACAATAATATTCTTATATTATCCATTGCTCACTTGTTTTTTTTTTCTCGTGTCATTTTTATACCTGAATGTGCGACAACAGCCAAAAAGAGATCTTTTCCTTTCTTTTGTTTTGCATTCGTCGAATCAAGTTTATTCAATGAACCAAGGCAATACATCTTCACGCTTTTTCAGCAAGACCTGCAGCGCCAACTTTCATCTTTTATTTGTAAACGTAAGCTATTTCCGATAGGAGTACAGTGTTGATATCCGTCTCCTAACGTCATTTCTAGCCATCTCGCACGTATGTAGTGTTCTACAAGCGCGTCGACTATGTCGTAATGTTTTTCGGCCTTTTCGACCAGCCTAAAGGCTCATCAGCTGGTAAAACCAGGCACTCACTTTGATCCGCTTTTTTCTTTTCCGTGCAGCGCTCTCCATTTGACATGCTGGTCCTTCATCACCCGTTACCGCTTAGTCAATCTCGATACGCTCGGTGTGGCAGCAACTTTTAACGGATTATTCAGACTCGGTGAATATTTCTGGTAAAGTTACGCGACGCGAACCAAAGGATCTTAGCAGCTTCGCCACTTAAGCTGTCCTTGTCTGGCGTGATGCAATCCCATGTGAAATTGCGTTACGCGATGTTTCCGCAAACATGTCATGCGACTTTTTATTACGTGATTTTCGCATACATATGTCACGGGACTTTGAGTTACGTGATTCTGGAAGAGAGATGCCGCATGACATAGCAGTGCGTGATTTGGACAAGTGCGTATCAAGTGACATTGCGTTGCGTGGTTTTGGGGGAACATGTCGCGTGGCATTATGTTACGTGAAGTTGGGGGAAACATGTCACGTGACATTGCCTTGCGCGATCTTGGCGGAAACATGTCACGTGGCACTACGTTATGTGGTTTTCACCCGATACCACGTAACGCAATGTCAATTGATATGTTTCCGCCAAAATCACGTAACGCAATGTTGCGTGACATGTTCTTGATCAAATATCACATGACCATCAAGTAACCTGTTCCAGAAACTATATGTGGCAAATGAGTTCTGCGGAAAACCCGCAAGGTGGAGTAACGTTTTATGAAAGGGAAAATTGGCATCCACCCGTTTTGTAGCACAAGGCTACAAGGAAATCCATACGGATTTCTCAGGAATGAAAGCTTCCTAGTTGCCGAAAAATTCGTCCTGGTCCGGGGTTTCAACCTGGGACCAACGCCTGTCCGGGGCGCTCGCTCTGCCAATTGAGCTATCCAGGAGGCTAGCAATTGACAGCGCGAGGGTGAATCCATCGACAACTCGAAGCACTCGGAGAAATCCTTATGGATTTCCTTGCAGCCTTGTGCTACAAAACAGGTGGATGCCAATTTTCCCTTTCACAGAAACTGTCAGCTTCGCTGTGGTGTAGCGAAGCGGAAGCTGCGTACTTTTCTCCTTCACGAGGCTAAGGTCGCGTTTTGTTATATGTTCTGATGCTGCTCCATTCTTGCTCTGCAACGTGGAGGGAAAGGCCCAGAAAATAAAAAAAATTGGCCGTGTATCTGCGTGCCTCGCTCCAAGTGTCGTCGAAACACGATAGTCTTCTGCCGGCCGTACTACATGAGTAATGGTCTCATCTGCGGCCACCCGTGATGCTGTTCTCGTACCATTTCGGTCCTGGGATGATAAATGCAATGGAGGTTTGCTTGAACAGATTTCATTTTACCGCATCATTTCATCCAGCGGCCATTAATGTTTTGCCTTGCCTCAGACAGCGCCTCCTCCATGTTGAACCGGCCGCATCTGGCTGGGATTGATGAATAGAGGCGTTGCGTGAGATATGGACGCCATCTGGCAGCGCCGTCGGGAAACATGAGCTTGTGCAGAATCCCTGGGCAGCTGCCAGGTGGCAGCACCAAATCGTCGGCAGAGGCCTTTTTCTTGCATAACGTCGTATCTTTAGCGCATCCTAATAAATACTAGTGTCTTTATAATTGCGTATCTGTGTATTTTTATTAAATCAAACCCCCATCTCATACTTACGCATTGATGTTGCGCCTCAGATATGCGTAATAGTTGCTTTTGATCGACAGTGTTCACGAGTATGAACTAACCTACCAGTTCAAGATGGCTGGGCGTTGCAAGTGCTTAAACTTTGGCCGGGTGGCTGAATCGTGTGACAGACAAACAGAAAGACAGACCGAAATTTCTGCGCTCAAGTATCCCAAGAAAGACTATCGTCTTGGAAACTGAGTAAATCAGCGCTACCTCGGGAGCTTCGCTAACAATGCGAAGACCATGTATATCCAAGCCATGCTTTCATGATGTGTGCGTAACAATTAAAGTGTTGCTAGAAAGGACTGGAATAGCCTTTGGCGTTTAACGAGGAAGCCTTAAGGTTGCCATCACATAAGCACATAACCATTAAAGGCCAAGTTCGGCGAATTTTTGACCGTGTCAAGGTAATCGCGATTCAGTATTCCTGAGGCACGTCGCACTCCCTATAGTAGAAATGCCCACCAAATGCGAAAATCCTTAGCAAAAAAAAAAGCGCTAAACCAAAACCGAAGTCCAGCCCAGAAGTTACGTAAAATCAGTCAACCCACCCCTCCCTTTGCACAATGCGACGGCGCACGCGCCCTTGCCCTGGTTGCAGTATCAGTGCGCGCTAATCTCCACAGCCATAATATGGCACCGGCGCGCTGCTGTCGCTTTGGCAATGATGGCGTCAACACAGTGTGGCCATTAATTGATGGAAGCCAGGCAGTCTGTTCGAGGTAATCAGTAAAGATAGATTTCTGAGCACTATGCGCATGTTTCAATGCCGAATGTCTCTGGAACCATTGTACTCCATTGCCTTGGGAATGTTGAAGCAGACAGGCGTGGTATATACAAACACTCCTTTCACAATCACTGCTGGTCTCACCTTCACTATCATCCCCGCTAGTTCCTTCGTCCGAGATATGTTCCGGATTTATCAGTATAGTGATCGCTCTGAAAGATGAGTTCGAGAATTTCCTCAGATATGAGACAGTTGTTTTGCTAAGCAACGCTTCACGTGCAGCGGACCACTTCGCAGTGGAAGCGGTGCCGGCAACTAAATTTTTTTTTTCAAACAACCGAGTTGAAGAACAGCGGACAACTATGTCTCTGGTGTAAAAAAAGAAGAAACCATCCGACACGAGTGTTGAGAAACGCACCTTCTACTGGGATCTTCTAAACCAATGCTTCACCTGGAGGCCGGCACATCGCCGGCTTATCGCACTTTGGCCTTGGAAGCGAATGGCTTAAGAGTTCCTTTCTGCAACGTACATATTGATTCCACTGAGCGTACTCTGTCTGTGGCAGTCATATTTATTCTCGAAAAATATGACCAGTGTGGAAACACACCAGGCATGGCAATAGACCTTCCGGGGAAGTATTCGAAAGATGGAAGATGCAATCTTAAGAGGAAACTTTCAATCTATAACAACCAAACAGAAATAGATCCTTCAGGCCATTTACAAACAATGCGCTATCAGCCTTCATATTAGGGCAACAAATTTAATATTCGGTCATGCACTTCCAGAGCTGATCTTTTCAAACATTACTTTTTTTTCGAAAATCAATTCCGGAATAAAATCTGTGAGCCCATTATTAGGTTGGACGAATGATCGAGGAAACATTCTCTAACGGTTTCTGCCCCACGCATTAATGCCCAAAAAGCCCTTCGAGCATTCATCTTGCATATAAATGTTACTAATACCATTATTCGAAGGTCCTAAGGGAGCTTGGGAGCTACAAAAACCACCTCACCTAAGGAGCAAACAATTACCCGGAACGTGTGTTCCCAGCGCGAAAAACTCGTCATCCCAGTTTAAGTCCACTGCAGGACGAAGGCGTCTCCCAGAGATATCATGTCCTGGAAGAGCTGATTCTATCTTCTTCGTTCGAATTTCTCAACTTCATATCCATAGCTGGCGTTGTGACTGCCTCTGCAGCGTTTCCCATCCCTTCGTATCTATTTTGTTCTGACTGTCCTACCGTTGTCCGTTCTTATGTTTATGTGCCCTGCACAGGTCCATTTTTTTTATGGACTTAAGAATATCAGTTATTGCTGTCTGCTTCCTCATCGATTCCCCTTGATTTCTAGTCTCAAGGTCACACCTATCATTTTTAAGTTCCATAGCAGGTTCTACAGTGCCAAATTCAGGTCCAGTTTCGTTGTTGCCCTCCATGTTTCTTCACCATACATTAGCGCCGGAAGAATGAAGTGGTTCTACACTTTTTGTCTTAGATAGCGGTAAGCCTCCGCTCATTATTTATGAATGACTACCGTGCGCGCTGCAGCTTAGTTTAATTCCTCGTAGAATTCCTCTTGGTTAGTAGGTTCTGCCGTTGTTGTCCCAGATATACGTACCCTTGTAGACATTTGAAAATGATTCTCAAGTTTACACGCTTGCACTTTGAGGAAAGCTTGTGTTTTTGTCTATTGATTTTTAGTCCTACTTCTGCACTTCTCTTATTTAGGTCACAAAAAATTAGTGGCCATCATTTCATGCTATCAGGGCTGAAGATCATGATTTCGTCTGCGAAGCTTAGGTAATTGCTGAGATATTCTGTCACTTCCTCTGTCTTACCAATCTAGGTGTCTAAACACTTGCTCTAATCATGTAGCAAATAGAGGTATCGCTTCCCCTGACCGTTTTCCTGGTTGGAATTTCTCGCTTTTCGCGTGCAGAAGCGAATTTTTGCAAGTTCTGGAGATTTTAGTTATATTTTCCACGTATGCCTCAGGTAGCACTTGCCATCATAAGTCTTCTAAAACTGCTTGTGTCAAATGCTTCTTTTGTCTTGTCTACAAAAGCCATATAAAGGGGATTGTGATATCCAGCAAACTTGTCAATTAGTTTATCAAAATTTGCCAATGCGTCAGCTATCCACTGGTAACCAAGTATAGTTGTAATCCGTTATTTAATAACCCTTCCTGAAGTTAGCTTGCTCATAAAGTTGGTTCCAGTCGAGCGCTTCTCTTAGTCGAGATTACTTTGGTGAATAATTTGTGTAGTACTGAAAGCGGGGGTTCTGTAACTGTTTTCTATGACTCCTTTCTTGTACATGGGATTATGGTGACCATATTCCAGCTAGTTACCACAGTATATGCCCTGTAGCTCTGCGATGCTTTGCGCGTCATCATGCAACGACATGTACCTGTACGTATTTTTTCGTTCTCTTTTCTTTCGCTAGTATTCTATCTTCAGCTCTTCAAAATTCATCGCGTGAACGACAATTATATGAACGTCGAATAGGGAACTTTGTAAGAGTTAAGACATGTACAATGACGTCTTGGCTCTCACGCGGGAGCCTTTTTCAGCCTGTTCCTGGAGGTGTACTCATTCGCCTGGAGTTCCTCTCCATCCACAGCCAGTGCTCTCCTCCTGACGACTTTGCCGGTCTTACCTTCGCACCTCTGCCGACCGAGGTAAGAGTACAATTAGGCAACACAAAATCGAGGTGCCTTTATATTTTCGCTCAGTATTCGTAAAATGTCTGCACTTGTACCACGCACTCTTTTAAAAACTGTAGTCAGGAGGTGGTAGCGCGAGCAGTTACTACGTATTCTGCGAGATGTCGTAAATGCTGTCGTCACACGTTTCTCACGGGTTGTAAGCGTTACATGCGTACATGACTGATTAGTAAACGCTCGTACCACCACTGGAGGTAATATATTATGGTGTAATTGCGACAGGCTTACGCAGGAATTAGACAAAACTATAATTGATCTGACTTCGTTGGAATGAGATTGTCGTACAACGCCGTGGCATACGCTTAGGGAAAGAGTAAAATATAAGAACCTTGATCCAAAGTATTGATTACTTATATGAATTTGTCTGCTATCTTTAACAATGTGTGTATCCTCAAATATTGCCATATATAGCTAACGCTGCAGTAAAAATATAGTGTCGCAGTGAACTCGCACCGATGTTTTAAATAGAGTAAAGCCCTGCAATAATCGTACCAACTCCACATGAGTAGTAGCGGCGTGTACTTACAAACGGTATTTCTTTTCATCACTGAGTTTTCAATAACGTATTTTTAGCTGATCAACTATCTAATCACTGCTCATATCGCTAACATGTCAATTGCAAAGTTGTACAGCCCTTCTAATAACCGCGGAATCAAACATCCTTGAGTGTCAGCATATCCTGGTGCACACAGCAGCGCCAGACAGGTCGCAGACCATAAGGTCTGCGACCTGACTGCTAACACCATCTTATCGCACCATCTTACATAACGAAGCGCTGAAAAACGAAGCAAAAAATGAGCACAGTCGTGCGTCCATTAAAGCTCGCTTGGAAGCGCCCGAGATGCGGCGCGCGTGCTCTTGTCTATTTCATACTTCTCGTGTCTTGCAGGTTTTTTATCTTCCACCGAAAAAGCATCTATTCACACGTCAGCGCGAAACCGCGAACTTTGTCATTCACGTGTTAGCAATGTGAACAGTCACTAGAAAGTTCACCAATTAGATCGTTAATGTTTAGTGATGACGGGTTGTAAGTACACATAACTACCACTAATGCGGAGTTAGTGCGATTTTAGTAAGGCTCTTGGTCTTTCTTTTAATCGTGGTGCGAGCTGAATGGGCCACCTTGTGTATGGCGCAGGTTTTATCTTGTGTGCGCTATAGGGTTGTCCTTTGTAGTACGAATATGTTTCTGACTGCACTGTCACTCAAAATTCCTAGGTATAGCATATACGAAACTCTAATTACATGGAATAATTAGCGATAGGTAATTATTGTAATATGGTGTAATTATTCAGTGGCAATCAGTGTCACCTGACAATATCGTACTGCTTCGTTTCTTTTACTTGATCTCATTCATTTGTAATAGATGACAGAACCGAATTACCATGAGCCCGACAAGACTGCCGTGGTCGGAAAGTTACTCATTTTCGTGATTAGTCGTACTTATAGGTAGTTACGGCAGATAGTAAATGACATTGTAGTAGCATTACTAGTTTGACATTTGCTAGCTGTAGTTACTACTGTGGGGATCGCGCGTGCTGCTAGCCTGGCTAGGTAACGCCCATAACGCCACGTGCTGTGGAGCAGCAGCAGCAGCGCGCACGGTCCGATGGCCCTCTACGAAAGCCGCAGCTGATGCAGTGTGTGGCCACTCGGTACCGGACTGGACAGGTGACGGACTGGCCTAACCGAGCACAGGTGTAGTGGCGTGGTTCCGGTGGCCGGCTTACCGTTGGGGCTGTGCGAGCAACGTAACTGAAGATTGTTGGTTTCTTCAGCAGAACTGTCTTTCTTATTTTCTTTTGTTGTTGTATAAAACCTTTCTGTGCAAGCTCGCACCAGAGATTTCGATATTTTTGCCAGGAAGACTGCACCCGAATGGGCTGTCCCCGCACTACTTGGACAGTAAATGCTGTGACAAGCATTTCCTACCTTAAAGCAGCATTACCTTTCTTCAAGTTCCACTTCGAACGCGATTATGGAGCCCCTCCAAAAACCTACACGTAATTCGGTCACAAGATTTCGCGAGTAGCTGGAACGAAATTTGCTCAGAACCAGCATTTCGAAGCTTTTTCGACTTCTTCATGGGGGTGTGTTGTAGCTTTTTAATGTTCCTTGACCAGAGAAGAACGAATTTCCTGACTCCTCTGCCTCCAGCAACTTTCACTTCCCCTTATACCTACAAAACTTCCTGGTTGCATTTTAGCACGACGTGGTAATCAAGTTCACAAACAGTCTTACTAAATGTTCATCATCCGGTAGCAAGGTTGCTAACCAGTAGCAGTTGCCACACAATGAAGGTCAGTAACTAGCTCAAGCACGCCCCTGTATAACCTATACGGCATTATCAAACGACGTCTGCGGATGAATGTCGCGCAAGTGGGCGTGCACTCATCCCACTGTTGCGCGGCATCTCCAGGTGTCAGAAATATCCATCTACTTCTCTGAACATACAGCAATGTGCATCGATAAAGTTGGCTTGGTTATAGAGCGAGTCCCCCTTTGTATTTACCAAGGGAAGTGAGTGCGCTTGTCTCCTGCCCCCACGCCGGGGGCAGGGGACACACGCGTGACCTCGCTGCGCGTGAACTGGGCATGTGGCGGTGACCTTTGTGACGCTGCCCCCCGGCGCGCCTCATTAGCATAAGGTGTCCTGTGAAATGGTGGGCACCTTTTGCGAGCTTCTTTGAATTAAATGTCTTTTGTGATTACCGATGTTGCCACTTCTTTTTCTCCTTTCGCCGCTTCGTGTGATCTTGAATACGCAGCGTGGTAACCGTCACAATTCGCACAATGGATGCATTAGCGCAGCCATTCTCAGGATGTCCCTGGGCACGAAGTCCACACATCTGAGGTGCTCTTGGCAGCTCTTTAATCCGTGGCCAAACCGTTGATAGTTGAAGCATCTACGAATGCTTCGAATATGAGGTCTCGCACGGGTTTTAGTGTATCCGGTTTCAATAGATTCCGGTGGGACGCTTGACTTGAAAATGACAATCATTTGTTTGGTTGGGATTTCTTCACCTTCCTGCCGCACGACAATGCTTTGGGAACTTACTACGTTATCTTTTCTTTCCAGCCAGCCGTGAGCTCTTCGACAGAGGATTCCAGCGAGTTTGGTTCAAAGGTCACGTCATGGAAATCATTCAACGAAAAGTGGGGAGTGAAGCACATGTGCTTGGCGCCAAAGCTGGTAAGCTTCCGGAGTGCTTTATTTTCAATTTGGATTTTGTCGCGAATCTCTAGATGGAGGTCGCCGATAAGCATTTTGTTTGCTCTTTGGTTGTTATCCTGCGCATGTCGTTCTTACAAGGCAGTTGGCTAAGAGGAACAGTCTCAAAACTCTTGACATGCTTTTCAGGCTTCATACTGTGAATGACATGGCATCTAGGTAAAAGGTATACACGATGCATACACGATGCAAAGCCATACACTCAGCCTTAGTGACTGAAGAGAGGTTCCACCCATAAGGGGAGATGCTATCTTCGGCTGCTGTGGTGCCTACCCACCTAGAAGCCCAACGAGGGGACGCCACAAGTTCGCATGGCGGCAAACTGCGCACGCCAGCCGTACACAGCTGCTGTAACCTTACGCGCCTAGGCCAAGGTTTGATATTAGCAGAAGGTTAACCCTCGTCGCCTGCAAAAGTGAATGAGAAAGAGTAGAAGACGGAACAGAAAAAATTGAGCGGGAAAGAACCTGTAAAGGCACAGGTGAAATAAGTCGACTGCAGATTTCCCCAGGGCGGGTAACCGTAACAGGGATAGGCGTCTGCGGGGGTTCTGTTGCCGCCGCCGGAGGGTCATCAGGCCATCCATCTCTGTACGGCTGCTTTTCGAACATGTCCACTAGGAATCCTTTATGCAGAAACAATAGAGCGGTCGCTTAATCTCCACAGGACGTACATGTCCTTTGTTTATTTTCCCAAAGTAAGCGCAAACAATGAAAATCCCACAAACAACAGTGCAAAAGTTGTGCTCAACTCTTTCGGAACCATCCTCCAATGAGAGAACGGGCACTGCAGGTACAAGGTACAAGTACAAGGGCACATCTGTCAAGCGCTACCAACACATCCGCGTGTATCCCTATGATGGACTTGAAGCCCTATATGAAGAAAAAGGTCAAGGCATACTCGTAGCAGTCATGGGATAAAGTACACAGCAAACTACACAGAAAACGCACGTAGGTAGTTGGCCGCAGTATCAAGAGCAAGCCGTAACCAAGTAACTTTTGCAGATTTCGCATCGGCCTCTCATGCAGTGCGCACACATTCTACCAGGTGGTTATTTACCAATGCACCCAGTTAGTGCGTTTCATATCCTCCTCCATGTGCCGTACGAGAACCGAGAGCTTCTCATTAATTACGAGTCACTCTTAGCATTTTAGTTGTTTAGGATTGCTCGTTTTCATGCAATTTGTCCAAACAACCTGTTCAAAGATCTTTTAGCAGAGGCCGCTCTTGCGGTATTTTCATTAGAGAGAAAAAAGCACCTTCTTGACGGCCCTTGGGCTCAGGGGCTTCGGGGAGGGATCTGTGTTTTTTCAGTAATCTAGTTTTTAGTTTCACGCTTAGTTATCAATCCTTGAACACCCATAAGCCGCACAACCGCTCAAGGTCGTAATTCTACGTCGTATATTCATACGCCATTTACAGAGATTTGACCTTGGGTCCCTTTACAGCCACATTACTTATCCCCATACTTACTCATCCGTCATCGCTAACACCACATCTGATATGGCGTTCGTTGGCCACACGTGGCCCTTGTGGCATTGAAAGAGCTTTGGCGTTGAAACGCTTTAGCTTCGTCTTTAGGAGTGGAACGTGGTAGCGTTATGGCGCCAGGATCACATCGTCATCTCGTGCTCTAGTCATGCAATTGAATGGCATACGCGCGTAGATGTCATCGTTTATTAGTTCACACACTGCCTCCGTCGTTGGTTGATGTACATATCCATCAGCACTCGCCGCTGTGGAAGGCTCCGCAGGGCGCCTGGCACCAAAACGCGGTGATGGATCCGCCACGACTGTGAAGAGCATGGTACGTTTTGTCCTGTCAGCATCCGCGAGCAGTAGACCGTTTGCATTCCTACACCTATATCACGCGCATAGGTACCGCGCCGATGCCTTCTCTATAAAGTGTCTGAAGTGTTTAAGTTCAGTCGTAACGTAATTCAGTTTCGTCGGAACAGAACTGCAGTCTCAGCTGTCATATTGCGACGATGATATGGATTTATTTACAAGGTGCAGCAGGCACTGAACGGTCAGACAGTGGCGGCTCACCCTTCGCGCGCTGTCTTCTTCCTCCTCTTCTTGGTTCCCCCGCGCAGTGTGACAATATATCTAGGTGTTAGTGGCATCGAAGTTTGTAATATTTTTGGCGGATTTTACATTTACTCATTTACTACCTGTGCCGTGGCGGAGGGCTTGCGTGGTGTGCTGCGGGTTCCTAGCCCAGCAGCGGTAGCAACCCTCAGATTATTTCCTCCGGGCGTCTACGCCAACGCCAGGTTTTCTGCCACACGAGCTTCTTAACGCTGTCGTCTTAAAAATAGTATGTAGTAATCATGTTACAGTGAGCGAGGGATTCAGATTATCACGAAACATTTCGTGATAGAGATGGAGGAAGTGTGGTCCGGAAGACAGCTTCAATTACGAAGAGCTCCGGGTAGTTACGAGGACCTGGATGACTGGATCTGATGAGGAATACACCTGAAACTATGGTCCTTGTGAATGCGTCGAAACGTGCACACGTCAGCATGTATCGGCAAAGAGCTAAGCTTGTTACGAATAATGTGCCTATAAAGGATACGAAGGAGCAATGAGGCGGCGAGCTTTCAATCAATGAGACGCCATACCAATGAATTCCGCGATATCATTACCATCGTTTTGATAATGATGCGATGCAACCAGGTGGCGCAGAGATGATGATGAGCTCTGTCGTGCCTGCACATCTTTTGGACTAACTGGTATCTTTGCCTCATAATATTTTACTTGGAAAATGGCATGCTTACACTGTCACTAGTGGCCCTCTTCGTAACGAACACGGCTTGGCTGTCAGTCACACTGCACACTTATTGTCATTGCTGGTAAGTTTCCTCTATCCTCTTTTTCACGCGATAGCTTAGAGAGCTCGTTCCGCAGAAATGCCGCCGTCGGTGTCGGCGTCTTCACGCGTCTCTTGTGAGAGAAAAATCGTCCGTGAGCGAAAAATAACAGCTCCAAATATCGACAACTATGTCCATCTAACGGAAGACATATCAAGCAATGTCTCAACTACTATGGCCTCCGAGATGACGAGTGCGCCCGCCATCTCGGAGGCCATGCGGCTACAGCAGAGCCTATATGCGGTCTCGTCGGATGCTCTGCATCCACTTTTTTAGCATTTCATTCTCACGACACCATTAAAGAAGTGAAGTACTGCGGTTGCCATTTCACCGACCATACGGCGATGCTTGTTGCGGTTGGCCGGAGGAGGTCTACAGGAGAACAAATCGAAGAGCTGCGAGATAGTTAACGCACGAAGGACGACAGAATGTGTGACCATTTACGAATAAAAGTGTCACGTCTACGCGCAGTTCATAATACAGGACCATGTGACTACATCACTGTACAACATTTTCATGAAGTTGTTATAAAAGTGCTCTTAAATAGATCGAAAACCTCTACCATTACTACAGATACGTCGCGCGCGCGCGTGTGTGTGTCTGTGTCTGTCCTTGCGTGTGTGTGTGGGTGTAACAACACACATTAATGAGCATACACTGAGTGGTTGAAATGTACACTAGGGGCTGGATTTCGCTATCGCGTTCAACTCTTAAAGGCGAAGCTGAAGGGTCCCCAATTTTTTTATACTTCAGGCAGATGGCATATGCCAGGCAAGGTTCCTCTTCAACGATGTCTACCATGTGCTCGAAGATTCTTGGTGCATTCCCATAGCCCAGGTATGTACTTCTGTTTTATCATCGGCATCCTATCTATTCGCAAGGGCAAGAATGCAAATTAGCTGATTTTTGCCATTGGGATGCGTACCCAACCTAAGGGCTTGAACTCCTCGCACCCTTTCTTTAAAAACGAGCCACCGTAAACCACTGTGGTGGTGGCTCTCACAGAATCGTATGTTCAATAATCGGTATATATAATCGCAACATCAGCCACCGTGGCATCTCAGCGCCTGGGGCATTTGCTTGGTAAGGTCGACATCGCAGGATCGGATTCCGGCTACACCTACGGAATTTGGGTAGGAGCTAAATGCACAAGACAGCAAGTGTACTGAATTGACAAGAGTGTAATTGGTCTTTTTTGCACTGCACAACTGGTAATTTAGCGCCAAAACGAATTCACACAGGACTATAGAAGGGACAAGTACAAGCGCTATTCTCCTTTCTACAACCCTCTGCGAAATTTTTTGAGCTAAATAAAGGGTGTGCTTTCGTTACGCTGCAGTTTAAATAACCCCAGGCGGTGAATTGCTACGTAGCGTGCCCGATCAGCAGCTTGTTGTCTTTGCTCGTGAAAGCCCATCAAGTAAAATTCACAAATAGTACAGAAGGAACTGCGAGCGCTAAAGGAGCAACTTGCTACAGGGAGGTAGGAAACCGTGTCTCGCACTCCATGTGTGCTAATCTTTAACAGGAATTGTTTTATGCCGGTGTCCACCACTGCAGTACTACGTCACTATACGTCACTACCGTAACTGATGTCATGCAGTTAAATTAACATAAATAGTGCCAAAGAAAGCAAGCAGAAAAATATTTCGTAACGTGGCCTGGATCAAACCCACGATCGCTCGAACCGCGACGAAAGGTGCCCGCCGCGCTACCGACTGAGCTATCCTAGGACAGGTTAGAAGGAGCATGAGCGCGCCTTTTAATCTTTCATTTAAACTTTCTCCATCTCTCTCATTCTCGTTGTGTTCTCCGTTGGCTGGGGCCGTGCCGCCATCTAGAATCGGTACCTCGAAATATCGTCATAGCACCATAGAACACCTTGTACTGAAGATGTATGACATGCGCCCGAACGCCTGGATGCCGAAGACGACGACGATCGGTGGTTGTTACCCACGCTCTTGCGCGCGCTCGCCTGGACCCAGATCTACCTTCCTGCTAGCAGTCTGTAAAACAACGTCGCGGCCTGCTTGAAGACCAACATCCACATTTTAAGTGGTGCAAGTGCCGGGTACTGCTCATCGTACATCCTGGAACTTCGCAGCCGGACGCTACCATCGCCTTTGATCATGGCTGACCCAGCTCCCTCGCAAGCGGCTCCCGTACCAACGACGATCTAATGTTCTGGCTCTACCCGACAACGCGATCCGCCTGTATTCAGCGGCGCCGACGACCAGGACGTCGAGGATTGGATCGCCGAATACGAACGGGTGAGCTCCTGTAACAAATGGGACGGCCGCGCCAAGCTCACAAACGTCCACTTTTATATCACCGATGTAGCTGCTCTCTGGTATAAAAACCATGAGAATGAAATAATGGACTGGTCGACCTTCACGACAGCCATCACAGAGGTATTCGGTCGTCCCTCAGTGCGTCGACTTCGCGCGGAACAGCGCTTGCGTAGTCGAGTCCAGCGCAGAGAGGAGACGTTCACAAGCTACATCGAAGATGTTCTCTCCCTTTGCAAGCGCGTCGACCCATCTTTCGCCGAAGCAGAAAAAAATAAAGCACATAATGAAAGGGGTCGATGACGATGCATTTCAAATGCTCGTCGCAAGAAACCCACAGACCGTAGCCGACGTGATACAGCTCTGTCAGTCATACGACGAGCTACGAAAGCAGCGTGCCTCAACGCGCCGAGCTGTTCAAGATCAAGCAGAAATATCCACCCTTGCCAGTGACGTCGCTGCTGATCACACCGCTCTACTGCCCCACATCAAGCAGTTCATTCGCGAAGAAGTCGCACGCCAGCTGTCGCTTGTCACCCACACACCCGAGCCGATGACTTCCGCTTTGGACCCGCCTCTTCGCCATGTCATTGAGACGCAGGTCGCTCAGGCACTACCACCTGCCCCTGCGCCTCTGCCTGTTGCTACACCGCTGACTTACGCTTCGGTTGTTGCCAGACAAGCCCCACCGGTCCCTGGCGCCTACCGGACCACGGGTCCCTTGTACACGTCGCCGCCACCTTCACGCACCATGCCATATTCCTCTCCGCCCCCCGGACCAACCCGGGCTAGCACATGGCGCACCAGCGATAACCTCCCTATATGCTTCACGTGTGGCTTCGCAGGACATGTAGCCCGATACTGTAATCGGCGCCGCTTCCGTTACCAAGACAGTGTGGCCCCTCCAACCTATCCCACTCACCATTCGCAACGAGCTCCTTCTCCAGTCGCCGACTCTCCTTCTACACGCCGCCCCCTTGAGTCATACCGCTCGTCTTCTTCACGTCGTCGATCCATCTCACCGATGCTTCGTCGCCCTAGCCCCGCTCGAGAGGAAAACTGACAGCCGCAGTTCCAGAGGCAAGAACTGCGTCTTCGTCGAACTGTCCAAGACCTCATTTTTACCCGCCCAACGAAATTGATGTGTTAGTAGAAGGTGTTGCCGTGCGCGCGCTTGTCGATACTGGAGCCGTTGTTTCAGTAATGAGCGAAAAACTTTGCCGCGATTTGAGAAAAGTTACCACGCCGATTTCCGACCTTTCCTTGCGAACAGCGGCCTCGCATCACATCAAGCCTACCGCCCAGTGCACAGCCCGTGTAATCATTCAAAATGCCATGTATGCCGTTAAATTTATCGTCCTTCCCCGCTCCTCATATGATGTCATCCTAGGATGGGATTTTCTTTCCGCGCATCAAGCCCTCGTAGACTGCTCTCGTGCCGAACTTATATTGTCGACGCCGTGCCCTGACCTGGATGACCACAGTGCCCCTAAAGTGTTTGCCGCAGCAGACGTCCACATTGCGCCCGTGTCTGCCGTTCTCGTGCCGGTATTTTCGCCTGCCGTCACTAACTCATCTGTTCTGTTTTCACCATCTGCAGCTTCTGCAAGTCGCCGAAACTTTCTCCTCCCGTTTGCTGTAATTACCTTCTGCAGTGGTTGTTCGGCAATCTATGCGTGCAATGTCTCTGCATGTCCATTACTTCTGCTGCACGGCGAGTGTCTGGGGAGCTTCGAGACATTTGACTGCATCTTCGAGGATGCAGTGCTTGACGACAGGACACCACTGCCCATTTGTGCTGTCACACCTAGCCCTGACGCAGAAGCTGGTGACATATTCTTCAGCGCTATCGATCCTGAACTCACACCCCTGCAGCACGAAGAGATCGCCCGTCTTCTACAACGTTTCCGAACCTCATTCGATTACAACCAACCATCTCTGGGTCGAACGTCAACAGTTGTTCACCGCATCGATACAGGTGAACAAGCACCACTGCGCCAACGCCCATACCGTGTGTCGACCGCAGAACGCCGAGTCATTGATGAGCAGGTAGATGATATGCTGAACCGCGGAATAATCCAGCCATCCAGCAGTCCTTGGGCCTCTCCAGTTGTGCTGGTGAAGAAGAAGGACGGGTCAATCCGGTTCTGCGTGGATTACCGACGTCTGAACCGAATAACGCGCAAGGATGTCTACCCATTGCCGCGCATCGACGATGCCCTCGACTGCCTACAGGGAGCAGAATTCTTTTCCTCCTTAGATTTGCGCTCCGGATACTGGCAGGTACCAATGGCGGAGGCCGATCGCGAAAAAACTGCTTTTGTCACGCCCGACGGCCTTTACGAGTTTAAAGTCATGCCTTTCGGCCTCTGCAACGCGCCTGCTACTTTCGAGCGTATGATGGACACTATCCTTCGAGGCCTCAAGTGGAATATTTGTCTCTGTTATTTAGACGACATCGTGGTCTTTTCCACCGATTTCGCGTCCCATCTAGAACGACTTGACCAAGTTCTCACGTGTCTCACTGCCGCGGGGCTTCAATTGAACTTGAAGAAGTGCCACTTCGCAGCTCGAAAGCTTGTCATTCTAGGGCATGTTGTTTCGAAGGACGGTATTCTCCCCGACCCTGCCAAACATTCAGCCGTTTCAGCGTTCCCCAAACCAAGCACTATGAAAGAGCTCCGCAGCTTCATCGGTCTATGCTCTTATTTCCGACGCTTTGTGCGCAATTTCGCTGCAATTATCGCCCCTTTGACCAAGCTCCTCGCTGGAAGTCATGACCTTTCAGCATGGTCTCCTGCTTGTGACGACGCTTTCGACGAACTACGCCGTCTGCTAACATCGCCTCCTATTCTGCGACACTTCGACCCCTCTGCACCCACTGAGATTCACACCGACGCCAGTGGTGTTGGGCTAGGCGCTGTCCTTGCTCAACGTAAAGATGGCTTTGAAGAGTACGTCGTTGCCTATGCAAGCCGAACTCTTACCAAAGCAGAAGGCAACTATTCGGTCACGGAAAAGGAATGTCTCGCTATCATTTGGGCTATCGACAAATTTCGACCATACGTATACGGGCGCCCATTTGACGTAGTGACGGACCACCATGCCCTGTGCTGGTTGTCGTCGCTCAAAGATCCTACTGGCCGTCTCGCCCGATGGGCCATGCGCCTTCAAGAATACGACATACGCGTCGTGTATCGCTCCGGTCGGAAACATTCGGACGCAGACGCCCTCTCCCGCTCACCCCTACCTCCAGTCACAGCATGCTCCACCGACGCCATATGCGATACCACAGCCCTTGCCATCTCCGACATGCCTTCCGAGCAGCGCAAAGATTCGTGGATTGCTTCCATCCTAGACTTTCTGTCTGGTCAGACTCCTGCTCCCATTTCTCGGACGTTACGTCGGCAAGCCAGGCACTTCACTATTCGGGACGACGTGCTGTACCGCCGGAATTACAGCCCCGGCGGTCGTCAGTGGCTCCTTGTCATTCCCCGTCATCTGCGCTCCGAAATCTGCTCCACTTTTCACGACGACCCACAATGTGGCCACGCAGGTTTTCTGAAGACATATTCTCGGATTAGCCTTCGGTACTACTGGCGTGGAATGTACCGCTTCATTCGACAGTATGTTCGGTCCTGTTCCACCTGCCAGCGACGAAAGACGCCGCCTCAGCGCGCCGCCGGCACCTTACTACCCCTGCCATGCCCTGTCCGGCCTTTCGACCGCGTCGGCGTCGACATCTACGGTCCTTTACCCGCCACAGTAGACGGTAACCGTTGGATACTCGTTGCCGTCGATCATCTCACACGATATGCGGAAACTGCCGCCTTTCCGTCGTCTACAGCAAAGGATGTTGCGACTTTGATTCTTCGCAATCTCGTCCTTCGTCATGGCGCTCCTCAAGAGTTGTTGAGCGACCGCGGTCGAGTGTTTCTCTCCGACGTAATCACAACATTGCTTCGCGAGTGCCGCGTCGTCCACCGCACAACCAGTGCATACCATCCACAAACAAACGGGATGACAGAACGCTTTAACCGCACTCTGGGAGACATGCTCGCTATGTACGTCTCGTCAGACCACTCAAACTGGGACCGAGTACTGCCTTTTGTTACCTTCGCGTATAATACCGCCATTCAAAGCACAACTGGATTTTCGCCCTTCTTTCTGCTCTACGGACGAGAACCTTCTTGCACCATGGACACTATCCTCAAATATCGCCCCGACGCCTCGGAGTCCACGACCATATCTCAAGCAGCTACATACGCCGAAGAATGCCGACAACTGGCACGTTCATTCACGTCACAATACCAGTCGCGCCATAAGCAGACCCACGATGCGTCCGCTACAGTTACGTCGTATGCTCCCGGCTCGCTCGTCTGGCTGCGTGTTCCGTCCACTACCCCTGGCCTTTCGACGAAGTTTGTGCCCAAATACCACGGTCCGTATCGTGTTCTGGACCAAACATCACCGGTGAACTACGTGATCGAGCCATTACAACCATCTTCTGACCATCGTCGTCGCGGCACGGAAATTGTCCACGTGTCCCGTCTAAAGCAGTGTTACGATCCCCCAGTGTTTTCTTGCCCCTAGGTCGCCAGGGTGGCTCCTTATTCCGTGGAGAGTAGTTGTACTGAAGATGTATGACATGCGCCCGAACGCCTGGATGCCGAAGACGACGACGATCGGTGGTTGTTACCCACGCTCTTGCGCGCGCTCGCCTGGACCCAGATCTACCTTCCTGCTAGCAGTCTGTAAAACAACGTCGCGGCCTGCTTGAAGACCAACATCCACATTTTAACCTATAGTTCGGCCTGGGTAGGGTACTGTCAGCGCTCTCGCTGAGGACACCCAACCCCGAAAGCGCAGTTCGGTGCAGTACGGTCGGCGCAGCTTCGTGCTTGCGGTGACTGTATTGAATAAGGACGCTACTACACTCCGTTTCACTAGTTCCGAGCAGCAGAGCCAAGGCTACAATGCCATCAAACGTAGAATTCTTCCGAAGCTAGACGAAATGCCATTGTTCGGACCATTGGTTCGGCTGCAGCTGCCACTGTAGCGCCCGCCATTGGCAGATGACAAGCCGCGGAAGAACACGTTTAACATGTGTTCGCCCTCCACATTGGCCGAAGAGGCCTGTAACTTCCACAGCGCTGCACAGAACTTCTGAAACATACTCTACGCACTCTGCCTTTCGCGCCGGTATTAGCACGTGCCGCCTCACTGACAGCCTATTGCAGTTACGATTAGCATGAAGTGTTTTGCTGCCGTCCGCTGCTTGAAGTTCGATGGCACAGATTCAGAAAACTGCTGCATTAAGCGGCGCAGAGAGACAACGACGTCGACGGGATATTGCCGTCGAAGGGGCGCAACTAGAGACACGTCAGCGGGAAGCGGAACGCCTTGGCGCGTTGATGGCCCATGTTACGAACTCTGCCTCTCGCGTTTGAGAAGCCGAGTGCGTCGCAACGCAGATGGCTACGAGCTGGCCAATATAACAGTTCATCTCCATGTACCATAAACAATGCAAACGCATTTCACTTTCGTGTTATAGCGATTCATATAACAGGGGGATCAGCCCCGTTTTTTTTAGATGCGAAGCAGCTTTTTGACTAGCCTGTGTAACGTTTTGTGCGTCCGTACGGCGAGGGCGAGGGCAACGTGCTGCCCTCGCCGCAGGTGTTGGAGCTGTGCCAAGTAGGTCACGCCGCAGCTGCGCGTTGACGTCACGCTCCCCTAGCAGTGCGCGCTGACGTCACTCTCTCCCTCGCCTGCCGCGCGCCACTTCCATCTGGCACCTAGGCTAAACTTCGCAAGTAATTTGTTACTTCATGAATCCTCGCAATTCGTAGTCCAAACAATACCTGTTTTCTACTCAACAGAAGGTGAGAGAGAGAGAGAGAAAGCCTGTGCCACACGGTGCGCCGCTAATGCTGCAAAAACTGAATAACTTAAACTCTGCATAGCGACATTCCACACCCGGTGGGCACAGGAGAGCATCACGAGTAAGACATTTCACCCGGTTAAGCCCTGTACGCCATCTAAAGTGACCGCTTCACACCAATATCGCAGTTTTCTCAATCATTGTACCGCGGGTTAATCACCGTAGAGTGGAACGCTTTCTCGTCCACTCGCTTTATTTTCGGGAATCATATCGGGCTTCTGGGATGTAAACCACGAAAACATTAGGATACGTGGGAAATTTTTTGAGAAATTGTACAGTGGTTGCTTTGCGGCTAGCGGGTCTTGTAGCCACGGATCTTGGCTGCCAACCGCACTTTCATCCAGAAAAGCCGGCGTACGTAGAATTCCAGGCGTTCCCACGTTTGCAAGTGTTCCAATGTGTTATGCAGGTTTCCAAGTTCGCATTTCCTTAACAAACATATCGTGGTTCTGGCGCAAGAACCTCATGCATATCTGAATTGCCTATGCGAATTTGAATCCCACACCTGCTTTCCCAGGCGCAGTTATTCTGTCGGCTTCATAGCCTTTCCAAACTTATAATGCCAGTACAAATTTAGAATTTGTGTCACGTTAAAACAAAATTAGGTACATTCCACAATTATTTCGGGCTGAAATATTATTCTGAATAACACGCTGCTCGCAATGAAGTCTTTTATTCTTAATCGAATGGAATCCTTGTCCTGATTGCACACACTTCTTCCACGCCGCGCGCTTTGCTCAAACTTGTCTGCACACTTTCAACACAGAAGAAAGGCGACGCTGATCAATCGTGGAGGCTTCCGTGAACATATCAGCCAAATATTATTATACGTGCACCAGGGAATTGGCAAGTTCGTTTCAATATACATCTCAAAACCGCCCGCCCTTTTTCAACAAGAAACGCTGGCAAAAACTGGCGCGGATTACGAAATGTGCGGCAGAACTGCCATTGGCCAATCCCCAGGTGCGGTTACCACAGCCGCCATTCGGTGGCGCCAAGTTCCTGCCATGACTCTGCCTTCAATTAAAGCTTATCGTGACGGCGGAAGCAAGAATACATTTAATGAAAAAGGAAAGAGGAAATGTTCATGCTCGCAACGCTCCCTTGCGTGGTTTGCCATATTTGGCTGCTACTAGTTCAGTTTTGAAAATATTAGCCAGCAACAACCATGAACCGCTGGGAGGTGCAAGATACTCCCGTTCCCCCCCCCCTCTCTCTCAACCGTGGGCGGCCCTAATTTTTTACACTTCGTAATAAAAGTATCATGCCTTTGTTTGCCAAGGGCTATGATGTCATCCCCGCTGCAATACACCCAATACACCGGCACACAGCATGTTATCGCGCCATTTCCACCCTCCTCTGTGTAGCTTCCAGCACGCTCGCGAGGACGGAGAGGGTGAAAGCGATCGGCGGGTAGAACTCCGCTGGGACTAGACAGTGCATGACCGCTAACACGCAACGCATTTCATAAAATTTTTCCAGCACGCAGTCCGTCAGGCAGTAAGCTCCTTAAGTTGTTACACGAGGATTACTTGCGAAAACGTTTCAGGGCCGCTTTATGAAGCTTTGATGTGACAGAGCCCAACAACGGCGTCACTGTACTGACGAGTGCGCTTGGTGATTCTCTTTTCTTTCAGGCTAACCAGAATGATGAGGAAGGTTCCGCTACTGTGACCCCCTGATGCGCAGATGCGCCGGGCGAGAGTGTCGCATGCTTTGGAATCAATAAAGAGCGTTAAACACTTGTTCGGTGACACTCTTACTTCGGAACGTATAGTGTGGCGTGATAGCACTTAGTCATGAAGGCAGTAATTTTTTCTTCCCCACGTTAGCGGCATTCTCCCGCCAGCTGGCATACCATGATGTTCCTTCAAACTTCAAGCGTCCCCTGTTAAGTTAAGGCTCTCAACGACGAGTACTGGTTGGGGGAAAATGTACAAGGCGTGATTCCCCTGTATTTAAAAAACAAATCTTGCAGATTCCCATTCAATGTGGGAATCGGTGTTAGGCGAAGCAGTCATCGGAGGAATTGCCTATGACATGACAAATTGTATGGCACACTGCCTCAGTCCTTCGATTACGCTCCAACGCACGAGCGGTTGTTTAATGTGCGCTAACCAGCAACGTGGACAGCACTGCGGCTACTGAATGCTAGCCTATTCGCGATTAATGCTCGCCACCTAGCGGGCGCTCCTGGAACCAGCCGATCCAAGGTCGACCTCGAAACGCGGCATGGTATCGCATTACCGTGGGCTTTAAACCAGCTCCATAGTTCCTAAACGACGGCATGCCACCTCAAGGCAGCCCGAAAAACAATCCTCGTTAAAAGACTTTTGTTGCGTGCCTCAGTGCGTGTCATCCCGATGCAAAGACAGCAACACGTCGTTTCATCGGTTCCTCAAAGCAGCAGACGACGTTTCGAGTAGGGCAACATGGATTATGAACTTACGCACCGGCAAGAAAGTGACGGGAACTATGCTAGTTGAGTACACAGATTGTGTGTGCGCGCGTTTATTATCATGCGCGCTTTTCGAAGAGCTGGAGTGTAGTTTAGTTACGGCAAGCGCGTGAACAAAATAGCGACATCGTTTATACGTGTATATCTGGTAACGTTTTCTGAGTGTGCTTATGCTCAACTCTAACCGCGGTAGCATTATTGCTGACGTATGTACTTTTGTCCGCATGCATTGTAGTAAGTAGATATAAATCGAGCGCTTGCCTTCGTTCGCCGCCTTCGTCCCAAGCGCGCGCTGCGCCTCTTAATTTGTTTGGCGGTTATGGAGGTAATGTGTGATCGTTTAACGTAGCGCGTTTGCATTTCGAGTTCATCTGCTGACAATTCAGGATTTATTGCGCTCGTTCCAAATTTTGAGCCCTCGACCTGTTCACCGCGCCTCTAAGTTTGTCTTCCGGCACCGCGCATAGAACTGCACTCTCTTAACACGTTTATAAGTGACGCATTTGTACTCAATGGAGCAACGCCGCGCACAAGTGCTTGCATCTTTCGGAGAGGCCTGGTACGCATGAACACGTACCTGCCTCCTTCAACTTCAGGCTCTTTATCCTTAAGAAATCTGATGGGGGTCTCCAAACAAGTGCGACGTTTGAACGCACAGCGCAATTATTTCCGCTATTTCGCCGCTCAAATCTTTTAGACCGATTAATATCGTGTTCGGCAGCAAGAACCCTTTCGGATTCTACGGAGCATCGTGATTCGAACCCGCAATCAAGAAACTTTAGCACAGCGCTAAGCGGAAGCGCGGCCGTGACCCTGGATATAGAAGCCATCTTTGTTTTTCTCAGCAATGTTGCCAGATGAACCACTTTTTCTGGAGTTCCGAATGGCACGACATAACGTTGCACTATGCCAAGTGAGTTATGCGGAAACCCGCAAGGTAGAGTAACCGTTATGAAGAGGAAAATTACCATCCACTCGTTTTGTAGCACATCTCCAGAAATCAAAGCTTCCTAGTTGGCGAAAATTCGTCCTGGTCCGCGGTTCGAACCCGGGACCAAAGCCGGGCCGGGGTGCTCGCTCTGCCAAGCATGACACCTCTAATATCGGAAACCTTTACAGAACTCTTCACAACGGCGTTGTTCAAATAATACACTGTTTATCAAATGTAACACAACAGGAATAATATTTATTATTATTACATAGATATATATTTCTGAGAAATCCGTATGGATTTCCTTGTGCTACAATACGGGTGGATGCTAATTTTCCCTTTCATAAACGTTGCACTAACTGCACACCACATGACGTCAGTTTGGTCGAACAAAACGCACGCTACGGCGCGCTGAGCGCTTATCATAAACGTCGTTCGTTGAACTGTTCCTAGGGGATCGAGAAAAGTTGCACAAAAGCATGCCTAACGGTGTCAAAACATATGTACCGCTATGATATTGCTTACAGCACATTGGACGCGCCATTCTTGTTTCACCATCACAACTACTCATGCGCTGGGTTTATTTGCCAATACTGCGTCGAAGGCAGCGCTTCAGCCTAGAGATATAGCGTGCATGCTTGGCACCTCGGCGACCCGTGTCTGACACCCACCTACTGCTTGCTAGATTCTGTGTGTGTGCCTCTTGGTTATGTGTACATTTCCATACAGAGCTACGATGCACGCACTCTAAAAACTGGAGCCGGTTCCGCAGCAGTGAAGCGACCGAGCTACTCCTTAGGGCATCGTTCTAGTCTAGCAAAACGTCGGATGTAGTAAAATGTCCATACCTCTTGCGGCATGAGAGAGTAAAACGCAATTTCACTCCTGCCACACACATGTGATGCTCGCATTCGCAGCCGCAAACATGGCGGCTGGGGTGGGAGTGGACGATTGAAGAAGACAACAGCCGCTTTGTGAAGTGTTTTTCGATGGAACTATAGCAGCGACCGTCCTACGACTTCCACATACAAGCTTTCGCGTACAAACACGTGCAGTGTGCGTTTAATGAACGGTGCCTTCCTCGACTACGAGCCTCAGCCGACGGGAGTCATAGCGAGCTGTCTTTCCTGTGTTTTTCCCCGATCGAACGGCCGTACCCGTGCTACACTGTAAACAAAAATTAGCCGAGATGGGAGTAAATGGACCTGTCCTCTAGCGCATTCCCCGATAAGAGTTTTAATATACTCCGGTCATGCGGAGTAAAAGATTTACTCCGCTTGACAGGAGCTTATGCATCGATTATTGGGAGCAATATTTACATCCATCGAGGAGCTTTTGCGGGTAGCTATGGGAGTATGTGTTTACATCCACCGCGGAGCTCTTGCGGGTACCTATATGGGAGTTTATGTTTACATCTATGTAGGAGCTTTTACTGAAGCCAGCTAGGCCTAGGCATGGTCCGGGACAATTTCTTGCATAATTTTATTAATATTCGATCTACCTGGGTAAAGTTGGCATCCTTTTGGTCCTTTCTCCTTCCGGTCGATAGTCTTGACGTTTGCTTTCCGATAATCCCGGTATGTCCGCATACAATCTTGATAATCTGGGAAGCCTAAAACCACGTCAACACTCGCTGGGTGGTGGTGCCTCAGCAACTTGATAACAAAATATTTCCGATTCGTGCATCACTGTGGTCGTCTGGTCGATGTGCGGCATTCGGCTTCTGGCTGGAGGAGCAGAGCGGTCACCAGCGGAAAGAGACTCGACACGTTTACACAGAACACTGATCGGCCGTTGCAAACTCACTGCGCACTCATGACTCGTTTAAAAAAAAACGAAGTGGTGCTTCACTTGGACGCTCTAGACACACGTGCGAGCACGCACAGATACAACTCCCACCTACGATTCGTCGAACCAACAAATGCACTGGAGCATCACATGGAAGCACTAAATAGACGCGCGAGCGCGCATACACACACACACACATCACACCGCCGCAAGAGCGTCGCAACCGAAGATGGCTGTTAAAAAGTCCCATGTGGCCTTCAATGAAGCCCTGTGATCCATCAAACGATTGTTCATACATCTGCCGGTTTGGCCGATATAACACTTTCCGCAAGACAAGGGAATTAGATACACAGCACCCTTCCCACATTCAGCCAAACCGTCCCGATCTCGGTGGTTGACATCCCATACACTCCACTTTTTTTTTTACCTTCAGCCTTCCTATCTACCATTCCGCAAATACGACCCAACTTGTTCCTTGATGAAAAAACCACCTTCACGCCAAATCGATTTCCAACCTTTTTCATACGGTGGGAAAACCCATGTAGATACGGAATGCTTATGATGGGCTTATCTTTATCTCTGGCCACCTTGTTGTCTGAACAATCGTTTGATGGATGACAGGGCTTCATTGAAGGCCCACCCTTCATCTAATTTATGCTTACATTGCAGAGATTGCAAATGTCATCCGCTGTTGCGCCAAACAAAAGTGCTATCCCGGCATAAAGATAGGAAAGCGCGAGAGGTTGTTGAGGCGTTTTTCATTCATAAGCATAGCAATATGTGTGTCGCTAGGCCTTCGGTTCTGTTACACCAACTGGAGATTGATTATTTAACCGCCAATCTCTAATCGGTCCACGTGATTTTATCCTGTTCTTTATATATATGTGGTTTTTCTTCAATAAATCTTCAGTTGCTAGTCTGCGCTTGTGCGTGTGTCTTCCTTGTCCGTGTTTATTTCGCGCAGTTCGTTTCTGTCATGGATTACCAACTCGCCCAGCGTTCAATCCTTCTAAATTTATTATTCATATTCTTATTTAATGTGTTTTTCCCCGATCACTGTAATTCTCACTCGCGCACAGTGGCCTCTATCCTTCTTAGGGTGCCTGAATAAACAAACGATAGCCATCAGCTACAAACGCATCTTTCCATGTCACGAGATGCGCACATTGGTGCGTGTTTTCTGTACTGTTGAATACGTGGAACAGCCCCGAACGCTCTTGCCCGGTGCAAGCATCAACAGCCGAAAAGGCACGACCGAAAACACCTGTTTGCCCAGCACGGGGTCTAAGAGAGCAACATGCGGGATCCCTGAAGCTGCGAGTCCGCAAGCTAACCCGGGAATGAAACACAGCGTCAAACGGCGCACGTTGTCTGCGCGACGGACAGCTGTGCTTGATCTACCTACGCCCCAGCTGGTGTCGAGAGTATAGCGAATACAAGAACTCGGCCAGGCGTGAGCAACAGCTGCGCCCGCTTGTACGAGTCCTTGGGAAGTGCGTCAACAAGGAACCGCATTACATCCTTGTCTTTCCTTTGTAACGGTCCCGGAATGTAGGCGAGATCAATAACCGGAAACTGTCAAGATACGACGAGCAAACGAAGGTCTGTGCTTCTAAACGGTCAACCCGTATAAGTCTACAATGACCGCGCAGTCATCGCATCACAACGCCCGCCTGAGGCCTCCAGGAAGGAGTCTCTGCTCTCGCGTAAGGTAGGGAAGTACTAATGTTTCGCGCATTGTATCCCACGAATGGTTCAGCAGCGTTTTTTTTTTCCTCTTCGGTTACGCGTTTTAACTCTTTTGACTTCTTCATTTTTCTTCAAATTTACGGAATTTGTGAATGCGTTGCTTGCAATAGTGTTGTATACTTTTAGTATATTTTTGGCCAATAACCGCTACGTTCTTCACCACTGTATGTCGTCTAAAATGCGCGTGTAACAAAATGTAGATTTGGAAAGAGGCAGCACAAACCGTGGGTCGAGTGAACCAGTCTGTGTGCTCTTTGAAATGTGAAAGCAAACACTGCGATCTCAAAGTACCCTTCAATGAAGTCAAATGGACGTGAGTCACACTTAAGACAAAGCTACACTGTCAGTACTCCACAGTCATGCCTGAATTCACTGTCCCGTGACGCCGCAAATATATTGTTCTGTACAGCGTATACACACAATCACTGTTCAGTCGGAACACACATTTGTACTCGATTGTTCTCATAACAAAAACGGAACACGTAAAAAATAATCTGGAGGACGCTAGGGTACCGCCTTGAAGTGCCCAACGCTGTATAATCACTGAAACGCGTTTCCATCGTCTCAGCGCAACGTGATTATATTATTTCGTCATTAAAATTACACTCCGAGCAATCATGTGTGTAGCTTTTCACGTACAGCTGTCATGTGTAGGTGTCGCTGTCGAACGGCCTATGCCGACACTACTACCCACGCCGCATTTTTTTTTTGCGACACCAGCTAATTTACACTTTCCCGTTAAAACGGCTCGCTGACAGCCGCTTAACACTCCGTCTTTGCCACGTACGGTGCCACAAGCAACAGCGTACCAGCTTTAAGGACCGCAACTTCCTCCTGAGGGATCCTCCCTGGCCTGCTACGGCTGCTTAGGTTGTCGTTTCACATTGGCGTGTGTTGCCACCTCGGTGTCATAGACGTAACGAGCTCGTCTGGAAGCACGAGCGCGCGAACTTCGAATTGTCTCATTCGCAGTTGGCTGCTAACGAAAGCGTATTCGATGGAATCGTTGCATATAGCAGCGTAACTAACAAGTTTTTGCTGGGTCTCTGCGCGAGCGCACAGAATCGGTTCCTTGCCATGGTGCGTGCATTTTTAAGCGGGTGAAATGCAGTGACACTCGTGCACTTGGATTTATGTAGACGTTAATTAAGCCTGGGAGGCCAAAATTAATTCGGACTACAACACTACTGCTTGGATCATCGTCATATCGTTGCTTTTGCACGTAAAACAACGGAAAGTTTTGTTTTTGTTAAAGCTTTTGTTGTCATCACAATTACGAATGTTTCTTTTCCTACGATAAGAGTTCCCTAGAAAGAAGGCACCTATATCATGCTTTGAGAAAGACTTCGAACTCGCCGCCGGAGGAATTTTCCGTGCCTACAAAAAGAAATATGTACTGCTGTGCCCCTGGTGGGTGAAAATAAAAGAAATTAGGGGGACGCTTGAGCTTCGTGTTTAACAGGGCACGCGATAGCGTTATCGTGCCACGTTAGCATCTCCATCTAGCGCATTCGCCATGGCCTTGAGTGACACAACCAAACGGGTAAGTGTCACGGCATAACATTCCTTTCTTCACACAGTGCCGTCGTCTTGCATAGCCTCCTTCGGGATCGGGTACAGGTTGCCGTAGAAGTCCCATTTGTACTGGCAACCGCGATCAGTGAAAGCTTTTCACGCCTATGGAAACGTCACGAGCACAGGCCAGTGATGCAGAACTATCGTTAAATCGACTATCGATAGTATCGATAGCTTAAAAAATAACTATCGATACTATCGATAGTCCATTTGCCGATAGTTCTAACAGTCACAGCAAGCTACTATTCGCAGTACTCGGCTCGTTTCATTTATGAGCAATTTTTTTGTGAATGAAATTACCTCAGTGAAAATGCCGGAATATGTCCACTAAGAAATTAATGCTTAAAACCAAGCAGTCAAACCTTACAAACAATAGTTAGTTCGTGAATTTTTTTCATTTTAAACTACAAAACGCAACATAATTTCGAGGTCTTGCAGTTCCGTGACGTGAACGGCTTCCTTGCCGCTACGGCTGAACCGTTCAATTTAGTTATCATTTGTAAGCCAAGCATTTTGGTGAAGGAACACAAGCATGTGGTATGAGCCACGTGATGTGAGCTACCTTTCCTTGCTTGCTTTCGTGCGCCCCGGGCGGATGGTTTTGTTTCAAATTCTCGGACGGATATACCTTTTCCGTTCGCGATTTTTCCTTTGATTTGCTTGCTTTGTCTTGCTTTGCCCATCCGTACGTGAAAGAATCTAGTACGTCCGAAGCTGCATAAGAAGTAAACAAAGAAATACTGCTGGCGCTGTCCGCGTCATGTTGTAGTAAATAATCTCGAGCTATAGCACCGCCCTGCTGATCCTGCCATGGTTATCCCCACAACCATAGACTACGCCCACGGGGAACCAAGTTTACGCGGCGATGAGTTCGCGCAGTTCGTATTATACTATTGACAATGCTATTGAAATTACAGTCGATAGTAGAGAGTTTTAGTGCAGCTTAAGTTGGTCCCCGCTAAACGCTAAAATTAGCGGGGTCAGACTGCGCATGCGTACGCACGCTATTCCAGCTTTGCGTTTAGCGATCGCTCGCTATTTTTCGAATTCAGCGGAGACGCAAAACGCTCTCTAAGCTTGTTTAGCGTGGAGAACATGGCGGCTCCCTACAAGTAACGGCTGCCCGTTTCGCATCTATCTTGCTGCATTGTGGGACTGGCTGATTCACAATAAATCGTGTTGCTGGTTTTCGCTTCGAGTATTCTTGCTTCGCTAATAGACAAACGATGGTAAGACAACGATCTTTTCGCTGTGGATTCTAGTTTGACCACATTACACATGCACAACGAAAGCGAAACTCTGCCTTGTCAGCCTACAGCAACACTTATGCAAATATTATTGCACGATGTTCTCTTTAATAATTCTTTTTGCGCTTGCGTTGTTCTTAAGTTACTAACAACGGCAGACGGCTTTGACGCTTTCACTATTCGCATTTACATGGCGCAGCGAAGGTTTGCGTTTTGCGGCGCGTCGTCGTCTCGCGCTATACTAAAGAGCTGCGGGATGCTATCGAATAGCACTTCGCAAAAATTTAGCGTGCGTGACTCGAAAACGGTAACGCAAAGATTTTCCGCAAAACTAAATCTCTCTAGTATACTGTCAGTATTACCATCGATAGTGCTATCGATAGTTCTTCGTACCATCGATAGTTCGATAGTGACTCAACCATCGATAGTATCGATAGCGCTATCGATAGTTCTGCATCACTAGCACAGGCGCCTTCTCAATGAAGTGCTTCAATTCTTTCGTGTTTTGTCGTAAAATAAGAAAATTTACGCGTAACAGAGGTAACAGTTCCTTCGCAAGAGAATTACGGTCTGAGCTATCGTGTATGCAGGTGTTAGTGAACTGGCAGTTTACAATGTTTCGGCGGATTTTAGGTCGACAGAATTTTGTTTATTTAAAGTACCTGCGCCTTGGCGGAGGTCTTGCGTGGTCTGTTTCTCGTTGCTACAGCGGTAGCGGTAGTTCAATGATTTCTACTGGACGCCTACGCCGTTTGGGAATCTTCTCCAACACGAGCATCGTTAAAATGTTTCTTTTCGACATTCCCAACACGTACGCTGCCTAGTCGTAGCGCTGCGCTTTCCTTTGCATACATGCCAGCGCCATCCATTTGCGTGAACTGTAAGAGAAAAAGACAATGAGATGAAAACACCCTCGACCGGTTTTCACCCTGTAATGTAATTCCACGTTAATACGACTGCCCGAACGCCCGTACATTTTCCCAACCGCAGGCGACGTGAGCGGCTGTGTCGGTTTCTTTTTTTTGACACTGCGCAAGCAATACAGGTGAAGGGCGCCTCTCTGTCCCAGCGCAACGTCAGCTGCCGACATTGCGATGCACACTGCCCACTTCGTTGTAGGGTTACTTATCTCGTACACCGCAAGCTCAACACGCGCTCCGCTTACGTAGTACAAGCTGTCCATTTCGTTTCACTGGAGGCCTTCCTCAGCGCGTCGCTGCGTTTTCCAATCGCATGGATGTCAAACGTGTCAGCAAAGCTTCGTGTTCAGCCTATATTGGGAAACTAGGGAGGCCATCGGAGACGCTTTAGTTCATCCTCGTGTTAGATCCGTCCAATTTCGGCTACTCGCGATTACTCATCGGAGGCGCGAGTCCCCGGCTTTCTTGGGTGAGTACATGACTCTTTTTGCCGTAGATAGCATCTCCTCTGTCGTTGACTGCCCTGAGAACGTGGCGAGCGTGCGCCAAGGCAAAACTGTGCGGTGTCTTCCAACGTTACGACGCGTATCCTTACGTTTCCTCGAATTATCAAAAGGACGTACGATGTTTCAAAGAAGGTCCAGAGCTCCCAGATAGCCAACAAATTATTAGTTGTAAACGCCATGCTTTATTAGGGCGAAACATTTGAAGGAATCATGCGACAATATTTTACACAACCAATAAAATAAATTCGGCGTAATTCGCGCATTGTGGAAATGGATGTGATGCAAAGCAATGCGCTAAGAATGTGCCATTGCAGAACTGTTTGGCATAGCAGATAAGTGACCCAGAATCACGACTATGGTCAGCATCAATGTGCAAGTTGCGCGCAAGCGCCGTTACCATACTGCTGATAGGATAGGTTCATTTGTGATACGTACGGCGCCGGAAGAGCAGCCGTGCTCGAGTGACAGCGTGCTCGCTTGTCGCTTCGGTGCCTCGGGCTCGGTTCCTATCCGCATAACGCGTGGTAGGTTGAGGATTTTCTGCGTCGGTCGTTAGTAGTTATCTGCTGAACTTCGACTGAAATGTCAATTGCGAGTCAGCGCTGTTGCGTGTCCGTTTTTCTTCTTTCGTCCTCAGGGCGTAGGCGCTGTTTTCTTTTTCTCTTGGTTGTCGTCACCAACCAACCAAACTTACCTGCTATAACCATGATGTGATTAAGACACACGTCGCAATTACTGGCTCCGCAGGATTAATTTTGAGCACCTGGGTTTCTTTAACGTTCTTCGACATCGCGCAGTACACGGGTGTCTTTTGTAGCCCGTTGTGCCATAGTGGCCGGGTTTTGATCGCACCACCTTATACTCAGCAAGCCACCATCCTAGCCGCCTAATGCCTAATGTTCTATCTACAAATAAGCAAATGAATAGATGAATAAATAATAAAACTTGAGCACTTTCTCAAAATATTGCCGTAAATGTTTTCAGCCATTTGTGGTGGTATATTCGTTCATTTGTTTCCTTCTAGCTTTTGCGTCTTGCAGGTGTATCGTACAGTGCTAAATTCTCATGTCTAGAGCGACGGAACGTCACGCTCGGTACTGCACGATCGAAATCTACAGTTTGAAACGGGTCACATCTGAGAATGCGCAGAGCCACTGACGTACTTCCCTTGCGTTTTCGATGGTTGGCTATCACCGCGGGTGCAACAACCGCTTTGGACGTCGGAAGCGCTGTCAACAGTTTAGTGCAAAAACAAAACAAGAAAAAGAAGGAAAAAGGAACGAAGCGATCCCTTGTCGGCGCCTGATACAAGCTGTGCTGCATGCCGATTCTTCATTCGCGGTCGCATTGTCCCAAAAGCGCACCAACAGAACCATTGAACTACGCTGACACTCTAGAACATTACAGACAAAGCCGACGTTATTTCCCCCCACCACACCATTCCCTTACCCGGGAGGAAGCTGTCGCGTGGCGGCAACTACAGACTAATTCCTTCCCATGTCTCTTCACCGTACACCTCTTTCATCCCACACAATATCCCTCATACTACCCCTACTGTGGAGCGGAGCCCACAGTTTATCACTGCACGTGGGAATACCCACGTCCACCGGGCTGTTCCCCTATCCCATCACCATCACATTCCTCCTGGGAGACTGCGCTGACCAGCTCAGCGCCGCAGGAGCAGCGTCGGCTGATCCAGCGAGCACGTGGAGTGGCGCGAGCCAATGGGGCCCTGAACTAAGGGCTCCACCCTACGAGGAAGATCCCTCACTTTGTTAAAATAAATGTTTGCTCTCTCTCTCTCTCTCCCAAAAGCAAATTTGCGCCACCTTATGAGCTGAATAACGATTTCTGTGGTTTTTTGCGCCAGGCTAATTGGAAGCTGACGCTTGGCCGCTCCAGAATTTTGCACTTCCTGCACTAAAACTTCAACATGGCACCGTGCTTGACACTAGACGAAACAAGATCGATCGCAGTAATGGGGCGCACAATCAGTCAAAGAGCCATACGGGCGGCTATGGGACGTCAATGGGCAACTGTGAATAGTGTTCCAAGCATTTTGTAAGGAATTTCGCCTTGCTGAAGCTGCTGGTCGTCGGCCAGAAATGACCAGAACCAACGGTGAGGACCGACTGATCGTAGCCGCCTCTGTTGTACACCCTTTTCTCAGTAACCGGAGAGGTCTTGATATTTGGGATTGGACGTGTCCACGCAAACCATACGGCGGAGAGGCTGCATTTAGCAGCGATAAAAAGCAGAATTACTACTAAAAGGACCCGCTATGAAAAATTCACGGATCAATGCGCAATATACTTTATGCGGCGCATTGTGGGTATGGTATAATACCGCAAACCGAGAATAAGTACGCAGTATAAAACGCCCCCGTCGGGCTGATTGCACTTTTTTTTCGGTGCTATACGGTTCACAGTGCTTCAGACGTCCAAAGTGGTTGTTTCATCCGCGGTGATAACCAAGGATCGAATATGCAAGGCAGGCGCGTTAGTGGCACTGCGCATCCTCTGATGTGGCCCATTTCAAACTGTAGATGTCGCTCGTCCTGTTCCGAGCACGACGCTCCATCATTCTAGACACGAGAGTTGACTACTGTTCCAACGTAGGTAAGTGCATACCACGCTGTCTCATACCATCTCGCATGCGTGTTTCTTCGGATTCGTTGTATCCTTGCACTTACGCACCAATTATTTAGGTATTCCTCTGAAAATACGCATCTTTCAGAACGTGTTGAAAGCCTCCGGCCGGCATGACGGCGATCAGGCGCTCTTGCCTGATACTGCTCGCTGGAGCGTGGGCAGGCGTGTTGCTACGTAGCGGCTACACCGCATCTATGATGGTGGGAGGATGGATGCAGCAGAACCCGCGAGGAAACCCAAAATACCTGAAGCTTGCCCACTACGCCGTCTCTACGCAAACCGAAGGCAGGACAGTGTACGACACTGTCGTCGACCTCACGAATGTCGCCACCCAAGTAAGTGTAGAGCCTCTCTCTTCCACTTTGCTCTTCTAGTTCTGACAGACTACGGGGAAATTAAAAAGAAGCTGGTGGCATACGGTAATTATGGACGCCATCGAGAATCAGCACAACAAGACGACGCACAAGGAAAGAGACAGGATAACAGGTGTGCCATCTTGTTGCGCTCCTTCCCGGGTACTTCCACGCCGAACCACCAACTAACCCAACATATCTAACTTGTAAGGGATACGGTAATTGTTCAAACGAGAAATGGGTCTCTCTACCGCAATGCAATATATGTAATGCTATTCTATGGCGCTCCGCCCTGATGGATCATTTCTATACAGACAGGCAGAGTCGACCAATCCCGATTCTCTGGCAGGCTCAGAGAGGACCAGCACGGAATAATATTCTGTATGCCGGGTACGGTATGGGCCCATGCATATTTAACACAAGGTTTGTACCCATAGAATGAAGAGACCATTGGAAAGTTTAGCCCATATCCATGACATACGAGTACGAGTCACGTGTGAAAGTCTTATGCAATATTCATACCACTAACGACAGTGGATCTCAAGCGTGCATATCACTCCGCGTACAGCACCATGTTTGCCCTTCTCTCCCACCTGGATTCAGCCACCAAGGCCAGGTATTGAGAGTTCACCTTAATGGCGAAAAGTCCTGGGAATTCATAAAGAAAGCTGTCTCGTGCAAAGCTTTTTTTTTTTCGCGTTCACTGAGATTTACCCACTACGAAGCACAAGAGAGTGAGATTCTTCATAATGAAGAAAAGTGAGGAAAATATGGTCAAGGGTGCACTGTCTCTCAGTAAGGATACCTCAACCGTTACACCCGGGGGGAGGTGGATTAAAAGGACAGAGAGAAGAAACACTCACTTGTTTCTTCTCTCTGTCCTTTTAGCAGCAGAAAAACTACAGCAGAAAAACTACATTATGTCCGGCCGCGACGGGGGGAGGGGGGAACAAGCTACAAGCAAGTGGTTAAGACGGATGGGAGCGAGAGAAAGGCACAGTAAGATTGAAATTATTTATTCAATCGTAATGGGAGTGAGGTAATGTATAAGAAATAATTTTGTGCAGCGCATCTCAAGGAGCTGGACCAAAAAGTACAATTACATGAACGTCAGTTACCTGATTTATTCAGTTATTGACACAAAGTGGCATGCCATTCTGCTTAAGTCACACAGACTCACGAGAATATGCGAATTGCTTTCCAGGCGTTCTTTGGATAAAACTTAGGGTAGAAGACGAAGAGGAAGAACCGATTCGAGAATGTAGAGGAAGACATATTGGTCCTAATGAAAACTGAAACTTTTGAAATGTTTGAATGCTCTTTGTTTTCTGACAGGTAGGCAAAAAGTGACGGCACGACGCCGAGCCGCTATAGTCATGGCGTGTTTGTTGGTTTCATTCTGGAGATAGTGTGAAATGAAGATAAATAAAAGCAAGAGCTCTCAAGTGTGAAGTGTGGTACTTATAACCACATATTTATAAAGCCGCGTTTGGTTAAAAAATGAGCGATGCCTCCACTAGTAGCGCATGGATCGAATCCCTGCCGCGGCGGCTGCATTTCGATGGAGGCGAAATGTTCAGGCCCGTGTGCTGTGCGATGTCAGTGCACGTTAATGAACCCCAGGTGGTCGAAGTTTCTGGAGACCTCCACTATGGCGTCTCTCATAATCACAGCTGGTTTTCGGACGTTAAACCCCGCAAATCAATGCACTAGTGGCGCAACGCTAGCGAAGCGTTAGAAGGAGATCAGCTCTTGGCCGGTCTGGGATTGTCTCCGGCACACCGGCGTGTCTTCGAGGTTCGAGGCTTCCGGAACCGCTTTTCTTGTTGTTGTTCTTCTTCTCCGTAAACTGACAGAAACCCAATGCAGGGGAGTGGCTAAAACTGTTTAGATTTAGAATATTTTATATCTGTAGCTTGACGAAGCCCAAATAAAAAAAAATTAAGGTGAAATATTCTTAATTTTAATTAGAAATTTCGCTATTGCAAAACAAACATTTCTGTGGCTGTACCCCAAAGTGGATCCTCCGAACAAAAGAATGCCCATTTCAGTCAACTCTAGGCCTCGTTGGCGAATAATTGATTCGATCGTTTTCTTGCGCTGGATTTTGAAGCGGCGACCAAATATAAAAAGTGGTAAATCATTTCCACATGATTACAGAAGGGGCATAGTGGGAAATAACCAGACCGGACATGTACAAATAAAAATTCAGGGAAGAAATTCAGCAACATTATTGTATGATGGCAAACTGCATCACCCTTGTGCTGCATAACCCGCTACGCCAGGTGAATAAAATATGTTTGTAGCCTAGAGATAGCCGTCAATACTGCCTTTGACAGTCTTGTTGCGAGTGTAAACGCGCGAGATGTGGCCGCCGTTAAGTACGCTGTTGGTGGTAGGACACGAAGCATAATCGCATGAAGCGACGCCTTTGCAGACGACTCGGTATTTTAATTTAAAAACAAAACTTCGTAGTCTGTTGCACACCCTAATTAAGCGACTATATTTGAGGCGAACAGGAGCTAGAAACCTGAAGAGCTTTAATGCAGGCGACCCCCCAGGCACAGACAAAGAAAAGAACACAGATGAAAAATCAGTAAGACTAGCAACCTCTTTAACTGCAGGATTTCATTTCAGTAAAGCTAATATTGCTACATGCATGCTGCAGTTTAGGAGCTCGGCCGATGCGCGTGGCCACCATCGACGAAGAAGACCAAGCTCGCACTTGGCTCGGGCTCTGAGCTGGAGCGGTCAGCAATATTATGGCCATGTAGCAATATTATGGCCATTACGAGACACTCTTCACCGCACAAATCGACGCACGCTATCTCTTTCTTCTGATGTTTGCGCAAGGAACACATTCCCCGCCATCCAGTTTTGCCAGTTGTGGGCTGACGGTATATGCGCAAGAGATGAAAGGAGCGAGCGTAGGAATGCCACACATTGGGCATGGCATAGAAGTGCACGCGCACTCATGAGGACAACAACTAATGATGATGATTGTTTTTGCGATGCCGTTTGTTTGGCTTGACTAACAGCTTCGTTGTTGAAGATATTCGGCAGCCCTGGTGCGGGAGCAGGGGCCGTTGTCCTTCTTTGCCTAGTGCTGTGGTTCGCAATACCAAACCCTATGAATCCAAACAATAACTCTTTGTTTTAATTAATGCAGATTGTTGCGGGAGTGAACTACAACTTGACGTTCACTACGGCGCCATCCAACTGCACGATCGGTAAAGTTAATTATTCGGCAGAACTCTGCAGTCCAGCTGGAACGGTAAGCTCTCCGGCATTTCAGCGGCTAGAGATGTGTGCCTAGAACGTGCGTTCTCATTTGTTTTAAAACTAAGACACTTTTCAAAAATTAGATAAACCTGTCTAATTTTACCGGGGCAAATGATTGTCACACGTATTCTTCAACAGACTAAAAGAAACTTCGTTATTCGCTGTTATACGAGCCACTATTTCATTTTCGTGAATATAATGATAACAAAACATGAGGTTTAATACATAGCAGAGCTGCAGGACAAACTGCCTACAGCAAAGTTCTAACGCCTAACACACAGTGCTTATCGCGAAAGGGTTCTGCGGGATTTCCCAGAACTGATTTAAAGTTGTAGTTTATTGTTCATGTACTAACGATACAAAAAATGTTCTTCATTGTACAAACACGGCAGCCCGTACAGACGCCGACATACTTCGAGTTGTCGATTTATTCATCCTCCAGCTGTTGCCTCCTGATTAGCTCAATTTCGAGAGCCACCGCCCCAACAGGCGTTGGTCCCTGGTTCGATACCAGGGCAATGAAAGACTTTTCATCAGCTAAGCAGCTGGCAGTTCTGAGAAATCCAGCGGATTTCCTTGTGGCTTTTTGTGCTACAAATTGGTGATGCTGATCATACCTTTGATACATGGTACTTACTTGTTGTCAATGCTGTTGCATTTCGAACTATTGCGAGGTTGCTGAATGTTCTAGCTCTTGTAAATAGAAAATGCTTGATTGAGCGACTGCGTCAATTTTCGAGCGGATTCAGTGAACGCAATACGGCCTGTAACAACCTTGGTCACAGAGCGAACACTGTAAAAGCTGTCCTTGAATCATTTTCTTCACGTCTAATTTTCTTTGGGCTCCGAGGCGTTAAAAAACGTTTAAGATTGCATTTAGCAACCGCGCTTTGCTGTTTCGAGCTATACATACGTGCAGGGGGCAGTAGTGTTGCTCCAGGTGAATTTGGGTGGCTAACCAGGCCCGAAACTGCTCCGCGCTGCTGTGTTTTATTGTGTAGCGAAATTCGCCGCCAGTCGCGTAATCAAGTTGCTCAAAAAGGTGCGTATGATGCTGCACACTTCATTGCAAACAACACACGGTCCCTCGCAGATGACCATTCACGACTCGCTGGCGACGGCGCCTTCTGTTTTTTACAAGCCTTCGTAAACAAAAGCCAGATAAAGCAATCTATATCTTCGTTGCATCAAGTGTACGATGTGGAAGCAGGTTCCCTGACTGTGAGAGTTCATGCATGCACGCAGACAGATTTTGTTTGTACTTTATTGAGAACTCTGACCTCGAGTTGTTTAGCTCCTTAACTCATAACACGCGGCTAATATACTGGCCATAATTTCCGAGATGATCGCATTTACCTACAGAATATTTTTGTAGCTACCACATACTCTGTACTTTATAGGACCCCAGGTGGACAAAATTTGCGCAGACATTCACTGCGGCATCTCATAATCATAACGCTGTTTTCGCAATGCTATACCACAAAAATCAATCACTCAGAGTTTGTCCTCTATCGTCACAATAACTAAATGAAACTTTCTTGTCGTTTTTTCTTTGTTAGGTGAATGGGAAGTGTTCGGCGACTGTCTACGATATTCCTTGGATGAACATTACCACAGTGACTAGCTACACATGCTCCAACGCAACAAATTGAAGCCCACAAATATTACCTTTTGCCCACTTCTGTTACAAAAAAGAAACTCTCGAACAAGTATCGCAGCAACCAGATGGGAACAAATTCTAGAATTGAACAAATATTGCGTCATTACTTTTGTGAAACGTGTCATCTGGTGATCGAAAATAAAATCGCTCAGGTTGTCATAAAACTGTCTTTCTTTTCGTTCGTCCGAAGGCCTTTTGATTGCGCGCCTTATACCGCACTCTATATTCTGCTCAATGACCCTGCTGTGCTCAAGTTATTCTCAGATACTGCTTGCTATATGCGCCCGTACAAATGGCATATACATGAAATATTTTCCGCTAATTGTTGTAAATGCGGTATCAAACTGAGGCGTCAGCTGTTCAGAGTCATGCGCATGAGCCATGCTCCTGTCTGCGCTACCACGTTCTCCTTTTCCCTTCCCCAATACTCATATATATGCACGGAATAAGCGCTGTTGCGCTGTTCTCGGCTAGCACGAGATAGCCGGCGTTTACCGTCTTTATGACAGCAGCTAGGCTGCTGTCGTATGATGCAGTGGCGACACGCATCGAATGGCAATTTTAATTTACCTACAAGCTATAACTTATAGGGAAAACGGTTATTGGAATTTTATAGGGCAAAAGTTTGGAACCTACTACCGTTAGGAGTTAAAGTGGCACGAAACTTTAAGCACAGTGCGAATTTATTTTGCTTGCAGCATCAAGAGATGTAAATAGGCTTTTCTTTTCTTTCTATTGCGCTAATCAGTGCATTGTACCCATTTACTTCTTGAAATGTTACGAAATGCGATTATGATGTACATGCGCTTATGTTTATATGTATGTATGTGCATATGTGAATAGGTATATGTATACATAAATATGTCTATATGTGTTTAATATTTATACGCTCTGCTAATCTCCTTTTAGGTACTCCGATATGGACAGATCACTATCCAATGTAGGCTAGCGGTCCAGATACGTTGTAATCTTTTCCGTGATTTGTCAATAAAAATCAGATTGATTGATAAAAAAAACACCCACGCAATCAAGCAAGAAGCCGCCTCAATGACGGACGTACCGTGGGCAGTGATGGGCTCCTACATGCTTCCGGATTTCGTGGACAGCCCACATAAGAGGAATCCTCGCATACCCAAAATGGAGCCGAATTTTGAGGCAAATGCTATTTCCGATCTTGCTAAGAGGGCACTTCTAGTAGCTTCACTGAGCACATCGCCTGTCCAAATCCCAACAGGGAAGATAGCACCTGGAAAGCTCAATTGCCTTAGGTTATTACGAAGTAGTCAAAGTGCTAAACGACCACTACGACCGAAAGCACAACGAAATTATTGAAACTTTCCGCCTTTTCAACCGATGTCAGACTCGGCAAGAATGAATTGCGTACTTTGTCGTCGCAACCTGAAGCATAACAGACATTTGTAGTTTGGAGTAAGTTGTGGCTACGGGCTAGTTGGTATTTCATTTTTTTATAACAGCGCGAACTTTCATACACTACACACAGAAACACAGACGAAGAAAAGCGCTCACCAAAACATTCAATCGCTTCATCAACAGCCCCAACAGCACCTGATGTGGAATGGAGTAGCGTAAGTCTTATGTTTGTGGATAAGGCTTTAAATGCAAGACTATTATAACTAGATATGCAGTGAATGACGTCCGAAGAATGATTAACCAGAAACGGATCACCAATAATCAAGCAGCCGCTGACAACAAAGGTGGTTTTTTTTTGTCAATCCTAGCGGCTATTTTTTGGAGAAGTCACAGTCCTCCACAAACTCTGTATTTGCGGAGAAAACGGAAGTTGACCTGAAAAAGGTAAAAACGAAGACGAAGCGCTTGTTGACGGCGCTGCATCTCAGCGCGCTTGCTAGTTCTGTTGATAGGAAGCACGGTATAGCCCTAAGAATGCTTTCTCAGCAAAAACAGAAAAGAAGGGGCCGCCTTTTCGCGTCATTGTATCGGAAAAACGAATGTGGCAGAAGTGCGTTTCTTCCAGGTGCCAGAGCTACTTGAAGGAAGCTGAAGATTGATGATCCGTTTCTGGTGATGGATTCTTTGGACCTCATTCACTGCCTATATAGTCATGATATAGTCATGATAGTGTCGATATACATAGAAGACTTACATTACCCTATTCCACATCAGACGGTGTTGGGGGTTGTAGAAGAAACGACTTAATGTTTTGGTCAGCGCTTCTCTTCGTCTGTGTTTCTGTCTGTCGTGTAAAAAGTTCGCGCGGTTACCATCAAAAAATGTAATTTGTAGGCTCAGTTCAAGTGGTGTTCAAAAGAGCAAAGATATAAGTCTGGAGGAAGCTGAGCCTATAGCAACAGCCGCTGAAACTGCGGGAAACAACGCCGGGAGAATCTCTCCAAATTTACGGCCGGTGCTGAAAGAAACGCGTAGCAAGCTGCCATTGAGATCTAGCACAGCGCACCAAGCGGGAACTGAGCCATGTGATAGCGGAAGTTGTGGCAGTACGCTTGCGGCCGGAGGGGCCAACTGGCTAAAATGTGTGGAAGCCACAGTGGTGAAGAGGTTGCAACTACTCGGCGGTTCCCTCACGCGAAGGCCTTGGTGGTAGAAGAGTAGAAGATGCGGCTTCAGAAGGTGACAGCAGCGACAATGCTCAAATTTGGACGTCGGCGTCAACCCGAAAGAATGCTCTTGAACAACCAATCCGACAAACGTTTAATTGGGAAGGCGTGGACTTATGCATGAAAGTGGATACTGATATGCGCCATATCGCGACTTTCTGAAAAAACCGCAAGCGATGGCCAAACTTGGAGCCTCCACATGTGAGATTACTGTACTACAGTGGAAGACTGCTGGTGATGCGAGAACAACATTGTGTGAGACGCTGCAAGATTTCTCTACACTGTTCTCTTGTGGTGCTAGGCCATCCCTGACCAAGCCAGAGTGGCTTAGACTTGCTTACCCTACTAGAACAAGCTGACGTTTCGGCACTGGAGATCATGCACGAAGGCACGACGACGAGCAGTAAAGCGAACTACCACAACATCAATGCCATCTGAAACACCTATGAGGAAGTTTTTTCTGAATCCTAGGGGTTAATCAAAGGACCACTAGCCAGCCTTCACTGGCAGAAAAATCGCAATGATCATGGCTGGAATATATGGTGGCTATAGTGAAAATGATATTGGCATGCTGCAGAACATTGTGGTTGTAGTGTAGGTTGCAGGCACGCTATCGGTGGCATGGTGTACGGAAGGCGGGCAACGTGGAAAAAATTACGGGTGATGTTGGTTAGCAGCGCCTAGATATTGAGAAGTACTGGGAGTCTCCTCCCAACAACGTGGACATACTGGGAAGCAGGCGGGCAAATGACGGGTGCGGTGGAAATGATGGCGGCCCATGGTTTACTATTCTGGAAACTTTTGCCCGCCATTAGTGCCATGATAGATAGCAGTGGCTGATGTCGTGGGTATTCTGCGAAAGACCATAGAGGATGATACGTTATGAAGAAGAAAACCGTATTTTGGATATTAGCATCCAACGGAGAGCTCTAGCTGTGGCGGATACGATAACGAGTAGCAAAGTGGTCATGAGAGAGAGAGAGACAGTGAGGGAGACTAAAAAAAGCAAATAGGTCCGGCGATTTGGTCGGGGTAGGGCCACAAGCACCCCAGCCTAGGTGACGGCCTCGACTCCTTGGACACGGGCGTCATCATGCCGGACGACCCAGAGTTGATCGGCGAGGTCGTGGCTGAGCAGGGACGCCTCCCATTGCGCCCCGTGGTCACAGACTGCCGTGTATATACCGCCGTGTATATACACGTGTATATACCGCCGTGTACTGCCGTCTATATACACCGCTCCTAATAAGGGGATACTGCTGTGCGTTCCCTGTGTATGTCCACAGCATGTGCTGCAGTGTCACTCTAGCTGGACACACTTTACACGTGTAAGACGTTTAAATGATTGGGTTCAACAAGAAAGAAATAAACATGCCTGTGTTGAATGACAGTGTTATTTGTGCTTTCGTCCAATGCTATGTTCTCCTGTTCCTTTCTTTTCCTTTTTTTTGTAATAGATACTTGTGTAACCACTGCACGCACGGCTCAACAGTATTAATTGCTAAATAACTTCATTTTAGCTGCCCGTTTTAAAGTTGATAATGCATTGAATACGTGCCACCAGAAACATGTGTGCAGGTGGGCATACATGATATCTGTCCTTCCACCCGCAGCATGAACGGGTGCGTAACACATCGAACCGAGGACGAGGAAAACGTCCTCAAAATTCAAGTTGACATAACTTACCGCGTCTGCATAACTTACGGCGAAAACCAAATGCAGAATGGTCTGTAAAGTAAATACTACAATGGGTTAGCAGTTGTTGTTTTTGTCGGGTTTAACGTCCCAAAACCAGTTCTGATTATGAGAGACGCCGTAGTGGAGGGCTCCGGAAATTTCGACCACCTGGGGTTCTTTAACGTGCACTGACATCGCACAGCACACGGGTCTCAACATTTCGCCTCCATCGAAATGCAGCCGCCGCGGCCGGGATTCGATCCCGCGACCCTCGGATCAGCGGCCGAGTACCTTAGCCACTAGAAATGGGTTAGCAGTTATGAGGTTTAGAGCATTAGTTGCTGAATTGGTCACGCCCAAAGCATGACAACTGCTCTGACATTTTGAAACCAAAATCCAAAATTGCAACATGTGGTGCTGCCAAGGTCACGCGAGCGCTTCATTTTTTTTTTTTTTTTGCAAACATGGCGTCGCATTGTGGTTGTCGTGTTCAAAGTGCTAGCTAAATATGTTTTCCTACGGACGATTTCTGGTTGCGCTGCATCTCGTTGTGTGTTTAGCATTGTGCTCATTAACTCCAGTGGACCTTCTTAAGACCATGTGAGTTGCAGTGTGCGGCAAATTGAGAAAGCAGCAGCCGGCAGCGTCGACACCTTGGAGATCCTTTGTTGACATCCATTCGCCGATGGGCGTGAGTTGCTACACAATATGTCTTTACATGTGCGCGCACATGAGGAACAAGCAACGCCGTAGTGCTTTTCCCGCACCATGATGTGTGTTCCTAGGAAATGCCTTCTCGATCGCACACATCCAGGGTTCGAGGGTCGGCACATCGCTTCTCGAGCTACGGTCCAACGACGCGGCGCGGCACACCTGACTACGCTAGGTGGCTGTGAATTCGGCGCTTTGTCCTTCGGAATTGCTGTGTACGCTCTTGGGAGCAAAAGAAATAGACTATCCTGGTGCAGGACGGTTGCAGTGGAGTTAAAGTTGCGTCTGCGCGATGTCTGTGAAGAACTTAATCGTATCAGTTGCTGATTGCTGGCACGCCTTCGCTAGCCAGCGTGAAAATTCCGTGAAATGTTGCATGAAAGCGTCGCCACGAACATGATCGCCGTGCTTTTTATACTTGCATGCTTGCAACTTGCGATACTTGCCCACTCGCCCACTGCTGTGCCTATCGCTGACATGTCAATGCTTTTTTGCATTTGCTGCACTTTCAGTGCTGCAAACAACTGCGATTCAAACTCATCATGGACGCATGAATATGTTTATCTGCCATTAAAAACAGACATCTGAGCAAGTTCAAACATATGGCACCAGAAATAGGAATACATTGTAACTGCTGATACAATAAGTGAATCTGTAAACAACAATTGATTGATTTGTGGGGTTTAACGTCCCAAAACCAGCTATGATTACGAGAGACGCCGTAGTGGAGGGCTCCGGAAATTTCGACCACCTGGGGTTCTTTAACGTGCACTGACATCGCACAGCACACGGGCCTCAACATTTCGCCTCCATCGAAATGCTGCCGCCGCGGCCGGGATTCGATCCGGCGACCCTCGGATCAGCAGCCGAGTACCATAGCCACTAGACCACCGTGGCGGGGCCTGTAAACAACAATAACATGCCTGATATCTTTTGTATTTGTTTTTGAAAGAGCTTTTTAGCTCCTCAGCTCGGAAGCTATACATTACTAAGTAAAGATAACATTCACTACGCCCACGCTCTGTAATTCTTCACATTTATCACATCACTCCACATCACTCCGCAAAATTCTTACCTCTACATATAATGTTTATACTGCCATCGTAAGTTGGTGGACAAACAAGTGCAACTGTCGATATGCGTGTTTGTGTTTTCGCATTGCTTATGAAACTTTAGCTCCCAATGGTTTGTAAATTTTTACCTCCTGCAGGTCACCATGAACTTTTAAAAACGTCATCTGTAGCTGAGTCCTCCTGTCTATATTACTGTGTATTTGCACATATGCTCCTGGGAGTGTTACACAACGCCACTTGTAGCCAGGGTGGCGAGTGTGGAATAATTTTTACCAGAAGGCGTCACGTAGAACGTGACCTCATGACGAGATGGCTGCTGCCCAATAAACCCTGGTAGGCTACATAAAGGCACCAAGTTTGTCTATACGCGGCCCAAGCTATGAAATAACTAACCCATGGGCTCGTTTAATTGCAAGAAACGACCTAATGAAGCCACTAGATAACGAAGCCAACGAACGCTTAGGGAAAATTAATGTTATCTGTGTTATAGAGACAACGGAATGAATGGAAAGGAATTAAACTGGAGGGAAAACGTACCTGCCATGGGTAGGGATCGAACCTGCAACCTTCGCGCAACGAGTGCGGTGCTCTACCCACTGGTTACAAAGGCGGTCGTTCTGCCCTTCACTTTATCGGGTATTTATGTGTGTGTACTCCTGGGATCATTGAAACAGCCACTCGTAGCCAAAGCAGCTAGTGTCGAACACTTCTTGCCAGTAGGCCTCACGTAGATCTCATGACGGAATGGCTGCTACCCAAAAACCATCGAATGCTATCTTTTATAGAAGTCTCCCCGTAAAAGGCCCAAACTGTGAAATAAAGAACGAGGGGAATACGTCAAGAGCTCGTTTATTTGTAGGAAACAACCTCGTAAGAAACAACCTAAGGTCATAAGTTTGTATCATAACCAAGGCAGGTGTTCTTGCGTCCACATCAATTCCTTTCCATTTATTTCATTGTAACTATCCAACACTTGAAAATTACATTAATTTCTCTTGCGCTTTCCTTTGCTTCACTGTATGTTGGCTTCGTTAGGTTAGCGAAGGCGACGTTCAATAAAGGGTTGCAAAATATGTGATACAAGAGATGGCACTCTTCACTACAAATTACGACAAACATGGCGAGGTAAGAAAAGTGCGATCCTGAAAAGGACATGTTGGGCCACTTGGTTCATTACTTCAGGCAATAGGTTTGGCTCTGGAGTGGTGAGACAAACACAAGGCGCACACATTAGCGCCCACTTTCAGCTGTTTATTCGCACGAAAAAGTGCTGCGTTTCTACGGGATGCCGGGCAAGATAAGCTTGTGCAGATATAAAACACAGTAAAAATTACTAAAAATACAGTGACAGGAAGTCACCATATTATCTGAGCGAAAAGGGGTAGCCGTCACCAAAAATGGCGGCAACAACTCCTTAATTTATTTTTACATCAATAAAAAAAGTCGCCATAATCAAAAGAGCGGACTTGAATCGGTAAGTGCAATAGCCTATGTGATCCATGAGGCATGCAAACAGGGTCACGTGTTCATTACAACATTAGAACAAAGCGGTAGCAAGCTACTTTGTGCGCAGACTAAACTAGCAATAGCTGCAGTTATGTTTCAAGAAGAGGACTTCCTTATCCCTTAAAACAAGCGATGGCCTGCTAACGGACTGGTTGCCTGCCCCTGTTTTAAAAACCCATTGATGGTCTCTCTTTCAGTGCGCCTGTTCGCTTTCCTTAGGAAAGTGCCTGCAGTGGTCTGCCAAGTGCCCGCCTTTGTTGCCGCTGACCGTCAGATCGTACCCCCATGCACGAACGTCGAAACATCGGTCCGTTTGCCCGATATGTACACCGTGACGCAGCTTAGGGGTGTGTTAACGAGAACGTTGCTGACACACTCGGTTCTGGTATGTCGTGCTTCAGTGGGGCAAAAAGGCGGCTGTTGGTTCACCATTGGTGGACAGGTCTTGCCAAGCTTGCACGAGGCAGAGAACACAATGCGAACAATGCATTTAGCTGCGACCTTCTTTATATTTTGCGAGAGGTGACGTCCGTGACCAATAACATGCGTTAGCACGTTTTCCTTTGGCTTCCGCACATTCTTACCTAGCTTCAGCTTTTGTAGGAGGCATTCGCACACAACTCTTTCCGGTATTAGGGGGTGTTCGAATTCTCCGCTCATTTTGAATTCGGCCTATGTGATGATGAGACTTAAAGCCAGCGCTGCTTGCTCACATTGCGTTGCTCGCCCTATATAAATCATGCAAGACTCCCCAAGTATGACTGGTGATAGCAAACTTTCGCTGTTGCTGTTTGCTCAGATTCATAGCGCTATGCGACAGCGAGCTTTAGCGGAGCAAAATATATACCTTCCTGCATAACCACTTTGCCAGCGCACCGAATCTCCGTCCAGTCAGCGTAGCCAACGCCTCAAGCAGCTTGACATGACTGGTTTCTACGAATGCGTAGATGGGTTTTTCATGTCCCTTCCTGCTGCTTTGGCGAAAATGCTTTCGTTGTATTACTTGTTACCGCAGTCAGCGGGAAAGAAATGCCTCTACGACACTCAAGCACTGTATCTTTGAGGTATGTAGATTTCAAACAAGGACGAAATCTAGCCTTGTACATCTTGCCAACCTGTACTGTACTGCCAACCTGTACTGCCAACCTGTACCGATTTTCTATCGCGAACGATGAAAAAAATATGTATCATCATGGTATGCCTGGTAGCGGGCCATTGCTGCGAGTGAGTGTTAGAAGAAATTACTGCCACCATGAGCGAGTGCTACTATAGCACACTATATTCAGAAGCAGAGAGGAGCACTGACCGCGGGTTTAACGCTCTTTATTCATCCTAAAGCATGTGACACTCTCTCCTGGCGCATGTGCGCATCAGGGGGTCACAAGAGAAATCTTGCTGGTGATGCTGTTTAAGCTGAAACAAAAGAGAAGCATGAAACACTCGTAAGTTGACTGAAGCAGATATTGCTCATTGGCGCATAAAAAGTGGCGAAAACGGCCATGCAACACTATCACAAGTAGCCATCGTAGAACAAGTCGAACAGCAGACGCTTTCTCACTGCATTTTGCATCTAAATTGCAAATTCGCTGCTGCACGTGATTCAATAATATTTGGCTGACATGATTACAGGAGCCTCGGCGATCCGGCGGCGGTGTCTTCTTGCTACGTTCAGTGAGTTGCAGGGCACACATTATTCCCCGTCCTTCTCTCTCTCCCATCTTTCTATTCCCTCTTCCCACTCCCCCAGTCTAGGGTAGCCAACCGGACGCCCTTCTGGTTAACCTCCCTGCCTTTCTCTTTTCCCCTTCCTTCCTCCTTGAAAGAAGCGAAGCCAGAGGTAGGGTGTGTGCACAATCAAGAGAACAATTCCATTGTGTTGAGAATAAAGAGTGCATTAATTATGAGAATGATATTTGCTGCCCTAAGGGATCGTTGAACTTAAGAAGCTTCATTTTAACACGCACACGAAGCAGCAGAACAATGGCACACTCGCTATGATTCTGGAAAGATTATCAAGCAGAAAGGATAATTGCGACTGGGAATACAGGTGTGGGAGTGGCTGCATATATCCGAAATTCAGAAATGTGGGATGACTTATGTCAAAACTATGACATCATTGTCGAGGCGTGGCACCCTGGGAACTATGGAATAAAGTGGAATATCTGCGAGCATGACAGCCACGTAAATATACATACTCCGGCTTCTATAATAGAGGTGGGGCAGGTGTCATTAGGGACGGAGGGAGGTCGGGGGGTCGTGGAATATGTGCGCGCTTAAGCTTAGCAGCACTCAACGCCCTAGCCGCGTAGCAACGACTGCGTGAGTTCTCGGAAACTTCGAGGCGAGCCTAATATTAATAATGATAGTATAATTTCTGGAGTGCTACGTCCCAAAAGCTTGATATGATGACAAGAAACGATGCGGTGCAAGCGCAGTAAGAGTGGACGAAGAAAGTTTCCAGTGTAGGGTGACTGAACCTGTAGCACAACAGTCGAGCAGGTTGCAGTACCGGCACACATGGTCACTTTCGACTGCAGTCAGCTCTTAACGCGAAGAAATGTCTTGGTCGTCAATAGCTCCTTTACCCTCGCTTCTAGGATAGCCATTCACGGTTCCATAAGTTAATTCAGATGGCGCACAGTCCCACCAGCGGCGCGCCACTTGACACCAGTATAACCATCTCTCACCTTCTGTAGAGTTAGCGACAGGCATTGGCATTACGTGCTAGCGACTTGCGAACAAGCGCAATACCGCCAAGTTGCATCTAAGTGCAGGAGTGAAGTAAGATACTCGAGGGAAAATTGGTCGTTCCTGTACACATAATTGCAAAAAAAAAAAAAGAGCTAGCTTGCATGGCGTGCGAGGCGCGGGTTCAGCGGCGCCCTGCAGTAACCTGCCTCTTTAGCAGTCGCGCTTGCCTCGGTGCTGTATTTTTAATGTTCTTTTACGTGCCAAAACCACCACATGCCGATGAGATGTGCCTGGTAGTCGAGCCCTCCGGAGTAAATGACCGCATGGGAGTTCTTTAAACTTAACCGTATTCTAAGTACACTGGTGGTGTATGCATTTATCCCCCATAAAAATACGGCCGCTATAGCCGTCAGTAGATCCTTAGACGTCGAGCTTAGCAAGCGAACACTCCAGACGCTGAGCTACCACGAAAGTTGTATTTTAATTATGCGTGTAAATACTTCAACACACGGTTGTAATTGCACGACTACCACAGTTCACTTCCTGTTAGCTCCTTATGAAAGAAAGTGAAAAGAGTAGAAATCCTGAGCTTGTGCCCGTATCCCGATGAAAAGAACAGTTCATTCGCAAATCAGTCGCTGCGCATAGCACATAGACGATAAAGTACAAGTAGTACGTACCTAGCGTATGGGCCTGCACCAAGAATCTTCGAGCACACGGTAGCCATCGTACGCGAAGAATCTTGCCTGGCATATCCGATTTGGCTGAAATAACGAAGCAAAAGAATGAAAGGATACGGGAAAACTTCCAAGCAGCGCAAATAAGTGTGTATAATGAGCGACGGCACACCCTTGTTTGTTGCGAACGAAGTCATTAGTGACAGGTGAAGCGTACGGAATACCACGAGTCGGCCATGTCAGTTATTCTAAATGGCACACACCATCTTCACGCCACTGAATGGCACCTTGTTATCACAATGACGATGATGATACGGTGGCGGTTCATTCATTAGAAGCGCGCCACCTCACCGCTCCTCTACACCTTTCACAGGCACATTTGTCGCAGCAAACATCGCTGTTCGTGCGCTTCATGTGCACGCGCGCACGTCTGGGCACATTCGGAATGTCTATAGTTTCAGATTCCTTCTTGATAAAATGCAGGCATCAGATTCGTAATGACAGTCTGGAGCTCTTCTCTCCGAACACTGTAGCTGTCTCCCCAACCACCTTGCGTCCAGCATTATTGGAAAATGTTTCATGATAACCTTAACCTTAATACCTTGCTCGCTAATATTGCATAGCTAAGTTGCATCTTTAACGTGGGAGTCCATAGTAAAAAGAACAGGCGTGCAAAAGACATCCACTAGGGGAAGAAGTGGATAACGCGAAAGCCAACTATCAACTCAAGCAGAGCACAGAGGCGAAAAAGAAAACATACACAACTTATGTGCGCATGCTCAGGAAAGGTAGCGCAACCTTTCAAACGGTTACATGCTGCTTCAGTTGATAGTCGGCGTTTGTGTTGTCCACTTCTTCCCCCTTGTGTCCGTGTTTTGCAGGCCTATTCTTTCCACTATGGAGCATTACAAACTCGCTCAACTTTCTGTCCTTTTCACGGGGGAGCTATTCAGGAGCCCGCCATATGTCCGCTGTCAAGCAGAAGGCAAAAGGTGACCCGTTCTGGCCCCTCACTCATACTGTTGCCCTCAGCTGACTTTATATAATCGTGACTACGCGAATGGCAACACGACAAGAAAGACACGAAGGGTGCAAGAAAAAAAAAGAAGCTTATTGCTACATGATAGAGATGATTATAATGAGTATTGAAAGAGATTGATAAGGAAATTAGGAAAAGGGTTTTCCTGGCTGCATACAAGGGAACAGAAGATCAGCACTTCCCTCTACCAACTACTCAGCACCTTGCCCTCGTTCCATGTTAGCGTTTTATGGTCGTGAGGTTGACACCCTTGGCCAAGTCCACCGTTCAGAGGTGCAGAAATGGGTTTAATTTTCATTTGCTACTATTCTCGTATTGCCTTTTTCCTTTCGCTTATATTTTGCTGTGGTGTTATTACTGTGGCCATTCCCCGCCTGCCTTAATTTTCATCTGTGTGCCTGTGAGGTATCTTTCACGAACAAATGCATAAATAACTACGCGTATTGGAGGGCAAAAGTGCATGCTTCAATTAACCCGGCGCTCTGTTAACCGCGGCCAGGTTGCCCGACCACAGCGGCCGCATTAGAAAGGCAAGACACAAGGTGATCCGTTCACTGCGTCCCACCCGTAGTGCATTACGTACTACCCAGGGAATAGAACCGCGAGAAGTATTAAAGTGTATAGACGTCAAATACGGTTATCAGCAAAACGTCGCAGAAACGCCGCAGTTGTAAAATTTGTATTGAACGTTACAGATGACGCACGCAAAACTACGGACAGTGAAGAAAAGATGTGTGGCCCCTCTGTCATAGCAATCGACATAACACGGAAAAGTAATATCCCTTCACAGAAGCAGTTAAACATTTACTGCGCGTCGAGATTCCGCACGAAAACGGCCCCAGAGCATGTCCGCTTGCGCGACACTGACCCTTCGCGGCTGCCTTTCTGTGAAGGCCAACGCAGCAGTTTTGTTAGCTCGTGCTATCACACCAGAAGCAGCACCGGCGTCGAAACACCGCTCGCTGGTGATTCATTATGCTGGCAACGAGGCGTCATGTGCTAAACGACGCGAAAAGACAAAGCGCGCGCCTGCGTTGTCACTGAATGCAATCGTCGTGATCGCCACATTTTAGCTACACCAGTAAACCGGCGGCAGCCTCCGCTACGTTGAGACTATCGGAGCCATGACTAGGTGCCTGTCGGTGCCATGCTTCAAACTTCGATTGAAAGCACCTTGATAGCGGCACCGCTTCAGATGCGCCCACGCGGAGGTGAACGCTTACACCGAGGGAGAAGCAAAACATGAAGCATAAAAAATTAACACCAGCTTCCCAAAGGGAACCCTGACGGGATGCGAAGCAGCAGCGTTGCGCACGGGTGGCGTCACGGGTTGAACGGCGCTAACGCGGGTGCTTCGCATCCCATCAGGGTTCCCTTTGGGAAGATGGTGTTACTTTTTTGCGCGTGCACCGACGAGTCGGTGGTGTAGCGAGCGGCGGTCGCGGTAGCGGAGTGAGCGGCAGGTGCTGCGGGCGCTGCGGCGAGGGCGTGGCAGGCGAGGGAGAGAGTGACGTCAGCGCGCACTGCGAGGGGAGCGTGACGTGAACGCGCAGCTGCGGCGTGACCTACTTGGCACTGCTCCAACACCTGCGACGAGGGGAGCGCGTTGCGGCGCATTCGTACGGACGCACGGAGGGACAGCGTTACACAGGAAGAGCTGCTTCGCATCTAATAAGCGCGTTCGTCTACCTTTCAGCATGTGCGTGAATGGTGTAGTCGGCAGAGCGCTTGGGACCTATCGTAGGGGACCGGAAGGTCGTGGTTTCAATTGCCAGGGCAATCGAAACCTGCGGGTTTTTTTTCTGCATCATACATGGATAATTTGTGTTGTTCCCATGAAAACGTACGAACTGTGACGTTTTGGTAGACTCCGGCATAGCACACACGTGTAAAGAGTACGTAATGAGCCAACAGACAATGAAACCTAGGAGAAGTTAATTGCAGTATTGTAACTATATGGAGTAAGTAGAAAGGAATTAAATTGGACAAAAAGACAAACCTGTCTCCGGTGGGAACTGAACCGACGACCATCGGTAACGCGTCCAGTGCTCTACCGCTGAGCTACAAAGGCGGTCGTCCCCCGGTCCACTTTATTGGGTATTTGCGTATATGTAAACCTGGGAGTGTTAGGCAGCGCCACTCGTAGCCATGGTGGCGATGACTTCGTTGTCCTTTGGCAAATTAAGTTGTTTCTAACAAATAAAAAGCGAGCCATTGACCCCTTCCCTTTCGTTACGTGTTAAAAGTCATTTCGCCAAGACAGGAGCCGTGGAAAGTACGAAGTGCAGAACTGCGCGGAGGACATAAAAATCAACAAACGTAATGAGCAATGAAGAGAGAAATAAGAAAATACATCATAAACTACGATCTTCGAGATAGTACGAGGATTTTTAGAGGCGACGCTAGCTGAGAACACGTCTTTCCTGACCGCAGGGAATGTAGCAGCGAGAGAATTTGTGGATGTCGAGCTGCTATAGGAACTCTCATCTTAATCCCCCTTCAGATAAGATAAAAATACACGTTTTGATGATGCAGTATGCGTCATTAAGATAAAGATTCAAGATACATCGGCTACGAGGACTCGGGGTACTACCTGTCGCACATGGTCACCTTATATCGTTCCTGAACAACACCTAGAGTTCAAAAATTCTGCAGTTAGCTAATGCTACATTGATCGGCTCGGCCAAGTTTTGAAGTCATGCGTGTCATGCGAAGGTCCCGACCGGCGCAAAACTTCCCCCCTTTCTGAAGAACCGCATTTTCAATCACATGTTAGTCGTCAAATTGTCTCAAGCTCCTCTGCGCAGTTGTAGAGCTTGCAGCTTTCCGCAGACGGCTGACATGAATCACGGGCGCATATGGACAAGACTAGCTTTGTTGTCACTATGTGTAACTGCTGCAGTTAAGTAGAGGTGCTACAAAATATGGGATACCTTCGTGAAACGTTCATGGTTTTTGGCCTCACGCATCCCCAAAACAATTGCATCGATTGAAAATGAAGCTATTGAGTAATAACAATTTTAAGTTCTATGTATGCCGCACTTGCAGGGTATCACGTACTGCAGTCTGCATAACCCAGTGCGCTCGCGCATTTGGGTACCAGTGTAACTATTACCGCAACCATTTTTCGGCATCGAGGCCTTTGTGACTAGCTTGTTTAGATTAGATTTGAATTACACAATCGGCCTCGAATCTTGGAAAGCTTGTCTGCACTTCTCAGACTTCAGCACATCAGCAATGGTCATCACGGTACATAGTTGAGAACTGTGCGAATTTCGTGAAGGTCAGAAAGGTGAAAATGGGCAAATATACGATTTGACTTCTTGTTATCTTATTATTTGGCTCGTGGAGAAAAGAGGACGCGATCTGAGAGAGTGAAGAAACTGCCCATGCTTCACCAATGCAGACCGTCGTTCTGTTGCAACAGCTTCACGTGGCAATGAGTTCCTACGGTGGCATCCTCCAATGATTACGTGAACCAGAAAAGTCGATAGCAGCTTTGTAAGTCAATAACTAAACTACAACATTATTCCACGTGTATAACCAGCTCAAATAACGCGCACCTCAATAAAAATGAGCAGCTAGAGGAACCTAAATCTTAGTAAACAGATTGCGCACAATTATGAATGTAATCGAATATTTTTGATGTTTAAGGGGAGTACACTTGAAAGGCTGTAGCGACTTTGTACCAAAGCGATGTGTAGATAGCTCATGTTTTGATCACTGGAATCTCGATATTATTCCTTTGCGTAGTGTGAAGTGTACTCTAAATCTTTAAATATGCGCATCGTGAAAGGTTGACGCGACTGCAATGGGCAGGCAACGGTTGTCTTTCCCAGTCAACTTTATGAGCACCGAATGGCAATATAATGGCATCGTCACGGACCCCTGAGCCGCAAACCCTCATCGCCGGCGTGCTGCCAGAGAAGCTAGCACTACGGATGCCTTGGCACAGAACACAGTTTTCGAAAAAGCTTTTGTAGGAGACCACGCGGCACATCAGTAGCCGTGGAAGGCGCAGCCATCTCTAAAGCGCACACCAAGAAGCTAAGCGAGTCGTGGTTGAAAAGCAGTGATAAAAAGGAAGGCGGTAGAAATAAGCCCATCGCTGAAAATACCGTGCGAATATTTTCGCGATAAGGTTACCATCGGTGATACACTGTAAAAAGGGGCCACGATACCCGTTAAGAGCGTGGTTGAGCTACTTACTAAGCTTGGTTATGTACTGACAACACAGACCTGCAACCTCGCTATTTGAGTCTAATCATTTCGACAGAGCTGGCCTGTCTGTTTAGGAACTACATTATGACTTTGTTTGATAGTGCAAACAAAAGGTTTTTTATAGACCTAGCATTTCGGAGCCTGATCAGTTCCTTTTTCAGGGGCAAACCTCGGAGGTTTGCAGCGCGGCATTTAAAACCCTTGCAGGCGAAGGAGGAAGTCGAAATTGGGGGACGCCAAAGAAGTACGACACGCATTTCGTTGGCGACAAAAATTTAAGAGTCGCAATACACACATCAGAGGTTTATTCCCGAAAAGAGAACTGAATTGTGCTCCTAAACGTTGGCTCTGAACAAAACTTTTTGCGTGCCTTTTCTAGCAAGCTCGTAGCCTTGTCACCGAATCAAATGTAGTTTCCTAGACATACTAAGTCATTTTTTTCGGGAGTGGGTGTTTAACGTGGATTACCTTGGGGGCGTGCAAATAGAGCCGTGTTGACATTTCATGATTTGACAAATGTGAAGACATATTTGCAATATATAAAGAGAAGTTGAAGGCCGCCCTCATGCACTCTTACCTTGCTCGTCAATGGCTTACAAGGAGAAAGGGCGTTGTGACTATGACGAGCGCACTTGCTACAGACGGCCAGGAACTCCAACCGAATGAGTTCACCTGCATGAAAATACTGAACAAGGCTCCCGTATGGGAGCCGGAACGTCGTTGTATACTTCGCAACTTTTTTTTTAAGTTTTATTAGTCGACGTTCATTAAATGCTTTCATGCGATGAACATAGACGAGTAATGTTTGAAAAACTGAAATTACGAGAACTACTCGTACAGGTATAAGGTGTCCAATTCCCCTAGGGCGTTGCATCAAAACAGGTACGACTTTTCCAGGCCCCGTCGTGATTCCGAAGTGTGGCTGCGACCTCAGTGTGAACGATGGGAGGTCTTATTAGAAGAGACTTCATAGTCAACCAGTCCAGTTATAAAAACTGATTACGCACATAAACCTGATAAAAATAACCTACCCCGAAATAGGATCCACGCAATACCAGGTTACGTATATTAAGCGTTGCACGAGTGCCTTCCTCATTGTCAACACGCCATGGATAAGTTCTTGCTCCTTCAGGTTGGAATAGTGGTTTTCGGAGCTCCCACACTATTTTCACCCTTTAAATACCTTATTAGTAAGGTTTATTGCAGCATCACCTCTAGCGCCCTCTTAGGCATTATTGCATGGGAACAAACCATCATAAAACAAACCACAGCCTTGCACCGGACAAAATCGAGCGCTAACGGATTCCAATCCGAACCTGTTTTGGAGAAAAATTAAGGTTAAAAGAAAAGGGCTCAGGAAGTGCATGGGAGAGCTTAAAATTCCTGATGCAAGCGCAAAACCGATACCGCGCTTCTTGTAAATAATCCGAAATAATGATTCCTGTTTTACCGAGGGTCTCGTATCAAGTCTCGAAAGCTTTGAAGTCGGTCATATTTCCGCATTGGCATATCTGGCTGCAACTGACCGACAATCGCTAATTGGCATCACTATACAGCATTGCCTAAAGAATCCCATAGAGGAGAGGCACATCTTTGTATAGTTCTTACGTATCGGGCAGATATGCGGTTATTCAATTTTCACGCTTTATTCTTACAGGCTCACATAGCTGCAAGGTAGCAGTCGGCTTGTAAAATATCCAGGGCATTTCCCAGTCAAGACAGCAGCACTTAATTTGTCATGCACATGCCCCATATACATGGCCTGCTACAGGTCGCCCAACGTTCATCGCAAAACCTTATGCTTAGCGCCAAAAATGAAGCAGGGAATGGGTCGTGAGGAGCGCCAGCTTTCCACTGTTTGTTCTGCCCTATCATTTTTAACGCATTACATAGACCAAGACGTGCTCAGCGTGCAAGTCAATTTCCGTAGTGCACGGCACCGCGTTACGTACATTTACCCAAAATTATTTTCTGTTCTGTACTTGCGAGAATCATACTGAAATATCGCTATGTATGGCAAACAACATGTCTTACTATACAAGGCCTCTAGCAATTCACGCGCCGCGATGTCCCTGCTTCTTTCTAGAAACGAAGTCTTATCCGGTGTGAACGGCTGTAGGCAGGCAAATATCGTCCATCTTTATTTTTAAAAATTGCCAATGCTCTCTGGTACGATCATCAACGCACCTTCCCGTATGACGGACACACGTCATGCCACAAGAAAGTTTAAGCTGAATGGCGACTAGTTTGGCTCATCACATGCATGTGAAAACGCGCTGCTTACCGCATCCCTGGCTTTTTGCTCACGTCATCAATTATGCGCGGGAACAACTGGAGGAGCTAGCGTGGTGCAGAATAAACGATTTACACCCCGTTTAGACAGCAACCTATATACTTCATGGTGCAATTTTATTGTTACGGTCAACGGTGTATCCACGTTTTCACATGAACCGAGTAGCCCCGCAACAAGTCCTATTGAATATACAGACGGTCGCATTGTTATTGAAGCTGTAGGAAGAACGGAGTGTGTCCCAATTAGTTTACGTCAATCACGCCGTGGACATACGCATAATAAAATAATGACATGCCAAATGCTGCACGTGCCCCGCCACGGTGGTCTAGTGGCTGTGGTACTCGGCTGCTCATCCATGGGTCGCGGGATCGAATCTCTGCCGCGGTGGCTGCATTTCGATGGAGGCGAAATGCTGAGGCCCGTGTGCTGTGCGATGTCAGTGCACGTTAAAGAAACCCCAGGTGGCTGAAATTTTCGGAGCCCTCCACTACGGCGTCTCTCATAATCAGAGCTGGTTTTGGGACGTTAAACCCCACATAACAACAACGAACAAGTTCAGCACCTAAATATTTCCAGCGCTCACGATGCATATTTATATCGTGGGCAAAGTGGCACCATGGCACTGGTGCCAGGAAGCCGACAATGACGCTTCTATAGCTCCTTTCTTCATATGTGCTTAAGTAATGATCTGCTATTTCTGGACGCATATGTCGCATTATACTGCAACCCTAGACATAAGAACTTTGGGAACACGAGCTTTAGTAGCGCCATGGTGCCGCGGTTTCACGTACCACAACTGGTTAGAAAGAGCTTATTTTGCATAGAACAACGGAAGTAATGCTGATAGACTGGTGCGAATCGACGGTCGCTTCGTGGCTGTGCTGCGTAGAACAAAGTACGTTACTCTACAGAGACTAGTAGCGAATGCGCTTAATTCAAACCGAACCACCGAACAATGCGACATAGTCATCCAACCGAAAAATGCGACAGAGTCATTTCATTGTAATCTACTGGTGGTCCGACTGGGCTAAGTATATGTGCCGAGAGTTATCCTTTTCGTTTTATCTTCTGGAAACTCACGTACCATCTACAGCGTAATTCACGGTATTTGAGGTATCACGGCATTCACGTTATCATACGGAACGCGGAGTGGAAGGCTCCGAAAATTTCGACTGCCTTGGGTGGTGACAACGCGCGCTACACGGGGATCTGACAGCTTAGCCTCCATCGGAAATGCTATAGTGCCGCGGTCGGGATGGAATTTCCGCCTATAGCGTCAGCAGCAAAGCACAGTCACCACTAGACCCCCGCGCCAGATAGCACTCGGGAAATATCGCTGCCTTAAAGGGGTGCTCCGATGGCGGGTCTGAATTTTCCTCTTTGTTCTCCCAGAAGTGGCGCAATAGCTCTCGCCCCTGTTACGCGGAGAAGTCTTTGCCACAGGAATGTAGTACACAGCAAGATCACGAAGGAACTCACCTGGAGTGCGACACGTTGCATTTCAGAGAAAGCGTGCACATGTCTTGAGGTTGGCTCATGTGTGCTCCTCTTCAGAGCTTGCTCTGCTAGCATCATGAACATCGGGTTGCGGCGATGTTCCTGCTCCGGCAGCAGAACGCATTTGCCCGGTCTGCCTCGGTCGTTTTGATTCACCACGCAGCCTGCGAAGAGGTCCGTCGTAGGCGTTCCAATGACTGCCGCACACAGCAGTACGAACACGGTGAACTTGAATAGCATGATGTAGAAGGCAGTCAAGCGCTCTTCGGAACGAAATGGACTTGCTGAAAGCGATGCGGCAAACCGCGGAACGTGACTACTCGTCCATGTGGTTTATAAGTCCCTTCGTAGGGGATAGTTCACTAAAGATGGCGCTGGCACAGCTGATAGCAAGCTGATTGAGCTGTCCTGCAGTGTCCCCCCCGTTTGTTGAAGCCAAAGAAAAATAAATTGCATACAACGATGCAAAGAGTAAACTGCACACGCGCATGTATGCGCCATGGACGTGGGAGACTGGGCTTGCTGATTTCGCTAGCGACGTGATAGCAGCACTTCTTCGCGTTTGTCGTTTGCTTAGGGTGTATAAGTCAGTACTGACGGAAGTGTTACGGCAGGAATTGCTAACATCATGCAAGTGAAGGACGAACGTGCAATAAGCAGGTCCAGACCGCATTCTATTGACTGCGCAACCAGCTTACTTCAGGAACGGCAGATCGATGTGTGAACAGCCTTGTTCCTTCATATTTTTCAAACGTTCGCTTCATACCTCTTCTATCATGCAGTGAGCAGAACGCTGCTAACGAAACTTCTCTTGAGCTACCTTGCCCTGGGCCTTTGGATCTAATTATTCCTCTAATACATGTGCGTGTTTCACCTGTGCTGCGACAGGACGAAAATACCCACGTAAAAACAGACAAAATCTTGAATCTTCTGCTGATTCGCGAATAAATAAATAAATAAGCAAGGAAATAAAGGAATAGGGTATGTTAGGGAACGAACACATGTTAATGACACCCTAGTCTAAATCATAAAGGAAAAATTGGGCGTGCGCAGGTCATTTAATGCGAAGGCGGCATAATTTTTCGTACTTGGGGGTAACGGTGTGGATCCATAGACAAGGCAAGCGTGGTAGAGGGTGGTACAAAGTTCTGTGGGCAGAGCAGATAAAAAAAGTGAGGAATCGATGGACGTGAGCACTACTGTGCTCTGCGAGTTTTCACATTCTGCGAGTTTTCACAGCCATATTTCGTCTCTTGCTACCAAGATTCGGCCCCAGCCTTCGCGGTACATCAGGCGCCACGTCTCTTGGAAGCCGAAGCCTTACCTTCGGCTGGCTGGGTGTCGGAATGGTTCGGCTACGAGCAGAAGCCATTCACTCCCGCGCCTGCGTGATGACAGCTGCACGGATGAATACCTCTGGAGAACGAAAAAAGAAACCATGCACTGAGCAGCCCTTATGGCAGGTGTGGAGAACCTTATGTGACTATATACGTCGAAAATTACATTTTGCACCCCAACAGCGAAATTCAGGCGCCTAGAAGAGAGTGGCACACACTGAAAAGTGACACCAAAAATGCATTTACAAAATTCGATTTCATCCGAGCGTTCCGTTCCACCAGTAGGCTACGCAGCGACCTAGGTACCAACGGGCATCCTATCTGTGACGTCAAAACAATCGCAGAGCCGACCTCCCCAGTGGTGGTGATTGCGGCCAATACTGAACGAAAACTAAGCACTGCATATCACGGTTACGCATGTACCATAGATTCCGAACATGAGACAAATAGAGACGGCAGTAGAGAAGGGTACCAGCCTTCATCATCATCACCATCAGCATCAGCATCAGCATCAGCATCATCATCAGCCTGCGTACGCCCACTGCAGGGCAAAGGCCTCTCCCATAGATCTACAATTATCCTTGTCGTGTGCTAACTGGGCCGATTTTATCCCCGCGAACTTCCTGGTCTCCTCTGCCCACCTAACTTTCTATCGCCTCCTATCACGCTTGACTTCTCTAGGACTCAATCCCCTTGCTACCCTCAATGACCAACGGTTGTCTCGTCTTGGCACTACATGACCCGCCCACGCCCATTTCTTCTTCTTAATTTCTATTATTATGTCTCTAACACGTGTTTGTTCCTTAACCAACTCCGCTCTCTTCGTGTCCCTTAAGGTTACACCTACCATTTCCCGTTCCATAGCTCGCTGCGTTGTCCTCAATTTAAGCTGAACCCCCTTAGCCTCCAAGTTTCTGCCTCGTAGGTGAGTACCAGTAAGATGCAGCTGTTATACACTTTCGTCTTCAGAGACAATGGTAAGCTACCATTCATTATCTGAGATTGCTTGCCAAATGCACTCCACCCCATTCTTATCCTCCTAATTATCTCAGCCTCGTGATTCGGATCAGGGGTCACTACCTGGCCCAAGTAGGCATATTCACTTAACACTTCCAAAGCCTCGCCAGCTACCTCAAATCGTTGCGCTCGTCCAAGGCTATTGAACATTACTTTAGTTTTCTGCATATTAATTTTCAGGCCCTCTGCTCTACTTTGCCTGTTTAGGTCAGTAATCGTGCTTTGTAATACATCTCATGAATTACTTAGCAGGACAATGTCATCAACAAATATGAGGTTACTGAAGTACTCACCATTAACCCTAAGCCCCCTCTCCCCCCGTTCACAAGCCAGTGGTCTAAATACTTCTTGTAAACATGCTGTGAATAACATAGGAGGAGTTGTGCCCCTTGTCTTGCACCCCTCCTTTTAGGAATTTTGCTGCTCTCCTTGTGGTGGACTATGGTGGCTGGGGATGCGTTGTAGATGTCTTGCAGTAGTTTTACGCAGTGCTCGTCTGCGCCGTGCTTCCGCAATGCCTCCATGACTGCTGAGGTATCGAGCGAGCGAAATGCTTTCACGTAATCTATGGAGGCTATATATATGGGCTAGCTATACTCCGCGCATTTCTACATCACCTGATTGATAGTGTGAATATGGTCTACTGTTTAGCCTTTATAAAACCCTACTTCTTCGTTAGGTTGACTGGCATATAAGGCATATTTTCAAGTTCTTTGCGTCCCCCTTCTTACGGATTATGATGATGTTCGCATTCATTCAAGATTCCGGTATGCTCGCATTCATCAAGCATTGCGTGTACAGGATGGCCAGTTTTTCTAGTACAAACCGCCCACCATCATTTAAGACATCTGCTGCTATCTTATCCTCACATGAATACACCAGTTAACCAGCCCTAAATCGGCGAAAATGACACTGCATCTAGGACAAACCAAAATGCATGTGCTAAAAGATAAACAAGGTGACGCTATTAAAAACCTTAGCGAAATAGTAAAGACAGCAGAGAATTGCTACTTTGAACTATACAGCTTTCAGGCAGGACATACAACCCCAGTAGAAATCGAATCGGAGGGGTACACTGAGGTTTATGGGTTTCACGAAGTTAGAAAAGCACTCAGTCATATCCCTCGGTAAAGCAGCAGGTGAAGACGACATAATAGGAGACTTCATCAAAGCCGCGGGAGGCCTTATATTTGAATTACCCTCGCCAATCTTCAAGAAATGTATCAAGGCATCCAGTTTACCGCTCAGCTGGGAAAATGCTCATGCAATCCTAATGCACAAGAAAGGTGACGTAAACGTTAACGAATTACAGATCGATTAGCCGACTCCCAGTAGTGTACAAGCTATTTACAAAGTAATGTCTGCTATTATAAGAGGAACACTCGGTTCCAACCAACGTAGAGAGCATGCTCCATTAAGGTAAGGTGATTAAACATCGACTGGAGCCATGGTATGAACCTGGTAATTTAGAAGTTGGTGGCTTATAATAAACCTCTTTATTTGACCTTCATAGACAGCGTGAATGCATTTCATTCCATAAAAATAAAAGTAGTTCTAGAGGTTCTACGTCTACAAGGGGTACCAGGCGTATACATACAAACCATGAGTAACGTCGTCCACGATCGCACAGCCACAGTGTTCCTACATGAGAGAAGCAAAATAATTCCTATCAGGAGAGGGGTCAGACAGGCAGATACAATCTTCCCGCTGTTATTCACTGCATGTCTGGAGGAAGTGTTCAAACGTCTAGATTGCGAACAAGAGAATTACAATATACGGAGAATATTGCAGCAATTTTATCTTTGCAGACGACAGTGTGCTGTTTAGCTATGACGGTGATGAAATACAAAACATCATTGAGGACCTAAACAGCGAGAGCCTTAAAATAGGGCTCAAAATTAGTAGGCAAAGGTACGAAATCATGCTCAACAGTCTAGCTAAAGCTCAGTAATTTAAAATTAGCCATGAACCCTCAGAATGTCTGAGCGAATAGGTATATCTGGTGCCGTCACTAACACAGACGCCTACGTACACAAGGAAAATCCTCGGTAGAATAAGGATGGAGTGGAGCGCGTTCGGGAGACACTCCCAAATAATGACAGGAATTTGCCGCTCTCACTATAGCGAAAAGTACTCAATGACTGCGTCCTCCAGGTACTGACGTAGCTACGAAAACATCGAGTATAGAGCGAAAACTTCAGATGAAATTAAGAAGCACGCAGCGTGCAATGGAAAGAAAAATGATAGGTGTAACAGAGAGAGAGCGGAGTTGATGAGGGAAGACAGGGGCAGCGGATATTTTTATATGAGGTAAAAGGAAGAAGAGGACTTGGGCAGGATATGTCATGCACAGTACAGACAAAGCATGGACAGCAAGAGTGACGAATGGATACCAAAAGAACAAAAAAGCAAAAGAGTCAGCCTTAATGGTAGATGGAGTGATGAAATTAATGAATTCGCAGGCACAAAGCAGAAGCAGCTCTCGCCGAATAGGGCGAATTGAGAACCGTTATGAGAGGCCGTTTTCCTGTGCAAGTGGACAAAAGATATAATGATGATGATCACCATCACGGCATGATTTTCTGGTCAATTTCTCCTGCGATAAAACTGTTTAAGATATACATGTGCATCTTTTATACGAATAATCCCGAATGCTCTCTGCCGCAACAGATTGCACATGCGTTATGTGCTTGTGACTTTCAACAAAATTGTGCACTCCATTGCCGTATCACCCGCCACGTTAAAAACTTTCACAAGATACTTTTTTCAGCGTCACCAAAAGATGATGGTCCCAAACGTGCTCTCATACTTTGCTATCGTCATGTTTAATCTGCTCCCCTCTCTGGAAATGTCTTATAAACCACGCAAACCAGGTGGCTTCTCCCGCAGCTAGCTGCGTTGCTTTCGACAAATCCATTTCCTACCGGGCAATACCAGCCGGCTAGAGCGCCATGTTCAAGCTGACAGTGCTTCTGCTCCTGTGCGCCGCAGTCATCGGCATACGTACTCCGAATATGTTCCGGGACTGCGTTGAGAACACGAATGGCCAACAGTTACCAGGCCAGTGCATCCTTGTGCCGCACAGACAACTTAAAGGTAACACATCATTCGATAGGTTTGCCTATCCAGTTCTGCGGAACCGCTACAACCAGCCGCTCACGGGTTTTCTGAACACCCTCTTTGCAGTCACCCGTGCCGCAATGCAGGTGAGCATAAGACTCTTGTTCGGATGTCTGCGCTCGACTTTGAGTGGCCGGGCCAGATGTCCACGTTTGCTGCGCATTACGTTCTTTGGCTATACTTCGTACAAGATGTGGTAGATTGTCAGATAAGGCGCGGCGTTGTTGAACACAAGAGTGCTTCTTCTGATATTGTCGACGGCAATCCCATTGCCATAAAGACAATGTTGAAAACGTTAGGGTGTTTAACTTAGGCCACGTTAACGAACACATTACACGTAATTCTGCAATCCCTGGTGCTGCGTAATTATCGTAGTGGCTTTGGCTCACACGTCTCAAATGTTTTCCGAAAGAATGCAACAACGACTTCACTGCCCACGTTCCCACGTACAAATGGAAGAGGAATCTTAAGCACAAAGCTCAGTTGGGTATTGTTTAAAATGCCCTGTTGCCCTGCCGCGGTCGTCTAGTGGCTGTGGTACTCGGCTGCTAATCCGAGGGTCGCGGGATCGGATCCCGCTGCGGCGGCTGTATTTCGATGGAGGCAAAATGTTGAGGCCCGTGTGCTGTGCTATGTCAGCGCACGTTAAAAACCCCCAAGTGGTCAAAATTTCCGAGCACTCCACTACGGCGTCTCTCATAATCGGAGCTGGTTTTGGGACGTTAAACCCCACACAACAACAAGACCAAATTCGCTGTTTCTGTTAGACAACGACCAACCTGACGATGCGGCTCTTGCCAAAGAATTCTTTGGCAATTCGCCGCTAGTTCAAGTGTAGCCGGTTGCTTGTGGTGTGGTGCAAGGTCCCGAGCTGCAGCTGAGACCACACATACTGAAAACACCCAGTAATCGATGGCACTACATATTCGGAACGCTTTTCATTCATTGACTACCACCAAAATTCACATGTGCGCAAGCGCGCAGCAGCTTGTCTTCTCTGAAATGCTATTGCCGCAGCCGGGATCTAATCTGCATCATCCATGTCAGCCGCCGTTCAATGGTTTCTTCTCTGCGTCTACTGTTGAACCGTTAATGTGGGTTCGTGGCAAGAAGTATATCTTAAAATGAAATTCCACTGTATATCTGAAGATTCTAAGATGGCAGCCACCCGCGGCGGCTGCACTTAAAAGGAGACAGAATGCTGAGACCCGTGCGATGTCAGGGCACGTTAAAGAACCCCAGTTCGTCGAAATTTCTCAACCCTTCCACTACGGTGCCTCTCATAATCGTATTCTGGTTTTGGCACGTAAAGTCGCTGAAATCAGCGAGTCGCTGTAGTGAGCACTGTTTCCTTTATATATGTGGTCAGCAGAAATGAGCCAAGTGTTACCAAGAAAGCCAACATGCCATCTATGCGTCCATCCTTCTAGTGTGGTACGTTGTTCAACACATGCAGGACTGGACACGAATTGTGTTCCATGTCCGTTGACAATTTCAAAGCTAAAAACAATGCCACTTCCTCTGCAAGTAGATCTGTTTCAATGCCATCGCTCAACTGCACTATTTTCAGCGCTTCGCAGATCGTGGCACACTCCCCGTCACCCCCCCCCCCCCTTTCTGGCACCTGCTCTCCAAACCCTTAGTTTTATTTATTTATTTTAAACAAAGCGCACCTGGATGGAATGGAAGATTTGTGTTATTAAGACGCTGCGGTTGTAGCAACTTCATGTCTACAGGTTGTTTTTTTCCTCACTGATATGGTTGTATTTCATTGCAGCTGCAAGGCAAGGGTGCGTTACCGTACCGCATCTGATAGCAGTAAGACTTCAACCTTGACTGTTGTTTCTTACCGTGGTGCTTTTCTCGTTGTTTCTTCGAAGCACCCGGAAAACGAGTCCTCAGGGGTCCAGCTTCTGCTGGAGTTTGTCACCGTCCCGAGTAACTGCGCTGATATGGGCGACTACTCCCCTCGTGTGTGCACGCCAGCGACGGCCAAGGTAAGTCCATACGGCAACCACCATAACTTTAACCGGCATTGCACACTGGACAGAGACCGCTGCACATCTCAAATTCATCAGCCAAGATTCGCCTACATCGCCCGACAGGGTGGCAAACAGTGTTCCTATCTTCAAGAAAGACACGGAAACGCGCTTTAAGGTTGTCACGCTGAGAGATATGCGCTTATACGTCAGAATTTCACACCAGCTAATGAATGCGAAATCATAGGCGTCCAGGAAGCAGCAGACAGCGGTGAGATCACCACGTGTCGTCGATGTAGTGCGTGGAGGGATCGAGGGAGGAGCGGCGGTTACGACGGCAAACGGGCAGCCGCGTGTCGGTGAGCAAAATGCACGGAAAACGCGAGGCGCTTACTAGATAGAGCGCAGGTTCGATCTATGTTTTATAAGCGCGAAAGGTTGGGATAAAGTAGTAGGCAAGTCAAGATACGCACACAAGTACCAGCGCTGCTAACGAGTTTTACTTGTTTTTGGAAAGAACTTCTATTGCTGGCTATAGGCAAAAGAATATCTCAAGAAATTAATTTTAGATGCGAAGCATCTTTTGCTCGGGATTATGTCCGTTGTCCATTGGCGTCCCCTCCTCTCATCCTCCTCGCCACGTTAGCTGCGCGATAGTGCGCTGCTCCCTCGGTCCTCCTCTCCGCGTCAGCTCCGCGATAGCACGCTGCTCCCTCCATGTTCCTCTGCACGCCAGCTGCGCAATAGCGCGCGCTATGCGCGCCTCTCCCTCCGTCCTCTGTCCACACCAGCGCTGTATATATCCGCATGCACTTGCCGCTGCCTCAATTGCTTCCTCGCATGAGTCGCTCCGGCGTCTGATGGGTACCGACAGTCCCGCTAGCGGATTGGCTGACACAAGATCAGCCAGCATCATCCAACTAGTTAACAGAGTCATTAGCACCGCTGAAGACTCTGCTGCGAGGAGCAGAGCACGCGACACCTATGCATCACCTCAGGGTTCCCCTCGGGAAGATGGTGTCATTGTTTTCCCCATAGGATCCGCGCCAATAATCTTACTTCACAATTATAGGGCCAGTTGCGACATCACCTTACTTTGCATAGCAACGCGTGGCTCAAAACCATTCGCTGCGATATTAAAACGAGTCCACGATTTTGCTTGTTCTGTGATTGTCTTTCAGCGTTCTGTTCTATCAAAGCAACGTGTGCAAGCCACTTGCTAGAGCTCGTCGCATGTTCAGTGAGTTGCGCTAAATTACGTGTGCTGAATAGGTCTCGTTCAGTTAGTTGGTTCATTTGATTTTTGATGGATCATTCTGTGCTGTCCAAGCAACTTGTGCGAGCCACATGTTAGACCTCATCACATGATCAATGGGTTACGCTAAATTACGCGTGCTGAATAGGTCACATTCATTTCGTTGCTTCATTACAGCAACGTAATTGGGAGCGCGCACTTGATAAGGAAACAGAAGGATACGTGCCTTCCCTCAGCTTGTCTTTTGTGTGTTTTCAAACAGCATGATGTTTTCTATTCTTATGTACGAACATGTCACGCTGTATTGTGCGTTACCGTGGATAACAGTATGGTATACATGTGCTCCTGACTGTTCTTCAACAAATAGACTAAGTGGTCCTCCTGTTTTGTACTGATTAACATGTAAGCCAGTGCACGGAACTAAAAAAAAAAAGGTTTTGTTGGCGCAGTAACATAGATATGCTACGGTTCACTAATTCCAGTTAGCTTTTATGCTCGTAGATTTGCTTTCTTACGCATGGCTGCTCTATCATTTCAGGTGAATGGTGTATGCCAAGCGAGATACATGATCCGCCATGGCGCCACTCTTCTCGACAGTTCTTGGTGCAATGCCATGCCCGTGGTAGGCCTCAAATTCATCAGGACATTTTCGACACTGGGAAAAACCTGCGCATTAAGTGACTTTTCGCAGTCCTGTATAGTCAACGCTCTCTTAACTTTCCGTGCCATTCAAGAACTGGCCGTAGTGAAGCTCAGTTGATAAACTGAATTTAGCAAACGAGTGTCAAGACGTACCGGTGTGCTTTAGAGAAACGCAGCTAGAAGTGAACCACAATGGTGGTTGGCGTACCTTATATTCACGCCATGATTGTCTCTTGAAACAAAAATATTCTTTTTAAAATGCAGTGGTGCGAACACTGATAAGAACAATCTATTCTACGGCATTTCCGAACCTGCATACATTCATGAAAGCGTTCTGCCCTTATTTTCTTTTATTTCAGGACAAGCACATCAAGTAAGAATAACACCTGTTGCCCCCCTGATGCGCGCATGAGCCAGGAGAGAGGGCCGCACACTTGATATTGAATAAAATGTGCCAAACGCATGAGCGGTGCCATTGGTTTTTTTTTTCAGATATAGAATTTTCCACTTCAACAGTTGACCTACTGTTGCCCCCCTACCATTGTTACACCATAGTGCTTATGCGAAAGTCAATGTGCAATAATTGGTTGAAAAGGTCCTGCTCAAGACTTCGGGTTCCATTCCCGGATCCGCGGAGACTTCGCTTGACACCCTTGCAAGTTGCGTCAAGATTAACGCTAAAAGAGCAGCTGCGCTCTTAATTCAGTTCACGACGTGGAACTGGCATTAGTTCCCAATTCTCTAAATGTATAATTTCTTCCCGTAGCATATTTCTAACCATCTGCAGCGTGGTGGCGTTGCACGCGACGTTCGAAGGGGCAGGCGCAGGCCTACGACTGCGTCACCATGGGAAGCAGCACTCGTCACCCAACCCTCGCAGGAGACGGCCCCACAAGGCCTCGAGTGAATCCTCATCCTAGACGGTAGGAGGCCAAGACGAGCAGGCGACACCGGCGCTTACTGCAAACGGTTTCACGGCAGGCGCTCTTCCGTTTTCGCACAACCAGGCAAGCACGTCGACTCTAGGACAGCCAACGGCACATCCCCGCAGCTCTAACAACGCACTAGTCCTGTGTGTTCTGAATCTCGAGCTGTTCACCACAGATCGCTCGCGTCTCCTCCTCTGTTTTTTTTTTTTTTGCTTTCATTTATGTGGCGCTGGCGCTGCTTAGGCTGTCAACAGGCTGGTTCGTCCTTGCTAACCTTGGCGCAACCCACCCTAGCGGATCGGCCATGAACTAAAAAGGATGTATGTTTTGGAACGAACGACTAATATAAAGACCAAGATATATACGTCAGGGGCATATGAATTGAGCCACTGGCTCGCCTCCCTCTTTTCTTCTTCTTCCGTCTAATCTGAGGGCAAAAGATCCTCTCGAAATTCAAAAGGTAACGCACCTATCGACAAATCTCTTACTACAGCAGGTATTGAAATGTCGAACGTCGCACAATAGTCAGCGCGGCTGTATGCAATGTGCCGTCAAACAGGTTCACAATATTCTAGTAATTTAGTAAGATGTCAAGAGCAACAGAATATTACGTTTAAAAGTACGCAATTAGCGTAAAAAATTATCCTAGCAAAAATGTATTCTCATTCCTCGTAAATACGCCATCTCTCGTGTAAATTTCTGTTCCATGTAACATACCCCATACTGGAGCATGGTGCTACAAATTTCCAGATTTCGCACAAAACAACTAGTTAGAAATAAAGCAATACCTCTGTGACAGTAACTAAATTTTATAGAAAATTTTCTGTCTGCAATACAAGCAAAATTCAGGAATCGTTTTGCCTGAAGGTCACTTCGTACTTTATATATTTGTCACCTTTGAGAAAGACATAAATGTTTACCAGCGACGAAGGTTCGCCAGATCGCCTGAAGTTCCTTGGTTACGTCTGATATCCATTCATGGAAAAAGTAAATCCTGAACAACGCTGCCCTGAAGGAATCACACAGACCTGTTAAATACAATTGTTATAAGAGCCAGAGTAAATGATTTTGTTATCGGAATTTACAACCGACGTGTATTCGCTAGACCAATTTGCAGAGCTCGTACTAAACCATAGCCGATTTTTTTAGAAGGTAATAGATTGTGCTTATTACTATAACGCTTTGAATGACGCACTTTATATGTAACATGTAGTTCATACGCGGACACCCATTAGCTGAATTTTATGTATGCACCTAAGACACCTGTCGAGGGTAGGGCTAATGCGAGGCTACAATTTAAAACACAGCATCCGTCAAAATCATGTTGCGTACAATGTTCTTATGAGATTCGCAGGATTAACATGTTTCACAACGGTTACAGAGTAATGCAGGACGTATCCCATGTTGAATAATGTAATACCGAGCCTTTCTTATTTGTTGCGCGTTAGTTCACAAACCTTACATTTCCTAATACAACTTTAACTAAGTCAACTAACAGCGTTATTATTACGGCAGTTATTTGAATGTATCCGGTAGTCTACCGCAAGTGTTCTAACTGAGCACACCGATGCAAAATTTTATATTTAATTACGGTATCAAGTGCGTCCTGAAGGCACAAGCGGTGGAAGGCATTACAAAAACAGCGGCAGCGACTACCTAACGGAGTCCTGACGCAGCACAAGGAAGAGTGCAATGTCTACTTATCATGCCAACTGAGGCCGACTTGTCAGGCCACTCATGTTCGATATGTCGATTGCACATCCGCAGGACTGCGGATGTGCCGTTGACATCGGCATCATATGAAATGTGCTCAGTTATTCATGGGCACGATTTATCACGATTTATATCATCTGCTTCCACCCAATATATTTTGCCATGAAAGAGGATTTCCCGCGATCGTGCGGCTTCTGTCACAGTATTCTGCTCCCAGTATTCTGCTTAAGTGGCACTAACCACGAGATAATTTCGTGAAATCCGCTCATAGCACTGATCTCCGCACAATCTGTACTGTATTGTACTGGTAAATCGGTCTTATGTCGTCTCTAATTACAGTTTCTCTATTTTATCCGATGCATCACCTTGTGTGAACTCGGTGACAATAATTTGACATTTCCCGTCAACTAGCTGAAATATGTGCTCGCCCCCATTGTAGTAGAGTATATCCTTGTGAATTGTGGGTGTTTGCTGCTGAAAATGACAGCTGTAGCTCCACGATTATTTCGATTGATTCACACAATTAATGAAAACCTACGCCACGGCATCAAAATTTTTAATGCTAAGCACTTATTTGCCAACTTTAGGGACTGAGCATGCCTATCTATCTATTTATCTATCTATCTATCTCATAGTCCGCCTGTCTGTCTAGCCGCCTACGTCTCGGTGCTCCTCTAGTCGCTTCGTTCACGTTGTATACAAAAATATTTGGGAGGTAGGGTATAAATGTACAATAAACTAGAATGACTGATCTTTACATCGAAAGGGAAGAGGTCAAGGGCTCGTTCTTTATTTGTCAGAAACAACTTAATGACCAAACAGACAATGAAGCCTAGGAAAGCATAGGGGAAGTTACCTGTGGTATTGTAATTGTGTAGAAAGTAGAAAGGAATTAAAGTGGACGAAAAGACAAACCTGTCTTCGGTGGAAACCGAACCCACGACCTTCGGATGACGCGTCCGATGCTCTACCAACTGAGCTACGAAGGCGGTCGTCCCTCCGTCCACTTTACTGGGTATTTATGTACGTATTATCCTGGGAGTGTTAGGCAACGCCACTAATTGCCAAGGCGGCGTGTGTGGAACACACCTTCTTGCCAGGAGGCGTCACGTGGAACGTGAACTTAGATGAGATGGCTGCTGCCGAATAAGCCCTCGCATGCTACCTAAGGCACCAAGTCTGCCGCAACGAGGCCCGAGCTATGACATAACGAAAGGGAAGGGGTCAAGGGCTCGTTCTTTATTTGTTAGAAACAACTTAATGAGCAAACAGACAATGAAGCCTAGGAAAGCATAGGGGAAGTTACTTGTGGTATTGTAATTGTGGAGAAAGTAGAAAGAAATTAAAGTGGACGAAAAGACAAACCTGCCTTCGGTGGGAACCGAACCCACGACCTTCGGATGACGTGTCCGATGCTCTACCAACTGGGCGGTAGTAGGGCGGCGTGTGGCTTTTGTCACACAACACAAAGCCACACGCCGCCCTACGTGCCCTGTACCACTGAGTGTGGTGAATACGATTCCGCTTAGTTGCGGCAAAGTTTATATAGGGCAGACGGGGCGGTGCCTCAACGAGAGGTTAAAGGAGCATGCGTATTCTTTGGGGGTCGTCAACAACGCCGCGCACCTACCAGCGCACACTAGGAGATGTGGATGCACTGTGCTTCTATACAACACCAAGGTCACTGGGAGGTCTAAGGGTCGTCTGGATAGGGAAATCCTTGAGGCTTATCAGATTAACGAGCACGGTGATCGTTGTATTAGCGCTCCGTCTGTGCACCTGAAGGACAAAGAGCTGATGCTCTTTGACATATGTTCGAACTGACTAGTGCCCCTTTCTACCCTTCATCTTCTTGTGTTATTTGCTTGTGTAGTTTCCGCATAGTTTCCGCACGTGCTAGTGACCAACAAAAATCTCGCACCCTTTGCTCCTAAGTAGCGACGCATGCGTGGCTCCAGGCTAGCTTCACACCTTGTTGCGTCATTCGCTTCCTTTTTCCGCTTCTGGGTGTGGTTGGACGGCGTTTTGAGACATCTGCACATGCGCAGTTCAGGCTTTCTCGTGGGTGGCTGTTCTTCGTATGAATAAACTTAGTTGCAAGTGAGCGTCTATCCTGTCCACACTTCTCCTTCCTAAATTTTCAACGCTCTATTCCGCAAGTATGAAAAATGAAATAACCGAGGTAAAAGAATAATCCGAAGAAAGTCTAACAAAGGTCATATAGCTTTACAATAAAAGCACTAGCAAACACACGTCATATTTCAACGGTCAGGATCCCGCTGCACATATTGTGCCAAAGGTTACCTATTTTCCAAAGATTTGATCATTGCGATGGTTCCCGGGTATCATTGACACCATCGCCTGAGCTTTTGCTGCGCTTGCTACTGATTTCCACGTTATCTCTCGCTCGCAGTCACTGCTATCTCTGAAGCTGCTTTCTGAACCCGTCAGCGGCACCGCCCCTCGGCTTCTTGCCGGCGGCTACCGCTACTAGTGTTACCCACGTCAAGTTGTCGTGCTTTGATGGCTCTGTCGGAGCAGTCCGAGCCCCAGAACGAAGTGCCACTGCGCGAAGACGTGGACCTACAAGCTCCGTACAACCTGTCGGCCACGTTTATGACGTTGGCCCGGATAAGGCAGTCGAGCGCCCCTGTCGTCACTTCAAGAGTACTGCTGCTGCCGGATACTAACCCGTTCGCACCACTCCGGGATCTGGAGGAACAAAATGGCACTGAAGGCAAGTCCGAGAATGCGTTTTATCAAGCTCGTGTCACCTCGACCGCACCGAACTGGGAGAAACGTGTCCCAGGCCCACTCCCGCCGATGCCCGAACGAGATTACACGGGAGGACCACGTCACATGGTTCCTGCTCCCATTACGTGTCAGGACAAATCGGACAGTTGGGTAGCTGTCACTTAGCGGTGGAAGAACCGTGCCGCGGACCTCACGGCGCCGGCGGCTTGGGTAAATACCAACACAGCATCATCCTTTGGCCTGAACAGCCATGCCGCATCATGGATGAGCAGTTTGTACGACTAGGTTCATTACGCTCCACATTTGCGCCCATATCGGTCTGACGGATGGGGACCCAGTGCCGGATTTCTGGGTTAGCTACTTTAGCCAGAGCAACCAGCTCGCTGCCCACATGGTCGATACCAAGGTCCGTAATGCTCTTGTCGCAATAACGTGCCTGGCAATCAGCGGTATGGTTATGCCCTCTCCAGCATACGAAGTCGTCAGCCACATTTAAATCTCAAGCATCTTTAGAAACACTAGGGGCATTACTTCTGAGGAACTAATGAACTTTCATTGCCGCAAATACAAAAGTCTGATGTCACGCCCAGTGGGCGACAAGGTCACTGCCATGGTCGCATTTGAAGGTAACAGCCGGCCCTACAAGGTCCGCCAGCGGTCATTTAGTATCAGTGCTTTTCCGTACTGCGTACGAGTGGCCGTTCCTAACATATATCACAAGGCGGGGCATCACCATCAGCAATGCCCCAAAACTTTACGAGCGAGATGCTCTACATGCGGTCTGCTGCAACACGAAGAGGGGACGCATTGCACGAACGCAGAACCGAAGTGCCGCACTTGTGGTGGCTCTCATTTGGTCCCAGCGAGAAAATGTCCGACAAGACAAGTCAATAAGTAAATCAACAAAACGGCAAGCCGGATGCCAAAAGTCAACGTGAGAAACTGCAGACTAAGGGGCGTCATCACTGCCATCTTGATTGGCCTGACATCATCTAGATCAAACTCATCTAGACCCATAGCGAATGAAGGCAATGCGCCAGAATTTCTACGCTGGGGCACAGTCAGAAGACGGCGGAAAAATCACCTTCTCGGATATAGGTAAACGTGCGAACGCGCACTTAACCATCGGTTCAAACAATGGTACACCCCGTCCCTCAAACTCAACGCACGCGTCCATCATGTCACGGCCTGCCTCGGACGGAGGAGCGAAGCATCTGTGAAAGCACGCCGCTCAGTTGATGCGCTTCCACTGTCTGGCAACAATACACATCTTTCCGCTCTTACAGCACTCCAAGATCTCGAGCGGCGTCTCAAAACCCGTATGGCGCAAATAGAGAAGTCCATCTATCACAAGATACAACAGCTAATTAACCGGGCCGCAGCAACATGCGTCCACGCCATCATGGAGCGTGTTATGCTTTCTGACATGCCCCCTTTTGGGACAACCTCCCGACAGCCTCAAGAACACCTGCACGCCTTTGGTACCAGCAAACTTCAATATTTGTGACGCAAATAACCCTGATCATGGCTAGTGCTTCCAAACCATTACCATAGGCATTTGTAGTGCTGTATAATTGCCCTTCGCTCCATAACAAAACAGCTGGTAAGATCACTCCTTTCTCTGCCAAGTGCGATAACACTAGCCCATTGGTCATTGCCCTTCAAGAAGTTACCGGCCCTGTTCAGATAATAATAGGCTAGGACGGCTACGCCGCGTGAGAACATCTTGCTGCATCCCCCAGGGCATCATTTTATGTGCTACGGGGAACACGCGTGCAATTAGATACGAAACCATGGCGCAGAACTACTCTTACCGTTATCGCTCGCCGTGTGGAAGCCTCATCAGAACGTACAATTCTCGTCTTCTGCGTCCACGTGGTTCCCGAAAACACAAGTAATACGGCCATCTTCTCGCAATTTATGAAGCTTTATCCAAAAGACACCGTAGTACTGTGCACGGACTTCAACTCTCAACACGTTCCCTAGTGGTATAACTAGTCCAGTCCAAGGAACACGCGTATCATGCAAGATATATCGGAGTACGGGCTCACAATTCTCAACGCGCCGCAGACACACGAGGCTGGGACAAACATTTCATCAAGCGGACACATCGCCAGATGTCACCTGGAGTACCCGTCCGCAGCTACTTCGATGGGACGTGCTGCAGTATTGCATCGGAAGCGACCGCTTCCCCATACTCATACATTTTCGCACAGGCACTTCCAATACGAAGATGAAAGCGCACTCCAATGTACGGCTACGCTACATCACACACTAGAAGAAATACCCCGATTTCCATCTGCAAGAGCTCCCAGCCAGGAAAATTCACCACCTGGTGTCGTAGCTATGCGCTGCTAAGGGGAGAGCGACCAAGAACCTACGCGTTCCCCTGTGCCTGGCGGTCATGTTCTGACCGTGTGGAGTAGAAGACTCCGGATTCTCGCGCGCTACAGGCGGTCTGGTCGCGCTGCGCACCATACAGCACGGTTGCGCAATATACAGCATTCTATTCAGGAATATACGACTATGCTTCCATCAGACCAGTGGATGGAAATTAGCGAGTAAATCAAAAGGTAGACCCGTACCTCCAAGGTCTCGGCCATCCGGTGCTTTCTTCTCGGCCAGCGCGACACTAACCGCGTGGCTCGTGTGGCCCTCCGGGAAGGCATCAGCAGTCAGGAACTCGCCGAACAGGGCGCTGAAATGTGCCTCGCAAACGTCTCGCCCCGCAGGAGCTACATACCAAAATGATTCGCCACGTACCAGCAGACCACTTTACGGACCCTTATTCATCACCGAGCTGGAGCACACTTCGCAGCACGCTGACTCACATAGCGCATCAGGAGCGGGTGAGGTGAGCATGGCTCATCTGCGCAGTTTGCCCCACGAACACAAGCACGTCTTCTCTAAGAGTTTAATGGAGTCAGGGATACTGGCATACCGCCAGTATCCTCTTGTAACCATTAACCTCCACTTGGGAGTTTTAGGTGGTCAAGTCCATTCTAAAGCCTCGTAAGCCACCACATATTCTGTCCAACCTCTCTTCGATCTCCTTAACTTCTTGCGTCTTGAATGGAGAGCACATTCAACACACGCTTAATGTGGTACCTTGAAGTTTAAGGCATTTTGGCCCCTACAATGTAAGTATTTCGGCCTGGGATATGGCCACAAGATGTGCTTCTCGGCCTCCAAGACGTCGTCGTCTATAATTCGGTGCACCCACGGGCTGTTGTAGGAGTTTACATACGCAAGGAACTTGATGGTGACCCACATACCCGATCACGATCAGAGCACGTGCCCTTGGCTTTAAAGGCAAAATGTACTTCATAGCGGTTTCGTAGAATGTCGAAGCTACTAAGTCTAAATTTCTGAAAACGCTAGGACCATACGAAGATACGTAGGTGCCCCCCAGGGCTTGGTAATCCCGCCCACTCTATTTAATATCTTTGCACCACCTTCCACCTTGCGGAATAGCGGGCTTTCAACACGTGGTGTACGCAGATGATATCACCGTATGGACGCAAGAATGGTCCATCGGTAAGGAGGACGTCTTCCAAAGGGCTCTCTATGTGATTCACGGCTATGCCACGGAAGCGAGTCGACACACAGCCCCAGACTAAACCGTGTCCGTCATCATTCACGACAGCTGATCATCCCTTAAAAAGAGCGGTCTTTTGAACTTTACGTCGCCAACCAAGCCATCATACGGAATTCTAAGAAATACTTGCTATGCACCTAGACGAGAACCGCACAGTGGGAAAATCCTGCATGCTGTACGTAGAATCTCTAACCCCGCCCGCGGAGTAAACGTACATGACATGCGACGGTTCGCATAACCGCTTCTGGTTTAGCGTACCATGTATCGGCCGCCATATCACCCAGTCAATCCGCACGCAGATGTTCACGCTCAGGCGGTTACTTAATGAGGCCAAAGGCATTGATACTGCTCTTTCAAAGTACACACGCCTCGAAGTGCTGCACAGCTGTAGCAGGCTCAACAACCTGTGCGAGCTCCTCGGCATGCATACACACACACACACATGAATCTCGACTTCGCGCCGCAAATGCCGGGCGACACACGCTCATGCTCCGCTGGTACGACGTCCGAAAACTGCCCAGTTTGGGCAACGGGATATCACAGCACTCACCCATGCCAAGTCACTTTCACTCAAAATGGACACTCATCACCCAGCAGGGGCGCCTTGCATATGTCATGAGCCATGCTAAGGAAGGCTATATACGAGCTCAGTACCCTTGAATGAATGCATCAGTGTACACTGACGCTGCGATTCCTACGGACGGCACCAGTAACACTTGCTATGCCATTGCCTGGTACGACCAGACATATGGACATTAGAACCTGGCGCCATCATATATCAGTACATGCAATGTACAGCTCCGTCGCAGAGCTAATGGCTAGCCTAAATTGCTTGGAAGTGGGCCCTCGCAAATTTCTCTGAAACACACCCTGTTCACCATCGTGTGTACACAGACTCCCAGGCTGCCCTTCAGGCGTGCGCTAATCTTATTTACAGAGACGCTGTGCTCTAAAAGATCCCATGCCTGCTCCGTGAATGCGGTCAGGATGTTACCATCCACTGGGTTCCCGCACTACTGCGGTATCCCCGAAAACGAGAAGGCTTATAGAATGACGCGCAGTCCTCTCTTCACCGCGCTAGCAAGAGCTTCCGATAATCATTTCCCACTCCTAGTTAGCCCACATGAGCTAGGAGATCCTATCGAGGTGCCGTAACGCTTACACCACAGCAGTGGACAATCCACTCTTTATACCGTTGCTTCCCTCGTAATTATTTACGCGGCGCGAATCGGTCCTGCTTCGTCAAATGCAGACAGGCACCTTCCTTAATCCTTTCTTATTGAACCGTTTTCACAGGGGTGACGCACAACCACCCGTACGTGGTCTCTGCTTCGCGTGCAGCCGGCGCCATTATATCAACCACCTACCTTTCGGAGTGCCCTCTCTACATCCAACAAAGGGTTCGTGCCCTCGCCACCATTACACTGGGTACCCTGGCCGTCTTCTCTGCGGATTTGCGCCAGCCACAATACCACACCTCCGGATTGTGCCATCAAACTCTGACGAGCACTTGTTTCTCCAGGGCCTGGCAACATTTGTCGGCGAGCGGCTACGCGACTGCCACAAGAGTAAAGCGACTCGCAAATAGCTGCCTCCAGGACGTAGATCATTGAAACAGAGGCAGCGTCTCCCTATTCCGTGTTGCAATAATGCCTCCTCCTCTACCACTGCAGCACCGTCGGCAAGACACGAAATGGAATAAACGTGTTTCCATTGTTTTATTAGGGTTGGCTCTCATGGCTTTCTGGATTGTTTTCAATCTGCATATTAGATGTTCGCGTTGCTGGTGTTCTCGCTTTGACTTTAACGCCGTTTCTAATGATATCACTTCAATTTATTGAAGGAATGGTTGGAGTGTTTAAGGTGCTTTGAGAGAGGTATTTTGAAGTAGATTTGGCTTTGGTGGTCAGTTGTGGTTGTTCAATGGGGAGCCTGAATGGTGTTTCCGTTTGACCTGTCTATTGCATCCTACATACAGTACACTCCATTGCCCCGCCACGGTGGTATAGTGGCTAAGGTACTCGGCTGCTGATCCGAGGGTCGCGGGATCGAATCCCGGCCGCGGCGGCTGCATTTCGATGGAGGCGAAATCTTGAGGTCCGTGTGCTGTGCGATGTCAGTGCACGTTAAAGAACCGCAGGTGGTCGAAATTTCCGGAGCCCTCCACTACGGCGTCTCTCATAATCAGAACTGGTTTTGGGACGTAAAACCCCACAAAACAAACAAAAAAAACAGTACACTCCAGCAGAAAGATAACGTTCCAGGAGTCGTATGTTAAATTACCGCGAAGTTTCAGAGTACTGTGATTCAGAGCTGCTATCAGTGCTCCCCTATTGCATTGCAGACAAGACACCTTGGTTTCGGGCATGGCCTGCATCCGCTGACTGGCGGTGATCAGTTTAATTTCGAGTTCATAAGCGTGTCCCTGAGGTTACGTGATCAATGTAGACAGCCCAAGGGAAGTATAAAATTACACGCTTAAGCCGTTCACTCTGTTCTATAATCCTGTACTCCTGCCTTAGGATATTGTTTATATTGGGGAAATTCATACTATACATTAGGTACAGGTTTGTGCGTCGAGGGTGGCGTTGTGTAGGACGGTTCGAAATGAGATTTTGACGGTTCAGTGTTTTGGCTTTCTGAAAGGCGTTGTCGATTACACGTGGCAGATACTTCTCATTGTGCAGGACGGATTTCAGATTTAGGGAGGCCGAATAAAATCCTCCTTTGAGCAGATTCATCTGAAACGGTGGGCCTATCTATAAGGAAATGTTGTTCTTTCAATGGCGTGGGTGCTCGCTATGGTTTTGCAGATATTGTTGTCGACATGTAGGGTTGCGATGCAGTTTTGTTGATATTCGGCCATTTTCAGTTTGCATGATGACGTCCAGCATTTTATATTCGTCCGAGTGTAAGAGTGGGCAAACTTAATATTCGGATGTCCTCAATTGTAGAAGGCTATGAATTTTATGAGTTCATCCTAGCTGTACGTCCAGACAAAGAAGATATCTACATATATACGTGTCTTCCACACGAGTGTTCTAATGGGGATTTGAGAGAGACATTTTCATTCCATGCGTGTCATGAAGATATTGCCATAACTGAATCCCATCTTGGTGCTCATTCCAGTTCCGCTAATTGGCCTGAAGCATTCCTTGTTAAATTCAAACGAATCGAGTCCCAAGACCAGTATCGATAAACTTGCAATCGTGTGGCCATCTGGACCGTTTGGCTATCTGTGAAGCGCGTACATGCTAGCTGAAGAGGTTATTCCGCTTCGTGCCGAATATTTGTGAAAAGGAAGAATACATCTAGATTTACGAGGTACGACACTTCAGGTACACATGTTTGAGATTTCTCCGAGAAAGTGGGTCATGTCTTTGTCACGTGAGTCTAGAATTGCAGTGATATGTCTTATTAGTTTGTCTGTGTAGCCTGATGTAGGATGCGTTATTTCGCCAATGCCAGATATGATTGATTGGGCATCCTGGGTTGCCCGTTTTGTGTATCTTGGGGAGCATGTAAAACCGACACGGAATGGCGTTGGCTGGTCAGAATAAATTATGTTCATTCTTTTTCTCATAGAATATTTAGTTCCGATCCTGCAGCTTTTGTGTACTGAGTTGTTGGGTCCCATGGAAGCGCTCGTAAAAATTTGGAATGCATTAACTTGTCTATATTCTTCCTGAACGTATACTATGGTATTGAGAAATACGATTGCTCCTCCTTTATGATCTGGTTTTATTGTTATGCCGGTCATCTTTCGTGGGCCAGTCCTGTTTCACAGACTAGCCTGGCTACAATCTTAGAGCTCTACATTCCTGGACTCGCATGTCAAAGACGCGACCCACTTGTTATTGCTATTCTATTGAACCATTAACCCACCCACCCCCATTTCTTCTTTTTCCTCGGTCGTCGACGCACGCGATGGTGGCCTGAACCACGCACATGGCTGTGCCGCCATGAGTCGACGTCTTAAAGAGGAGAAGAGGGACAGGTGCGGAGCTGGAGGACTTGCTCCCAACTGACGCATGTCCTCTTCTTCTCTTTTGCCTCTCTCTTTTCAGTTTCTTTCATGTTCTTCGGTTTTTTATTCTTACACCTTATTTTTTCTTCCATTTTTGTTACTTTCTCACCCCTTTTTCTTTTTCCCTTTTTCTTCTCACCTTTTTCTCGGGCAGGTAAAACTAGTACCGATTTGAACCGAACGCATTCCTCACGAAGGCCCGTCTACTTGCATCCCCACTTTTTTGCCACTAATGAGGGTCTACTACTCATCTCTCTCTCTACTCTCTTTGTTCACTACCAACCACCACTACCACCACTTTTCCTTCCGCTCTGATTTGTATTGGCTCTGATTTTCCATTTCCGTTCTGCTCAGTTTTAGCTCTCTCCCCGTGCTTGTACGTATTGCCTGCTCAGTTTTAAGGCACCAGGGTGACGTGACACTTGCGAACAGGTGCGCAGTCCTTGTGCTCTGGACAGGTGGTACCACCAATAATGACACCAACCAGTAGGTTTATTTGAACGCGAGTGGAATTTTGCTCGTGCAGCTCCTCACGGCGCTTCATTGTTTTTAACAATGCTTTTAGCGTGTTTTGGCTTGCTAATCCAAGATGACAAATTCGCAGGATAAATACGACGAAAGTCCTCCTCTTGCTACAGCAGTGCACATTACAACGCCAAGACAAATGCACACAATGCATATAACGACGTTCGTGCCTCTAACTTTGATACTAAAGATATCAACTTTCCCAGATAGTCGTATCGTTCTTCAAGGCTGGCTCTAGCGTAATGCTTGCCTGATAAACCAGCATTGCACTTCCTCTGTACACGAGTGTTTTCGTCAATCGAGTGGCTTTTCCGGTGTTCGCGAGCAGCATCTCCGGTACAGGATATCTCGAAACCGGCACAGCATTATGCAACTGCACGATGGCTGACATTGTGATTGCTTTTACCTTTATTCAAGGAAAAAACTGGCCTCATAGCTGCTTGCTTCGCTCTAAATGACGTCGAATACGACCGCTTTCTGCCGCCCCAGATGCGTGCACCCTCACCCCTTCCCACCTCCTACGCTCTTCCTCTCACGTTCACTCCTCCCATGATGGATACGACGGATGTTTGCTTCATTGAAATGAAATTTATCGCGTTCGGTCTTCTCTCGCGCCATCTGTTGGGACCTTTTATTACTGTTAGCTTAAGGCCGCATACAGCCCTGTAGCTTCTGTCGGCTTGTTTTTACAACTACAGTCTGTTCGAACCTATTCATAACACACTGATTTTTGCATTTACTAACCTAAGAACCAGCCCAATGTGTACTCTTAATTAAATAAACACTTCAGATCATGGTTATGTACTTAAATTTTGCCTCTAATAGGCATGAGGTTTCCTTTGCGCTGTATCATGTTGACTTGTATGAGCCTGTGCCACCCGTGCTAGTAGCGCGCTTGGTTATGGTCAGCCGATAGAATTAAGTTAGACAAACATACAGACAGACATGCTTAGGTAGCCCAAGAAAGATTATCATCTTTTTAAAAAACAGAAAACGCTACACGCGTACGGCACAGTCGACTTCTGAGATATGACTTTGCGATAAGAAAACATGACTGCTTTCCTGGGGAGTCGTATCAAAAAAAAAGAAAATGATTAAGAATCACCATCTCACACGGTGAGAAGACAAAAGCGACGAGGCTGCGCTCTCAGTATCGGCCGGGGGATCGAAAAATGTTGGCACCAGCGGCAATCGCGCGAAGATCCTGGGTCTGACTGACTGCTCGCTTTGATGATATACACTGCCGCTTGCATCTCAAGTATGGCGTGCATGCTTTTCGGGATGATTTATTCCTCGCTTGGGCACTTTGAAATTCTTACGTTATTAGCGGAGTACGCGAATCCATTTGGCATTGCGATGGAGTCGTTACACTTTAAGGTCACCGTGTGGGTGTGTCGAGTACTGTTATCGTCCCACTCCCGGTTGGGCACAGTCATTAACTTCAGCTGTCTTTCGACTATGCGATGAACTGCACCTAACTTAATGAATACAAAAAACTTGATGCGTCAGCGTACAAAGGAAGTGCTACAGCGATACTATCTCGAGACTCGCGATGTATGATTGCTTTGTTACACTAGAAACGATCTCATAAAATTCTCACGCTTATATGTGACATTCCTGCATTTACCGCCCGTACCGCGTGCTCACTCAAGCGCCGTGCTGCTCAGTAAGGAAACAAAACAGTATATAAAGCAGACATCGAGGCTGACTGCAGATTTGAAGGTTCGGCAGTAACCTATGCAACCACAGCTCATCATCCAGCCTTTTGAGCTGCAATCAGCAGCAACGCGCTTCATATCGTTTATCGCAAGAGAGAGCTGAAATGTATTTATAGAGCTGCGTGTTGCCTTTCGCGGGAGCAAAATAATAATTTTAACCATTATTCAAAACTACCGTTTTATGTCTAAACTAAACATTGCCCAAGAAATACAGTGACACAAGCAATGAAGTCTCGTGTGGAGCACACCCGCATGCCTTGGACTGGGTTAGGCGGCTGCGCTCCTCGCGTAATTGAATGTCGGTGTTTAAAGCCAGTGCCAAATTCCGTTCATATAATGTTATGGCATGTAATGTTACGATATGTAATGTTACGGCAGCTTAGGCAGCCGTACATGAAATGTACGGCTGTCAAAGCTCCTGCCGTATTTTGGTCAACGCTTTTTAAAATGATAGCATTAAGAGCTCGTTAGACAGCAAATCCACCACTCGCGTGAGCATCCACGGCGGAAACAGTCATTGGGAACAACCACCGTTTGCCGAAGCACGTACCACCATAAAGCAAGCCCTCGACCATGACCTAGGTACTTCAGTGAACAAAATTGCATATATCAAAGTGCATTTGCTCACAAATAATTTTTACTTTTAGTTCAGCAAACGCTAACAACATGAAAGTTCGCGCAGTCATTGGAATGCTGGAGAAAACACATTTCTGCTAAATATTTCAAGTTTTTTTAAAGAAAGCATAATGTTACTCAGTATGTTAGCAGAAGACGGTGCGAACGAGGTCTTCTACTACGAAAAGAGCATAACCGCCCTTCAGCTTTTTTTCTGCTCCACTTGCAGCTTATTGTAGGGGTGGTCCACCAGCGAGTACAGAACCACGCTTCTAAGGAACGCATCTTTTACCTTTACGGAGGCATTTTCACTTGCGGAAAAGCTGGCTCCGGTAACATTTCTTGTTGAACGATTCCGTCTTATTTTATCCCTCCTGGACATTGGTTGGTTCATCAGTTCTCTCGGACCGGTGACCAGGCATGCCTTGGGCAGACTGCCAGTTTCGTGGATTTGAGCTTCATTCAGCACAAGCCCGAGAACCAACTAAAGGACTCACTCAAATTACGTTTTATTCCTAGGACAGCGCCTACGCCCCAACGTGCACCGGAAATTATGTTCCGCACGCCAAATACAAATGTCGAACAAGGTAAATTCTCGAAGCGATTGAAACTGAAAAATGCAACGACCGGTATTAGTTCCCTACGCCATCTCACAGAAGAAAAGCGTGCTGATAACGCACACTTGCGTCATAACTCACATGAAAATCTTAAAATCGCAGTCATGTTTTCTTATTATACCTTGCGCCTCTTTACATGCAGTCATATCGCATCCACTTTTTAGGAAATAATATGTAAGGCACGTCTTAGTGAAATATGAAATTCTCGTTAAACCCCTTAATAAGTAATGCTGAGGCGCGAGCCTGTGAGAGTTTATGTAACCAATGCAAGCTGCGATAATGACTGAGCTCTGCGTCACCATCAAACGACACCAAGGGTGAACTCTACTGCACTAGGATCGTTAGGAGAGGTGTGCCGTATCCTAACCTTGCCATCACTTCCCCTCTGTTGCGAAGAATAGGCTACGCCTTCAAAGATTTCTGGGGGGTTACGTCCAAAATCCACGATATCATTATCAAAGACGCCGCAGTGGAGGGCCTCGGTAATTTCGACCACCTCCAGTTTTTCAACGAAGCACTGACATCGCACACTACACTGGCATTAGCATTATGCTTTTCGTCGAAAAGCAGCCGCCGCAGCCCGCATTTGATCGCGCGATTTCCGGATCAGTAGCAGATTGCCATTTCCACTCGACCACCATGGCCGGGCAGGGATAGGCTATGTCGACGCCCGTGTATATCTCCACCGCACAACAACCTAAGGTAAGAGGGTAGAGTCTCCCTACGTTCGGGGTTCGATTGGTAGCACTTCATGACTACTACGTTCCGAAGCACACTCTCATAGCTTATTTCCCAGAGAGTCTGTACAACTTTGCGACCAACTTCGAGGGCCAATATCTCGGAAAGGTTCAGGGACTCATTCCGAATAGTCGAGAATTGTGCGTACGCTTATAGTCTAGCTGCATGCTGTGCGCCCTCTTTCTAGCTGCATCTACAGCCTCAATGTCCCCCCTTTTTTTTTTTTTGCGGTGTCGGGCTGTAAATGTTGTTTAAATTCAGGTTCACTTATTATAACCGAGAGGATTAGCCGTTACTGCTTTGCTTTTTTTCTGTCAGAGTTCTCGCCGTGGTTGCACTTTCTGACGCCGGGCTTTTTTACACTAAACAAAGAAGCGGGGACGCTAGCAATGTATACAGACCGAGTTACATTGTTTATAAAGCCCGTGAAGTGCCGCGTATAGCATATATTGCCAGCTTGCTAGACAAGTCTCGTCAATGAACCAATAGAAAGCAATGAAATCACACAAAACCCCGACAGCAAGCCGTTGCGGATATGTCTTGTGCATTGCATACCTTCAAGGGTAAATCAACTGCCTCTTTGTCATTGCCTTTCCTAATCCGAAACTATCAATTATTTATAACGTACCTTTATTTTGAACGATGCATACGTGTGCAGAAACATTTTCGTCACTTCAGAGAAAACAGGCCGGACGGATATTGCTCGATGATTGCAGACTTTCGTAATAACACCAACTTACACAATACCGTGCTAAGGTATAATGTAGCTTTTATCGCGTCTACCGTGCAATGGCTGATATCATGAGTCTCGATTTCCTTTCATGTACCATTGTCCTTTGCCGTATAAATACAGGCGTCGGCGGATAGACGAGCATCGCTCTCCTGAGAACATCAGCTGAAAATGAAGCTGTACGTCTTCCTGGCACTTGTGGGCACCGCACTTGGTAAGCGCACACTAGGACCATTCGCTTGTGCTTCTGCAGTTTTAGCGTTTTAGCCTTATGCATGATAAACCATACACCTTATTGGACATCGGTCAGTTGTGATATGATGAGAGCGCTGAATGCGCAAGGAATAGCAAAACTCAAAATTTGCTGCAGCTCGCAATTGCCTTTAATGTTAACAGGGTTAAAAGAGGGCCGAAATAACGGCGAGACCCAATTCCTACCACGAGCAGAACTCGGTGAAACCATGGGCAAAAGAGTAAATTCAAAGCTCTGATCAGTGCAATTTGCTCAAAGGCAGCACATGTACTATGCGACAAATGAAAGACAAAAGCGTTTGTTCTTCTCGCCGAAGAAACTTACAAATGGTCTAGCAATAACGCATAGCTCTTTTAGAGAATTTAAACTGCGATATAATTGTTCGCATGGTTTGGTTTGGGACATGTTGCCGCACGTCTTTTTTTTTTCTGCACGTATCCCCCTTCCCTCGAGAAGCCGACACAGGATGTGTGAATAGGAAATCAATGCACGATTTTCTTAGCAGAGGCGCTTTTTAGAGTAATTCAGCATTGCCAGCAACGTTGGCGCTGCTTGTAAAAAAAAAAACGTTGACGGGAAGGGCGTGGCATCCAAAGAGATACGAGACACGCTTAGGACCATACCAGATAGTATTGGAGCGTATATTAGCCAATCAGAGCAGTACCCCTGTTTTTGAATAGGTATTCGTATAAATATGTTCGGCAAATGATTGCCTCTGAGTCGAGTAATGCTATTAAAGTTCCATTGAACGCTTGCGCTTAGTCTATTTTCTATGCATGGCAAATATTATAGGGCTAAATCGCGCACGCCGAGCCAATTAAAACACATATATTAAATAAACCGAAAGCTTCTCCCAGGGGAAACAATAAAATGTGCCATTTTTTTCCAGCGGCCACGAATTTTGAGAGGCAATGTGCCCCGAAGGCGGTAGTGGGATTCTGCAAAGCTAAGCTGCCGAGGTGGTGGTTCAACGTGGAGACGGGTAAATGCGAACAGTTCTACTACGGAGGTTGTGGTGGCAACGAAAACAGATACCTCACACAGGAGAGGTGCGAAGAGACATGCATGAAGGCACAAGGTGAGCTTAATTTTTGTTTGTGTCTTGATCTGCGCTGAGCACAATGAACTACGGGCAACACAGGAGCTAATCTTTGCTGATGCGCTCCACATGGCCTGTGGAAGAAATTCTTTTACTGCAGCTACACTCGAGGAAGTGCCCGGCGTTCGTGATACGAATATTGTAATCAAGAGACACTCTTAATAAAGGTGACATGACAGACACATTTATATTAAGAAAACACGTTCCATATGCAAACAGTGCATCCCTGGCATTCACTGTTATCTTATAGGCTCGGACAAAAACATAGCTACAAACAGAATTTGAGAGGTGGAGCTTCTCTGAGGAATGAGGGAAATGGCTACGGAGTCGCAGATATATTTTTTTTACAAAAGTGTTCTTTTATTTTCATTTTTAGCCAAACAGAAATCACAGGTCGATGATGAGGCGTACATTGCAATCACCGACAACATTGTGCCTGGTGAGTATTGATTGCTACGATGATTTTATGGAACTAGTTCTCTATAATTGTTCCTGCACTTCGCTAAGTCATTTCAACCGTTTCGCTAATTCGTATGTGTCCTTCCACAGCGGCCGTTGCTTCAGTGTGCCGCAAACCACCATTCTCCGGTCCTTGCAAGGGTTCTTTCCCGCGATTCTACTACGACCACAGAAGCAACACCTGCCGCCCCTTCGTCTACGGCGGTTGCCAGAGCAACGGCAACAACTTCGAGTCGCCCATAGACTGCATGCGCTTCTGCGGAACCATGAAGCCTGGGGAGCCCGTCCCTTATTGAGCACCGCGAAATAAAACACCCTTTTGCAATCTTGCATGCTAAAATCCGTGCCCCAAAATTAAATTCCCCGCTTTTGTCAGAGGCTGTAAAGATGATGGTCATTGGAGGGGAAAGACACCGAGGAAAACATCTCTGAAATAAACGATGCCTTGACCCATGAATTTTTGTGCCATTATTATAGTGTGCCAACAAGGTCATTTTTCCATAACCGCGAATATTACGTTTAAAATCAACGTGAAAATACGTTGTTATTTAACGAAGAATAGTGAAGAAGGGGTCCCGGAATAATATTTCTTCCACTATATATAAGGGCCCTTCACATTAAACTCCAAATGTTCGGTGCCAGCACAGGGTAAGGCCATAAATCCTCCTTGCGTTAAACCGTTCTACACCTTCTTAAGGTATCGGATGTCTGTGCGTCACGATATGCAATAACAAGAAAGCAATAGGGGAACACTTTTGATATTTGAAGACCCTGCTATTTCTCTCTGTAAGAAATAAAATAGGAAAAAAAGATATTTCATCCCCCCACAAGAAAAGATCTGTGGCTTCACAAGGAACATGCTAACCTGTGTAAAACATCGTAATGGAGTTCCAGCTTGTTCTGCGAAGCCCATGGAAGACATAATTGATGAGTTTCCACGCGCATGGAAGCATTAAATGGAATTCACTCATAATAAGCAAGAGAGCATCTCAATATTGGTGAGAGAACCGGATCGAGGTTTATGAAACCTAAAACGTTGCCTGTATAGATAGTAACACATTTTATTAAAAGCATCGCTTTTAAATATAAATAAGTGAGATCTCATGCATTGTGGGAATTCATCTCAAGCGAAACAACGGAGAGAAATTTTTCTGTGCTGAATTGTTTTACATTCAGCCTACTGTTACAAATAGGATCGTCTTTTTCGTAAACTACGGACTCGAAGGCTGCGTGTAGGAACTACCAAAGGGGTCGAATAGATACGAAGGCATACCAAATTCTAACCAAAGCTAATAAGGACATCCCAATCGAATACAGCCAGACCATAATCTGGGCGCCAGGGCATAAGGGTATCACCGGGAACCTATTTGCGGACGAGGCGGCTCGAGGCTTCCAAATCACCGAGCCTCCACGGATACTGCGGTAGAGGACCCGACGCCCTTAGACCCTAATTGCGCAACAATTCTGCAGTATTACAGAGATAGCAGAAAAATGTATCCAGCACCACATAAGAATCTCACGGCAATGCAATCTACGGCGCTACACAGACTCCAGACAAATACATATACGAACTTACACAGGCTACATACATTCTACCCCACAGCATACAGAGAATAATGCCCGTGGTGCGGGTCCACACCAACTCTGTTTTCTCTTCTCTGTTCTCTGTTTCACAACTTCTCTGTTTCACATTACGTGGGAGTGTACACTACACAATGAAGAACACCACAACATGAAAAATACAGAGCAACAATGGGAGGCACTGCTGTCCAGCTCGGTCTTTGAGGATCAGCTCTGGCTGGTCCAAAGGGCTGAGATGATGGCATGGGCCAGCGGAGCCCTGGTATAGGGGCCCCGACCATTTGTGATGCCCCGCCTTCAGGGGCAACAATTTCTGTTCTATATTCTATAATAAAGTTTTGTTCTCTCTCTTACGCAGTTTCGTGCGCAGCATGAGTCTCCATGGTGCGAATTAATATCACCCGTGTTAGTGCACTAACTTCTCTTTTGCAGAGGAGGAAATTATGCTACAGTGCGCTATTGTGCTTATTTCAAGAGTGTGATTTGCTGGAGTGCATGTACAAGGTCGAGCAAGGGTGGGCGAAAGCTGGTTGCGCGATACCAGTACATATATACTATTCGTTACACTACTGTAAGAGCAATGAACACACGAAATATCACACCTGTCTTTCGAAAAGCACCACCAGCAAGTTCGGTGACCTTGAAGGTGCCTTGGTGTCCGCGGGTCGAGTCGTCTCAAGCAGTCTTCGGTCCTCATAGGACATTTATTCTGTTGCGAAGCACCCTATGCGTTCGAGCAGCCGGCGTCTCCTGTCCGCCTGTCCTGTCTTCGTCGTTCTCAAGGTAAAGCAAGCGGTTATCAATCCAATGAATACACTGAATACAAGGAAGTCTACCACCGTCAAGGTATTCGAACCCAAAACTATCCGGGTTGTGTCGACAGGAGCTGAAAGCTACGCCAGCCTCACCAATGACACATAGGCCAGAAATAGTACAAATGTGCCTAATATCGACACTACATCGCTTTGCAACTTACGTGTAAGTGATATCCTGTTAAATAAATTGCATTTAGTAAGCAAATTTGCTCTAATATCAACATCGCTTACCTTCCGCTGCCCTCGCTTCGCAGCGATGGTACCGCCACCTAGGAACGATAGAGAAAACCAGAAAGTGATGCTTATGCGCAGGTCACGATGGCCTGATCCTGGAGGTGGTTCTGTCTCTATGTGTGCTTGTGTTCCGATCCATGAAGCGCTCCAGTAAGACAGTGTATGTTTATGCTGTCGCGTCAGAGGCGATTTTAACGAGTTCCTGTTAATAAGTCCGAGCTGTCGGCCTATAACGTCGTCGTCGTCGAGGCCACGGTAAAGCAAGGCCATTAACAGCGACTCACCTGTTCCTGTGGGTAATACCGGTGCATCAGCGCATGCTTCACACGTCCCCAGGTTTCACGTTAGTGGAGATGTCAGGATATTTTGCCTGTTGATTGATTTCTGCGTATTGGTTTCTGGGGTGTGGTGTTTTATGTCCCAAAACCAGCTGTGACTATTAGAGACGCCGTAGTAGAGGACTGCAGAAATTTTCACTACCTGGGGTTCTTTAACGTGCACACACATCCCACAGTACCCGGGCCTTAACTTTTCACCTCCATCGAAATGCAGCCGCCGCTGTCGGGATTCGATCCCGCGACCCTCTGATCTGCAGCCGAGTACCTCGGCTACTAGACCACGGTGGCTGGGTATGCCTATTTGCATTTATACACATTGCCCACAGTCACAAACACACGATGTGTGTTTACCTGGTTCGAAGCGTCCTAGCAACAATTTTCGTACAGAGTCATAAAACAGCGCCGATCAATTGTGGAGGCTGCTGCAAGCTCGGGGCAGAATGCTATTGCACCGCACGCAGAAGCCAATTCTTAACTAAGCTTGAAACTCGTTCAGTTGGAAAAGCGTCAGGTCTTCTTTCAACGTCACTAGATGCACCGACTTCGTCCCATAAGCCAGAAATAGCATTAGTTGATTTCATCATGGCAATGCAATTATCTGGTATGCTTGAATTTTCATTCAGTTTCAAGAAGTGCACAAAATGGGCGTATCAACCATTAAGAGACACAAAAAAGAAAAGTGGTGGCCCCATTCACGTCATTTGTTCCAAGGGCAGGCTCTTTCCAGCTGTGCTTGAGAGCCAGTTAATAATTCCGTGATGCGTGCGCTGCCACAAGATTTGGCTCTCACGCTAGCAAGAACATCCGCGATATTTCGCGCCTTCTTCGGATCATGATCATGTTCAGACTGTGCTCAAAACGCACTTTTAACGCCCGGAAAATGTGCTCTTTCAAGTTTGAATTGTCTTATTTCGTTTTTGAATACGATGTGCTGAAATATTTAGCTCACCTGTGTCGCACATCTGCCTACGCCGGCTGAGCACGACGGTAGGACACCACATTTGGTGTGATTACCCTTAATCGCGAGAAGCTCAAAAACTATATCATGCAAATGATCTATACATCAATCACTAATTTTTGTCATACATGCATGCCTTACCACGTCAATTTCAATGCAAATGAAATAAATGCTACTACCACCGGTGCACCAACTGCCAGTCGGATAGATAGATAGATAGATAGATAGATAGATAGATAGATAGATAGATAGATAGATAGATAGATAGATAGATAGATACCCTTAAATTTCCTTAATTGTTCTTTAGCACGGTTCCAATAGTACCAAAAGACCAGCATCTGCCGCCCCTTCGTCTACGCCGTTGCCAGAGCAAGATAAACAAATTCGAACTGCCAGTAGATTGCGTGCCCGTTTGTAGATCCGTCCAGCCTGGAGAACGCATCCTTTATTGAGCACCGTGAAATAAACCGCAATGCTCCAAGAATGCGACTCTATCGGAGGCGCCGCAATCAGTACAGTTATTAGAACAGGAACACTACGAGAAAGTGGTCGTTGGAAATAAATATTCCTCTGAGAGACAAAATTCGTCTTCATATTGAAGAGCACGTATAGTATATATCGACTGCAAAACACTGAGAATTTTGTCAAGGAATGCTTTTTTCTAAAAGCGCCGAAGGACATCTTGAAGTTGAAATATAAAAGCTTCAGACAGGGGAAACAAGCGCTCTATGTGCCTTTAATGTTCATGAATTTGTTTTTTGTGGACTAGGTATGCGGTTGATACCTCAACGTAATGTCTAACGATCACCCTAAATTGATGTATGATTTCTTAAGCCGTCGGAGGTCTGTAATTCAGCGGATGGTACTAATCCAAAACATAATCAGAAGCATTCCCAGTACAAAGGCCCAGCTGCATGCTTCAGCAAGACAGGCACAACTACCCTAATTCATTTTCACAGCAACGTAAGATACGTGCTAACAGGAATAAGCTTACATATCCACACAGCACAATGTAATATGAAGGCAAAGAATTATCAAAAAAAAAAATCACGGTCGGTGAAGGAGTGGGTCCTTAAGGGCTGATTTGATTGACTTGTGGGGTTTAACGTCCAAAACAAGCTCTGACTATGAAAGACGTCGCAGTGGAGGAGTAAAGTTTCAGGCAAGGAAATTGTAGAGAAGGTCACCTTGTCCGTGGTGAACTTGTTCCCTCCTTCTTCTCCTTCCGGCTTCTCTTCTTCCTTTTGGAGCCGAGCTCCTCCAGCTAGCGTTGCTGCTGCGAAGAAAGATGGACGGAAGCCTTCCTGCTACCTGTCCGCCGTCGCGTTTTCGACTTGAAGGATGAAGACCAGCTTTTCACACAAACACAACGAGACTTTATATACCAGACAGACAGTACATACACATTGACATACACATTGATGACTTAGCTTCGGTTGGTAGGACCTAGGTGGAGCCATCGGTTGGTAGGGCATCGCGGTGGGACCGTCGCTCCAATTCGGCGGAGCCGACCAGTGCATAGCACCTCTCCTGCGACCTCAACCACCGCCCGGAATCGTACTAGATGTCCCCTCTAGTACTATCCGCGACCGAGTCCCGGTTGGGAGGACCTTGGTGGAACGATCGCTTCCATTCGGCAGAGCCGACCCCAGTGCATAGCACTGCTCCTGCGACCGTAACCACCACCAGGACTCGTGCTAGATGTCCTCTCTAGCACTATCCACTCAGTCCTCACCAACCTTCGGGCTACCCTCCAACCTTCTGCTTACCTTCGGCCTTCCAACCTCCGCTTCCATGCTTGCTTCAGAACTTTTTCTGCCAGGGAAAAGGGGCCACCTTATATACACCCTCCGCCCCTTAATCCCTCACAGCCAATCACAAACGCCGAACCTCAGTCGCCTCACTAACAAAAGACAACTTGTGAACAATACAGTAGGTACGCTTACTGCCCACCACGCCGCAGGGGGGGTGGTGATGGCGCCAAACCAGCTGTACAATACATCCCCACAATGGTCGCCTCCTCCCCCACATGTTCACCACGTGGCTGTGCGTCGGCGCCTACTTGACCTCCTCGACGCACCGGATTCTCCGTCTCTTTCCGACGACCCTTACAGCGTCGTCGCCTACTTGACCTCCTCGACGCACCGTTTTCTCCGTCTCTTTCCGACGGCCCTTACAGGAGGGCTCCGGAAATTTCGACCACCTGTGGTTCTTTAACGCGCACTGACATCGCACAGCACACGGGCCTCAACATTTCGCCTCCATTGAAATGAAGCCGCCGGGGCCGGGATTCGATCCCACGACCCTTTGAACAGAAGCCGAGTAGCATAACCACTAGACCACCGTGGCGGGGTAGGGGTGCTTTTGGGTTGGAAAGGATATGGTGGCCCTCGTGTGATCTAAGCAACACATGCTTTGTATACTAATAAATGAGCGCGATTGTTATATAACGGAATCCTTTATTAACCGCACGTTTTATGAAAAGTAAAAAGAAGAAGGTCTGCATACTGTACTCTAAACGACATAATTTGAACATAGCTTGTGCAGTGATCATTTAGGCTGTTTTATTGGACCGCATCTTCCTAACAAAAAAAAACAGTGTACTCCGAGTGCCGATTGGTAATAACGCTAAGCTATGTTACAGGCACAGTTTAGAGTACTTGTAATGTCCTTTACATGCCCTTCATGTTATTTTTCATTCGGAATATTTGCGCGAGGTAGGCTCCACTTCACAGGGGCAATAGTTCTGCATGTTAATTTGCAGGGCACTGATCGTAGTCTCTATTGTTCGACAGCACAGAAATACACCTGTGAAGGCCGTACACGATTACATCCTGCGCAGCACCCTGACGAGCCTTTTAGGAATGGGTAGTAGCTGTATCTGTTTTATTGAGATAGCAATTATATGGATATCCTCGACGGGTTTTTGCCCTATCCGTCGTGTCCCGCGTGAAGTCCAAATTGATAACAACCCCCCGAGCATCGTACGTTGTGCCCGTAGGTAAAAGCGCGCGAATATAGGCGACGAACAAGGCTGAAGCAGAGATCAAACGAGCCCGGTCTGTCTCCATCGCTCGGAGAGCGCATGCGATAACATCACCCCGATCGGTACACTTGTCGTCGAAGCAGAGACGAAACGCTCTTTAGCGAGCATGGAAAGACGCAAAGGAGAGGGGCAACTGCGGCCTTTGCACGGCCAATATTGGCAGCCATCACCAGGCTGTTGATTTACCCTTCCATGTACTGCGCTCTCAACCTAAAGAGACTGCGAGAAGTGTCCTTGGAGCATCTACATTCTCTTGCACCAGCGCTTTCTATTTGGCCAGCTCGGGACAAGCAGACGTGGTGAGCAGTATCCAACAAAAGTGCAAAAGAGCGCAGCACTAAGTACACTGGCAACCGCGGTTGCTAAAAGGAGGAAAGTAGAGCGGCAATGAGCCAAAAGTAACCTGCGGGTACAATGAAGCATGTGTAAGTAGATGTTCCGCTAGCTGTAACCGCTGCCTCCAAATGAAACCCGCGGGATATTATGTGACGCATTGCTGCTGTATTCATTGTTTCGCACTTCTGGCGAAACTGTGACTTTTTATTCGAGAGAACCGATACAAACATCTCCTGAAGAATATCCTTTAGTATTAGACTAGCGTGCCATCGAGAAGAGAGGCGTCTTTCGAACAACATTTGCTTTCTGCACAAAAACAAGCAATGAAAAGACAGGTGCCGATATAGGTGAGAAGTTCCACGAGGTGTGCGACGGCCACGGCCGTCCAATGTATCCCTTCCTCATGGCCATAACGATTAGCCTGTCCATGCGAAGCACCAGACAGTCATGACCCATATTTATCCGCTTAACTCATTCCTGCTCTAACTGCGACCGCCTTGCCACCACAAGCCTCTTTGTCAATCTACCAACCTATCTCCGGCTCTTGCCTTCTCTACGAGTGCGCCTTGCCGCCGTTCGTCAACAACTATATGTTTGCCTACTCACTACATGCCCAGTGTACGCCCAGTTATTCTGGTTTCCTACAAAGGCGTCCTTAACACGATCTTTTGCTCAAATCCAGTCCTCTCTCTTCTTGCCCGTTTATGTTACGCCTAATATTTTTCGCTGCATTGTTCACTCCGTCTTTCCTGAATTTAACTTGTGCCCGGTCGTTTACCCCTCAAGTTTCTGGCCCATACGAAAGTACCGATCAGATGCGACGCTTGTACACGTTCCTCCTGATGGACGATGGTATCCTGCAATTTATTATCTGAGAGTGCACTTTGCCCCCTTCTTCTTCTTCTAATTACATAGCCTCATGGTTCGGATCAGGGGTCGCTACCTGCTCCAAGTAGATGCATTTGTTTACAACTTTCGGTGCCTCAGTACCTCTCTCGAACCACTGTGCTCACCGACACAATTGGTAATGACATCAGATCGTACACATTACTCTTTAGGTCGGTCGTTTTGATTTACCTAACAGTAATCATGCTTTGTATTTCACCACCACCCCCCTTTCCCGAATTACTCAGCAAAGCAATGTCATCAGCAAATTTTTATCAAGTTTGTAGGGGATCTTCCATCATTCTTTGGAACCGCCTGTTACCATGATAGTTCACAAAGCACGCCTTACCGACAACCTCAGTAGATATTCAAATACTTGATGAGTAACTTAAACCCCCTTCGTATTTTACTGCTCCTCCTCTCTGTGTCTGTGTGTTGCTGCGTGTGGTGTGTGTGTTTGTGTGTGGGTTTGTGTGTGTGTTGTGTGTGTGTGGTTGGTGTGGTTGTGTGGTGTGTGTTTGGGTGTGTGGTTGTGTGTGTGTTGTGTGTGTGCGTTTGTCGACGAGTGTGGTAGCTGCCAAACCTTTGTATAGATGTTCCAGCATTGTTGGGCATGTTCGGCCACGCCCTACACCCAAATACCTGCACGACTCCCGATTTTTACTCGTAGGCAACTGCTTTCACCTAATCTGTGAAGGCGGGTACAGGTATTCAGGGAGCAATTTCAAAAGAATAAAATAGGCTGTTCGAGAGAAGAACAAGCCCTCCTGAAAAAATAGCTAGCCGAGGCGGACTTCGATGTCAGCAAAGCGTCAGTAAAGTGGTAATAACACGCCGTATAATTAAGGATTTATATTTACTTTTTAAATTAAATACTTGTCCTGGCTTGTGACATTGGCAAGTCTTTAGCCATAGAGATGACGATCTCATGTCAGGCTTTAAAACAAAGGGAGTCTAAAGCAGCAGTAAGAGCAAACAGTGCGAGCAAACATGGGCATTTCGTACCGCTATGAAACCAAGAGGAGGCCGGTAGTTGGTAACAAAGGCAACTTACGCTGGTGACTTGTTCCGAAGATCCTGCGGCCAATAGTAAATGTAGATGCGCTATTTTTCTATTTTCTTCATTGCAACATACCCTCAAAGTCTTGCATAAGGAGACGCCAGCGTTTTGGCTTATTCGTGAAGTGCAAGAAAACGCCTCTTTTTCTACGCAAAATAAGTGTCCGCGAACACTGAGTGCCAGTACATTTTGAAATAACGGCCGCCGGCATTAGAACGCCTCATTTGCGGGTGTTGCCTTCGCGCGTAATCTGCAGCATGCCTTCAACATCGAGTCCGTCTCCATTGCAAATTCTCGACGGCCACTGGTGTTTAGAGGGTGACCTTTTTCTTTTTCCTTAGCATTCCCGTTTGCGTGATTAGAAACAGCCCTCAAATTGCTTCTAATCAGAAAGTTAAATCGACAATACTATTCATTTCTAGTGCAAATTACTTCTCACCATTGCTGACAGTCGCTCATCTTGATTCGTTGCTCCTTAAACTATTCATTTCGACTACAGTTGATATTTAGTGCCACTTTTCACTTTTTGACCCAGTGTGCGCTTCTTCTTCTCTTTTCTCTCTTTTTTTTTTGATTGCTTTTTTGTACTATTTTCTATGTCACGGTCACGGGATTGTGGACCGTATTTCATGTTTCTTTTTTCTAGCATTGTATCGGCTATCTTTGTATCTGGTATCGGCTATTTTTTAGCATTGTATCGGCTATCTTATAACATTGTATCGCCCACCCCTGCCCAAAGTCTGGAACTCAGACTGGCAGTCTTTTTCTAAATAAATAAATAAATAAATAAATAAAATTTCTTTCTCAAAATGCCCGTACGCAAATTTTGGAACGTGTTCGCTGCAACATGCAATAAAGGAGCTGGTTGTGTTCTGTGCATTCCTTTTTCACCCAATTTATACTGTGAATGTGGTGTATTGTTGAAAAGCCCTCTTGAAACCCAGCGTTCAGGTTCCGTTTTATTCATATATAAGGTGGAACAAGTTCTCTCAGCAGCCCTGCCACGGTGGTCTTGTGGCTACGGTACTCGGCTGCGGATCCGAGGGTCGGGGTATCGAATCCCGCGCGCCGCGGCTGCGTTTCGATGGAAGCAAAATGTTGAGGCCCGTGTACTGTGCGATATCAGTGCGCGTGAAAGAGCCCCAGGTGGTCGAAATTTCCGGAGTCCTCCGCTACGGCGTCTGTCATAATCAATGCTAGTTTTGGGACGTAATACCCCACAAATCAATCAATGAGTCAATCAATCAGTCAATCAAGTTCTCTCAGCAATTAGCATGCACAATAACTAATAAAGAGTCGACGGTAGGGTTATCGGCATATTGAACCTTTTCATGCCACCTTTGTTACGCATGGGATGATGTTCGCGTCATTCCGAGCTTCCCGTACACTTGACATCATTAGACAATACGTATACAGGTTTGTCATTTTTTCTAGTGTATCTGCCCGCGGTGTTTCAAGAAATCTGCCGTCATATGGTTCTGGTGACGTGTCTTGCCTCGTTGAATTCGCGTGCAGACTTTGTTCACTTAAAGTGACATTACCGACGGTTAGTCTACTTCCTCTACACCATTTACTAATTCAATATTGTCCCTGATGTGGCGACTGCTCTCCAGGTCTCTTTGCAATTCTCCACAACTACAACTAGAAGGGAAGCTAAGGGGAAGAGAGAAGCATGAATTGAGCAACAGATAGTTAAAACCGATGGGGAGCATGGAATGTCGCTGGAGCCAAAGTTTCTTCAAGTGGACTTCTCTTGATTGTCATGACAAATGCCAGTAGACTTCTGGAAACGTTGGCTCCAGCGATATTCCTCGTTCCCCATTGTTTTGAGCCATCCAACACAACCACTGTCTCATCAATAGTAATGACCACTTTGTTTCACTTCAGTAGCATTTTTCCCTGTACTCAGTCAAGACTTCCCTACTGTGAGTCTGATCCCATTCTTTAGAGTTTTCTCAATTCTGTTCGCCATTACCTTCTTATGTAGGCTCTCTTATCCGTATGGATTAACACGGGAAGCTCCTCGAGTTCTCTCTAACTAGGCTTAGACGTACCATATCGTTCCGTTTACTAACCGAACATTTTCTTCCCTGGGAAAGCTCATTAGCGTCTCTTCTAGCGGACCAAACACGTACTTTTATTGCACACTCAGCTATAATTCCTCTAAAATCACCGCTTACTTCGTAAACAATACACACTGATCCTCCTTGAAAGGGGAATATTTCCTCTTCATGGCAAACCTTTTCGTCCTATTGTTAACTCATTGAGCCCCATCTTCCATATGAGCTACTTCTTGTGCTTCCTCATGTGTTGCTCAATTCGAGAGCTTACTATTTTGTCTCACTATTAACTTAGCCTGACGAGCACGTGGACACCTTGTACGGTGCCACTGGGATCCCAAGGGATTGCAGAATTGCAAGAAAACAATACGAGATACGTCAAGGCAGGATATTGCCTAACGTTGATGTCCCAATGGAGCACTCGTTTCCTCTACTGATATAGCGGCAACTCGGGTCGATGTATCAGACCACACAGTGGTCACTTATATACGTAGAATGTCCACGGGAAGACACTGAGCAAAAATGTTACAATACGATCGATACCGCTGTCTAATATCTGTTGTCTTTCAACGCTCTTTTACCACGAAATGCGTCTTCCGCCCATTGTGTTCTAGGCTATCAATGTCCCACGCTCCGGGAGTTCAGAAATCTTGAAGAATAGCACGAATAATATGGGGGCACACTCAGCTCTAAAAATTCTACCTACGCTATTTGCGACACACGGCTGATATATCATGTAGTAACACCTACGGGAAAAACTAAGCCTTTTCTCCGGCGTTTACCAGATATGTCAACAGTTGTGCCCTCTGCAACGCGAATCTTACGCTGTCCTCCCATATATATGCACACATTTTCACAAAAGCCGTGATGTGAGTAATTTGAAGTGGTGTTTCCTTGATGCAAACAGTGCAAGCTCTCCTCTCGATCGTCTGCCAACCGTATATATATATTAACTAAACCAATCACAGCCATTGTGAATCCATTTCTTCTAATACACCAAAATTTACTCTTCAAGCTATCTTGTACGCGACGTATACGCCACTCGCCACCAATTTACCGTGTTTGCTGAGCACCGTGGTCGTCAGTAACGAAAGAAGACCGTATGTAAAGCAAACAGCGCGGCGATTGCACCTACGAAGGCTCGGCAATCAGCTGTACATACTCGGTAGCAATGCGCTTCGTGTCGCTCACTGCTGCAGATTACCTGAGTAGTATTACAAGAAATGCGTATTGCCTTAGGCCAGAACGATGAGTATTTAGAAGAAATAAGCAAAACCATAACGAAAAGAATCCTTGAAACAGCGAAGAAGTCGAGGGTAAATGAACAAAGCGAGTAAAAAGTAAGTTGCCCCAATCTACCAGACTCAACAAAAAACGCCAACAAATGAAAGTAACTCCTTCAAAAGATAAAATAGAATTCGCAGAACTCTCAAAATTGATCAGTAAAGCCAGGCAAAGAGATGTAAGAAACTTTAACATCAGAGAAAGGGAGAAAGGTTCCAGAATTAAGTCGGTCAAAAAGAAACTGCCCTTAGGACAAAATAATATGCATGCGCTAAGCGATAAACAACGTAACGTTATCAACAATGTCAACGAAATTGTAAAGGTGGCAGGAGAGTAGAACACTGAGCGGTACAGCTCTCAGACAGACCATACAATCTCAATAGAAATAGAATCAGAGGAGGACACCGGAATTCCATGTATAACCGCTGACGAAGTCGAAAAGGCTATCAAAGGGATGTCCCGCGGTAAAGCAGCAGGAGAAGACCGCATAACCGCCGACTTGATCAAAGGCGGAGGAGTTGTTACTTGAAAACTTGGATCACTCTTCACGACATGTATCAAGAGATCTAGTGTAACGCGCAGTCGGAAAAATGCTAATATAATCGTAATTACAAGAAAGGTGACAACAGGCTTGAAATAATTACAGTCCAATAAGCCTACTCCCAGTAATATACAAGGTATGTACGAAAGTAATACCTCTTAGAATAAGGGAAACACTAGATTTAAACAACCAAGAGAACAAGCTTGTTTTAGGAAAGGTTACTCAACAATAAACCACAGCCATGCTATCAACCTAGTAATTCAAGAGAAAGAAAAGGCCGTCCTAACTGGGGAGGGGGGGGGGGAGGGTTCATTTATGCTGTTATGGTTGTAGTGTCCACTTGTTACCACAATGGTGTAGCATATGCCGTGCCGCCTGCAAGCGTCAGTGTAGAAGGCGGTTGTGTTATGAACAGGAAGATTTTGTAGTGTCCGGACTTTACATGTCGCCTATCGGGGTGATACTTCGCGCTCATATATTAGGGATGGGAGACGCAATAATTTGGGTTCTAATGTTGCTGGGTAATAATGATGTCTCCTCGGCAGCGTGTTGTGGTCTTAGAGTGTTGCCAACCTGCTAAAGTAGAGCTCTGCGTTGCTCCGTTGAATTTGAACTTGATCATAACACCACTGCAGACGCGAGTTCCCCTTAGGTATTCTTCAGTTCTACCGCCTACACCTTTTCAATGCTAGCGTTTGGGAAAGGCGATAGCTCCTTCTTAGAATGCTCCTACATGAGTCACACTTTATTGCAGTATTGTGAACCGTGACATACACGTCGAGTATGTGGCGTTAGGAATGTAAAGATCACTCATTAATATTCGTCATACATGCGTACCCTGCCATCTAAATTTTGGTGTACACCGGGCAAACAAGACGGCCAGGCGAGCACCGAAATATGGGCGGCTAGCTAGCTGGTAATCAAATTGATGCTTTATTTATAGATTTTTCAAAGGCTTTCGACACCGTAATTCACAGCAAGCTTCTTGGTAAACTAGATGTAATTTTAAAAAATCCGCAATTGGTCGACTGGATAGCAAACTTTTTAAACTCGCGCTCTCAATTCGTTTCATTCAAGTCCGAATCATCCTCAGCAGTAAAAGTTACGTCTGGTGTCCCACAGGGCTCCGTTCTGGGTCCCTTGTTATTTTTGATTTTTATAAATGACCTTCCCAGCAATATTAAATCCCAAGTTCGTCTCTACGCCGACGACTGTGTGCTTTATCAGGTAATTACTTCTCCTCACGATCACGTCATACTTCAGGATTCTTTCTCGCATTTTTGTTCATGGTGCTCGGATTGGCAGATGCGCATTAACTTCCAAAAGACCGTAATTCTGTCATTCACGAACAGTCATGCTCCATCGCATTACGCATACTCCTTCGACAACATTGTAGTTCCCCGAGCACAGACTTACAAATACCTTGGCGTTATGTTCACACACAACATGCAATGGTCGCATCACATAGATTACATTACATCTAGAGCATTAAAAAAATTAGGTTACTTAAGACGTACGTCATCTAAATCTCCGAAATCCACCAAACTTCTTATGTACAAAACACTGATTCGCCCTATATTAGAATACGCTTCGTGCGTGTGGAATCCATACAAAGTATGTGATGTGGAAAAAATCGAATCGGTCCAAAGGAAAACTGTTCGTTTCATTGCACATCGATATGACCATAATTTTTCGCCCTCATCTGCAATGAAATCTTTAAAATTATCACCATTGTGCACTAGGCGTGATATCGACTCTTTAAAACTGTTGCACTCTTTTGTTCACTCGTCATGCCGGCTATCTAATGACAATTATATTGTGTATGCTAGTGCTCTGCCAACTAGACGTGGTCACAATCTTAACATAAGGCCTTTTTTTGCACGTACTAACATGTTCAAATACAGTTTTTTTCCAAGGATTATTGCTTACTGGAATGATCTACCTGGTTCTGTTCGTGAAATGAACATATCAGATTTTTTGGAGTCATTTGAATGACATTACTATCTTTCGTCTCATTCTGTACCCGGTTGTGCTTAGGAGGTGATGATATTGTTGTGATGTTGCTGTTATTCTTCCTGGTGTATTCATGTAACCCACTCCTGCAATAGCCCTGCATTGGGCTGCAGTATTTGGAAATAAATAAATAAATACTCTCTCATAAGTGCAGCGACCTATGCTTCCACGATAGTGGTCAATACAAATACCGTGCTAAGCTAGAGCACACACCGCTAGTACGTCCAAACAGCAGCGTTATTATCGAAAAACATCTGCGTCGAGAATTTTCTGCCATTCTTTCTCACTGATCCCCTCTGAAAGGAATAATGACCACAAAATGGCAACAGAAAAAGCGCAAGGAGGCTTGTAATGCCAAAAGGAGCAACTGTTGCGAAGCATGACAGCCTACCATGCACACTTCTAGTAATGCTCAGCGACTCTCAAAGTCAACGGGAGTGGCAAGGGTGCGGAGAAACTTCAGTGGTGCGCACGGGCACGCACCAGAAGCGGCGCGGTGCTCCCTAATAGGATGCATAATGTAGTGTCTCTTCCCACCTGAACAATCACCACCACTCACCAGAATCGTCCGATTGAACCGTTTCCGCGACTGAGCTACACAGCTTCTGCGCATCCGCTAGAGGGCCAGTACATCATACCTTATCTCAAACAAGACGCACACAAACTACCTATCTCTTGTAATAGGCCTTTTATTATACCTTAACCCTATGTATCCTGGGAAAGTTTGCTAGTAGTCTGTCTACCAACCTTTCCTCCTACTTCTATTGCACACTCCGTGATAATTCGTGTGAGATTATCGGTGACCTCCTGATGGCCAATTTCTGCATTCCTCCGTTAGAGCTCAATATGTTTTATAGCGCTAGCCAGAGTTCTCTGACGTTTACTGTGGACTTCAGGGTTCACCGCCTGCGACGGGAATTTCAGACACTATAGGAATATAAGCGTCAGGAAGACAACTAAAGTAGGGCCATTCGTGTCAGTGTGCTCACGTGGATTTTGTAGTTTTGTGGTAGCTGGAATACATTCAACCACGTTCATATGTCTACTCATACTCACTCAGTCACGTTATTCACGTCTACTAAAACTCACAAGCATTAACTCACATAGATGTCATAATTCTCACTCACAGACTAACATTCAGACTCACCTCAAATGACAAGCACTCATAGTTACACTCACCCGTTCACATTCATATTCACACTCACCTGTACTTATTCATGTTCACACACACCTCCACTCAACCACGTTCACACTCACCTGCACCCACACTAACTTTCAATCACTTCAATTCACTCGCGCTCACCTCCGCTCACATTCACTTGCACTCACTCGCACTCATCGCCATTCGCACTCACAGGCACTCCCTCCCACTCGCACTCACTTCCACTCAAACTCACTGCCACTCACCTCCACTCACACGGGCACTCACTCGCACTCACCTCCACCCACACTCACTGGAACTCACTCGCACTCACTTCCACTCACACTCACCGGCACTCGCACTCGCACTTACCTCCATCCACACTCACAGCCACTGCACTCGCACTCGCCTCCGCCCACACTCACTGGAACTCACTCGCACTCACTTCCACTCACACTCACCGGCACTCGCACTCGCACTTACCTCCACCCACACTCACAGGCACTCACTCGCGCTCGCACTCGCCTCCACTCACAGGCACTCACTCGCACTCGCAACGCTAGCACTCACACTCACTAGCACTCGCACTCACACCCACTGGCCTTCACTCGCGCTCGCCCTCAGCTCCACTAACACTCACTGGCACACGCACTCACGTCTACGAAATGAGTGCGAGTGAGTGCACTCATGAGTTAGTGCGCCGACCTATGGTAGCATTGTCTTCGTTTATGGAAACTCGCCATTAACACCTTCAATGTCCAGGTAATGAGAAAGATAATGAAATTCTTCATTATTTACGGGTAAAAATTAACACCTCTCACGATTACTCACGTCGCTCGCTTTGTTAGATTGCTCCTTAAGATTTTGCATTTTTTGTCGAAAAGCCAATCTCCGGAAATTTTTCAGTGTTCCCTGAAAGACCCGGTAGTGATGGTTATGGTCTGCACATTTATTTATCATCTGATTGATGCGATGATTATGATCTGTATTGTTCAATAGCCCTTTTAAAACCCCGATTTTTTATTTGGTTCCTTCCAATCTAAGGTGGTGAAAATTGCGTCAGCAATTACCTTGGCAAATACCTTGCAAACAACGCACGGTCAGCTAATCGACTCGAAGGATTGAAGTTTCTTATCCCACCTTCTTTAAGGTGGGATAAGGACGGGGGAAGATAGAGGCTCGAATCAATGAAGCGATCGTTAAAGACAATGGGGAACAGGGAGTGCTGCTGGATACAACGATTGTAAAAGTGGACTTATCTTCGTCGTCATGATCAAGACCAATCCACGTCTCGAAACGTTGGCTGCAGCGACGTTCCTTGTTCTCCATATTTTGAACCATCCGTTCACCGATCCACTGCTGCGACTATGTCATCTATGCGTGTGTTGCAAAATAACAGTTGTGAGACAGCGCAGTGGTTCGTGTCCCTTCCTTCTTCTTTTGTCCTCGTGTTTCGCGCTGACCATCAATATGCCTTCCCTACTTTGAGTCTGACTCCATTGTATGGCCTGGCCAATTGTGCCCACAATTAATTTTTTTTGTCGGCTTTCTTGCGCATAAAGAAGCTCCTCCACTTCTGTGCTGTGGCTAGTGTTAGACACGCTATCAACGCGATAGAGTTAAAACATGGTTTCGCAGAAATTCCGGTGTCGCCAGCGGCGTCCTTGGTTCTGAGTGAAAAATCACCGTTGTCCGTGAGCGAAAATTTCGTGTATATGTAAAGAGAAATCCTTCGGACCGAGTGGACATCTAACGCGCGACCCCTTGCTACTGAGCGCGACGCGCTATGCGCTTGGCCACTCGGCAAGCATTGCTATGACCCCTTACGGCGAGCCTTTTATATGCGCCATTTCCTGTTGGTGATGCACACATGTCGGAGGTGCGTCTCGAAGGTGTATCAGCGTGAAAGAGGCTTGACTGTCACCCGCGGGGGTGCAAAGGGTCCACGAGATCTTGGATGCATAGATATAGATAGTTTTTTTTTTTCGTTATTCTCCATGTTTCTGCACCGTACGTTAGTACTAGGAGAATGCAGTGATTGAATACTTTTCGCTTTAATGAGAGCGGTAAGTTTCCGGTCATGATTTCGTAATGCCTTCCGAATGCGCTCCAGCCCATCCTTATTCTACGGAGAATTTCGTTTTCCTGGGTAGGAGTTCCTGATATTAACTGTCCCAGATATACATATTCATTTACACATTGTAAGGGTTCATTGTTGATTTTAAATTCCTGTTCCTTAGCTAAGCTATTGAGCATAACTAAGGAGCGCGCAACATGCAATGGAAAGAAAAATGATAGGGGTAACGCTAAGAGATAAAAAACGAGCGGAATGGATCAGAGAACAGACAGGAGTAGCCGATATTATCTTATCAATTAAAAGAAAGAAGTGGACCTGGGCAGGACATGTCATGAGGAGGAAGGATAACAGGTGGACAGTAAGAACGACGGAATGGATACCAAGAGACGGAAAACGCCACAGAGGTAGGCAAACGGTTAGATGGAGCGATCAAATAAAAAAGTTTGCGGGCATAAAGTGGAACCAACTCGCTCAGGATAGGGTGGATTGGAAATCGTTGGGAGAGGCCTTCGTCCTGCAGTAGACCTAAACAGGCTGATGATGATGATCATAATGATGATGATAGATATAGATACGTGCTGCTCTGTACAGTGTGGTAACAGCCTCCCGCCATATTGAATCGCTCGAGCCCTGGGACTCAGCTGACCTGGCTGGCTTTCATATACATGTTACTGCGTGCGCCTCAGCCCCGAACGAAGCACTGGAGCGAAACGGACGCGCACTGCGCATCGAACGAAGAACGGGCATGAAATAGACGCGCAACCGGTCGATGTGATTCGAAATAGCGTTGCAGCACCTAGTCCTTGTCACCACTTTGTACAGAGTAGCGCGTAAAGAGGCACCCTAACGGCGCCTTGTTGGGAGCATTTACAGGGACAGTAAAGGCGCCGTGTTTCGCCGCCCCGCATGCAAAGACCCTGCAATAGGACGCTAGCACTTTGGCTTCATGGCGTCGGCGCCTGTTTTCGCGAGTGTACACACGAGCCTCTAGACGTTCATTCACGCCATGCTGGCACGTTTTTGATGGATTCTGTGCTGTGTACAAGCGCCAGGCGAACTGCGGTTCCGTCTTCAACGGCGAGATCAGATGGCGCATCGCAACTTTGTACTTTGCCCATTGCATTGTAGTAACTCACAATCTGAACTGCAGGGGTAACGACATACAGTAAGGAGTGTGGTGTCATCACAATTACATGACTAGGGGACGCAAGACGCGATAAGGATGGGGACGCGATAAGGATGGCGCCTCCAATTGGTATCGGGTTGGGTTCTTAAAGCGAAGCTTGAGGGCCCCACAACTGTTTTCTTGCCGTTTTCTAACCAAACTTTTGCTTCCCTAGGTAAGTTAATTAGCATCTCTTCTACCGGACCTAACTACTACTTCTATTGCACACTCCGCTATAATGCTTCTAAGATCACCGCGTACTTCGTGAACAACAAACACTGGTTTCAAATTTCAAGGAGAATATCCGCTCCTCAGCGCGATCCTTTCTGTCCTATAGCAGACTCACTGATCGCCTTCTTCCATGTGGGATACTTATTGTGCCTCCTGAAGTGTGGCTGAATTCGAGAGCTTGCCATTACGTCGTTACTGTTACCTTAGCGAGACAGGCATGTGAGCACTCTGTACAGTACCACTGTGATCCCACGAGATATTTCAGCAGAAATTCCAGAAAACAATACGAGAAACATCAAGGCAGGATATTGCCTAACGTAGATGTCGCCACGGGGCACCAGTTTCCTCCGCTGGTATAGCGGCAGATAGGGCCGATATATCGGACCACTCAGTGGAAAGCCATTATCACTTTCCTGTGACACACGCGCTTGTTTCGGTTGTTTGAGGAGAGTGCAGTTATCACTTTTAGTTACGCGCAGCGCTGGCGGCGTTGACATTGCATGTCGCGTAGGGAAGCGTGATGCCCGTTCTTGAAACTTGGCACGCCTGACGCGCACTTTTGAGTGTGTTCAAGGATTTCAGAGATAATGCGAGAACGCGTTATGAACTATGCTGAAGAGCCGGCGCCTTTCGCCGCTTGTCAGTATTTCCGTCGACCGACTACTGTTCACGCCGCTATTGCTGGGCATTGTCATTGGCCTTGTTTTGCTGGGCCCAAGTTCGTACAATGAACAGTTCATCTCACATCATCTTGAGTTCTGTGAGATTCGCCTTGGGTGCTGCATGGGTTGCGACCACGTGACAATACAGAGTACATCCATGAGAAGACACTCAACGCTAACGTTACAATGTGATCGATGTGTCCCTCTTGTATCCAAAGTCTTTCGACGCTCTTTCACCACGAAATCCGGCTTCCGTCCATTGTGTTGTTAGCTATCAACGTCCCACGCTCGTATAGTTCAGAAATCTTGGAGACTGTCACGACAAATATTAACGTAGGAGAGCTTTAAGAATTCTTTCTATTCCATGTGGGACACATAGCTTGTCTATCATGGAGTAATAATATCGACAAAAAAGGCGTTTTCTCTGGGCTTTGCCAGATACGTCGAACGTTGTGTCCTCAGGAACACAAATTTTGTGTCAGCCTGCATACTCACATATTCAAAACAGCCAGGTAAACACTGCCCATGACTTCAAATGCTGTTTGGTTGTTCCTAGCGGCTCGAATTTTCATCTAGTTCGTTTGTCAAGGGGTGCACACATATTACCTCAACAAACCACACCCCTTGCGAATCCATTACTACCAATACACCAATACCTGCTCTCGTAGCAATCTTCTATCTGGCGTATCTTGCATTCAGCACTGATGCCTCATGTCCGCTTAAGCACCGTGGTGGTCACTAAGGAAAGAAAAGTGTTCATAAAGCAAAGAGCGCGGTCGATTGCAGCACTGAAAGGTCAGAAACCATCTGCATAGCCTCGGCAGCAAGATGCTTCATGTCATAGACAGCGAAAGAGAGCTGAATAGTATTACCGGAGGTGTGTATTGCATATCACAACACCAGAATAATACTATAACCATCATTTAAGCTCTGAGCTATTACTTACTCACAGAAACAGTGACACGAAAAATAAAGTTTCGTGTGGAGCGTACCCGCATGACTTAGCGTAGGTGATGCGGGTGAGCATCTCGGGTGATTGAAGCTTGAGCTCTGCGACTGAGCTCTGCGTCGCCGTCGAGGGACAGCAGCGGTGAAATACTGTACGAGGACCCTTACGAGAGGTGTGCTGATCTTTAACGTCGCCCTCATGTCCCCCCTGTAGTGAAGGATAGGCCATAGTTCGATTTATTTCTGGGGTCTCACGTCCCGACACCACGATATCATTGTTAAGGACGTCTTAGTGGAATCTTCGGCAATTTCGACCTACCCGCGGTAATTCGCCCAACTACACGGGCCTCAGGATTCCAGTCGATTTGTAGTACATCTTTGGTCCTACGCTCTTAAGCTTACTGCAGCAGCATGTATCACAGTGAGTCTCTACTCCTACGTGCGCAGCACTGGCGGCCCATATCTCACAAAATTTTGAAGGACCAATTCCAAATGATTATGAATTGTGCCTACGCGCATACTCAACCTACATGAAGAACCCTGCTTTTCTAGCGACACCTACAGCCTAAATGTCGCCATATTGGTGCGCACTCAGGGTGTAGTTGTTTTAGTTCAGGTGCATTTATTGTTACCGAGGAGAGTAGCCTCTTTCGCTTTACTTTATTCCTTCAGAGCTCCACCCCATGGCACCACTTGCGTCGGCCTTCTTTTGTATTGTTAAGACAGAAGTTTGCACGTTGGTAATCGGTACAACCCGAGTTATTTTATTGAAAATATGTGTGTACGGCAGCGTAGTGCCTATATTGCCAGCTTGCGGGCGAAGGTGTCCAATATAAATCCTTAATAATATCCAAGAAAATCACGACAGGAAATCAGCTGTGGCTACGGTTTGCGCAATAGTTTCCTTCAAAGATAAAACAGCTGCCTTCGTACCATCGCCTTTCTTGATCCATAAACATGGATTACTTATAACGTCGAACTTATTTCATACGATTCTAGCGTGCTAAGAAGTCAATGCTTGCATTTACTCACAAAAAAAAAAAGAGGCCGGACGGATATTGCGCTGTGATTGCAGACTTTCGTAATTTCCCCGTACTTCAATAACTGTAGGTTACACAATACCGAGCTAGGGTATAACGTAGCCTTTATCGTGTCTACCGTGCAATGGTTGATATCATGAGTCGCGGTTTCCCGTGGAAGTCTCATTGTCTTTTGCGGTATAAAAAGGGGCCCAGCGGATAGACGTGCGTCGTTCTTCTGAGAGCATCAGCTGGAAATGAAGCTGTACGTCTTCCTGGCACTTCTGGGCACCGCGCTTGGTAAGCGCACACTCCTACCATTCACTTGGACTTCTGCACTTCTAGCTTTATTGCCTGATGTATTATAGACCATCCACCTTACTCGACCGCTCTCCATTCTGATACGATGAAACCGATGAAGCTGACAAAATGACAAATTATAAATATTGTTTCAGCTCGGTATTATATTTAACTTTAAGTGTCTTCTTCGAAATAACGGCGAAACCCAAATCCCGCCACTAGCAGAAGTTAGTGCAAGAAGACGCAAAAGTCAAGAGTAAAAGCTGTGATTTGTTTGATTTGTCCATATCGGGCGTTTACAGTTCTACACAGGCCGTACTAACGCGCTCTTTCTTCAGTGAAAAAACTTATATTTGTTTCAGAAACAACACCTAGATACTTAAGTGATTAAAACAAAAACGCACAATCTACGAAAAGTTTGGTTCGGGACGTGTTGCAGAACATCATTTTTTTTCTGGATGTATCCCTTCTCGTGCGAATTCAGTGATTCGATAACGATTGACTATTTAATTGCTTTTATTGATTTGGAAGATCTAAGTCCAAAACCATGCTATGTTTTTTAAGAGACGTCGCAGTGGCGGTCTCCGGAAACTTCAACCACCTGGAATTGTTTAAAGTTTACTGGCATCGCATCATACACGGGCCACAACATCTAGCCTCAACGGAAACGCACAAATTCAGACAACGCGGACAAGGATTGGGTGGTAGAGGGAAGGGGGGATTTTATCCCGTGACGTTAGGATCAGCAGCCGAGTACCATAACCACTAGACAACAGTGGCAGCGCTGATCATAAGTTGAGTAATGCCATTAAAGTTCTATCGAACGCTTGGATTACATCACTCGGGGAACATTCATCGCATCGTAAATGTTATTCGGCTAAATCCTATACCGCGATACAATCAAACTAAAATATTAAATAAACTAGAAGCTTGTGCAAAGAGAAACAACAAAATGTGCCATTTTTTCAGCGGCCACAAATTTCGAGAAACAATGCGCCCCGAAGGCGGTAGTAGGACTCTGCAAAGCTGCGCTGCCAAGGTGGTGGTTCAACGTGGAGACGGGTAAATGCGAACTGTTCTACTACGGAGGCTGTGGCGGCAACGAAAACCGATACCTCACGCAGGAGAAGTGCGAAGAGACATGCTTGAACACACGTGGTGAGTTTCATAATTTCTTTTGTCTTGATCTGCGTTGAACACAATGAACTACAGCAAGCACATAGGCGATAATGTCTGCTAATGTGAAATAGATGGTGCTCGGAAAATTTTTTTTCATTGAAGCTTCACTAGTTCAAGTGTTCGAATTTCGCGATACGAGTTTTGTAATCGAGATATTGCATAAATAAAAGTGACATGATCAACAACAAGTTCGTTCTTTGAAAGAATGCTCGATACGTAAATAATGCATTCCTTCCCTACTGAAAAAGTCCGTTTCCGTATTCCAATAATTCCATATTTTCCATACGAAGTCCATAACTTTTCCATATACTTTCCGTATACTTTCCATATTTTTCCATATGAGTCTTACGGAAACATACGGAATTATTGGAACGACCATACGAAACGTTTCAGTAGGGTTGTATTGCCGTCTGAATTAGGCTTAAAGAAGGAACAAAAGTATTCACAAAATGTGAAAGACAGAGTTTCCTTGAGCTGTGGACAAAATAACTATAAGGTCGCAGACATATCTAAACTAAAATATTTTCTTATTTCTATTTTTAGAAAACCAGAAATCACAGGCGGATGATGAGGCGTACATCGGAATCATGGACCAGATTGTGCCTGGTGAGTTCTCTCTATTAGATACTAGAAATTTCTGACAATGGATTCTTTCTAATAATTTCTGCATTTCGATAAAGTATTTAAACAGTCTCGCTAATTCGGATGTTTCTTCCCACAGCGGCCGTAGCCTCGGTGTGCCGCAAACCACCATTCCCCGGTCCGTGCAAGGGTTCTTTCCCGCGCTTCTACTACGACCACAGCACCAACACCTGCCGCCCATTCGTCTACGGCGGTTGCCAGAGCAACGGCAACAACTTCGAGTCACCCATAGATTGCATGCGCTTCTGCGGAACCATGAAGCCAGGGGAGCCCGTCCCTTATTGGGCACAGTGAAATCAACCGCTCTGCTCCGGACATGTGATTTTGTGGGGCGTGATAACTCTTTGAGCCCAAATTAAACTCACGACTATTGTCACAGGCTATGAAAATGATGGTCAATGGAATAAGACCACACTAACAAAAACTTGTGTGAAATAAATGATGCCTTGATTGATGAATATTCCTGTCCTAATTGATCATAACTTTTCAGCAAGATAATTCTTGCCCGTGACCAAGTAGGATATGTTTAAAATACACGTTAAAATAAGTTAAAAGAGTAATTTAACGAGGAATAGTAAACAAGGGACCCAGGAATATTATATGTTCTCCTATATATAAGGGCCTTTCACACCAAGCGTTCTGTGTCAGAACAGCGAAACGCCTAAAGGTAGCCTTGCGTTACACCCTTCTATACCTCGCTAAGGCGTCGGATGGTCGGTGGTTCATCAGGTGCAATGAAATAGAAGTAGCACGTTTGATATTTGAAACGCCTGCTTCTTGTCTCAGGAACGAAAAAAAAATCACCGCATATCCACAAAGTGAATGATGATCAGTGGGCGAAGCACCGGAGGATCATTCGGCTAACCGTGAATCCCCCTTGCATTGCCAACTCGAAAATGCAAATCAGTGACAACACATTTATACAGTATATACAATGTTATTTTATTGGTTGTGGATGGTACTGAGGTGCGGACTTCGTGCGATGGCACAATCCTGCAAACTCCGATCAAGGAAATCGCACTTAAACCGCGCATTGGCGCCACCAACCTCAGGTAGCGACCGCTTGCGGCATTTCGCAGCCACTTTCCGCGCTCTCGCCACCTCCACGTCGGCTTGCCGGCGTGGACGTGCCGCTGCAGCTTTTCGAGCCCTTATAGACTCCGGGTCCGCTTGTCTGAGCTGGCGCGCCGCTCCAGCTTCGCGAGCCCTCAACTGCTGGTCAGCTTGTCTGCGTTGCCGCGCTGCCTCCGCTTTGCCAGACCACATCTCCGGTTGCAGTTAAGCCGCCTTGTCTTCATTCATAACGAGGTGAAGTCCATGACAGCCGCTGTCGCAGAGAGATCGTGCGCCTGGAAGAAGCGACACTGCAGCGCCCCTAGTGGTCTCCACTTAAACCCAGAGCACGCGCCAGGTGTGAGCGCTGCCACCGCAGCGCCTCTAGCGGGCGCTCTAAGAAGTATGCCACGCCGACTGGGGACAAGGCTCGACCTTAAGTCGCTTCGCCCCTAAAACAGAAATAATCCCCCCCCCCCCCAAAAAAAAAAAGTAGCGATGTGTCGCTGCACAGGAAACGTCCTAACCTGTGTAACGCATCGTAATTGGGTGCCAACTTCTTCCCCCAAAGACCTATGGAATTCTAATCCATAGATTTCTACACGTAGGGAAGCATTAAATTGTTTTGTAGTCTTAGCGTTTTTGCTATGTATTCTGTTTCAGCACAGTGAACGGCCTAAACGTACTGTTGCGTTAAACCGTTCCATACCTATTTAAGCTGAAACCACGAGGTACTTTCACCTGAACGGTTTCGAGGTGGTTGAGCGAGTCAGGCCACCATCATGTGTGTCGACGTCACAGGAAAGAAAGCACTAAAAGTTATTCGATCTCCCGCTAAAGGGGTCCATGAGGCGATGCGAAGCCGCACGGGGGGTGCACACCGCGTTTGCATCGTTTTGGCCAGGTGTCGCATTTGCATCACTTTGACGCTAGCAGACGCTGCCTGTGCCAGCCTCTCGCGAGCGAGGGCATGTTCTCATTCCTTGCGAGCTGTACACAGTCCATCGAAGAACGAGGGCGCTTAGCCGTGCTCCCTTACGGGCTGCAGAAATTAGCGCCTTATTTCTTTTCCTCCAAAGCCACTAACAACAACAACAACAACGAGCGTTTGCATAGTCAACGCGCGCCGTTCGCAGAGGAGAGTAGGAATGCCAAGAGGAGAGGAGATGAGACAAGGAAAGGAGGCGGAGGACGTCTACGCGCGGCGTTCGGAGAGGACGAATGCCGAGAGGAGAGATGAGACAAGGAGTGAAGGGGGAGGAGGGTGCGCATGCGCAGTGCGGGTGTGCACACCACTCTGCGTACACATGGGCCAGGGAGGGACGGACAAAGCCCCCGCCATAAGCTGCTTCGCAACTAAAAGGGGTGGGTCGGTGAAAGGGGGCGACACAATAGCATTGGCGTCGCCGAGGTTACGGCGCGGCCGGACCGGCTTGCGCATGCCCTGATCTACGAGCACGTGTGGACAGCTTCAGGAAATGAGATATAAGCCGAAGAAAAAAAAACAAATAAAAAAGAGAGCCAGGCCTGCGCGGAACCGCAGGACAGCAACAGCGTAAGCTGGAGGAGGGACCATCTTAGAGGCCATATTAAACGCATAAGGAAACTAGTGCAAGTAGAGGCGGTAGGTATCCCCATGCGCCATAACTCTTCTCATTTCGCCAAGTAGAGAAGTACCCATTATGCAGTAATTACTGCGGTATTACAACTTGCAAATCTGCATAACTGCACATCTTAGATAGTCTCTTGGCGTCGTTTTCTCGAGAGCGAACAGAACTCTCGGTCCGGCGTCAACGGCGAGCTGCGGTTGGGGCCTGTCTCTGCACAGCTGTCTGTTGTTGTGCCCGACCTTGCCTTGCCGCAGCCGCGCGCGTAGCTCTGCGATTCGCTTCTTCAGCAGCGGTCCGCACCTTGTGAGAAGGCGCCATCAGGTATATTGAAGTGCCAAGTCGAGTTGCTGTCGGGGCTGCGCACGTCGCCTGCTGCGTGACACATGGCACGATAAAACAAAACTGCTACAAAGGGCAGGGATTCGTAATAATCATGACGGGAATATGGAAGAAGATTGTTTTATAATGTTGATGTTGATGATGCCTCTGTAATCGGTGTAGAGCTACAAAAGCATGCACTCCTGTGTTCTTTCAAATGATTCATCGAACTCGCTATGCAATCCGTTTTCCGCGACGTGTAATGGTCTATAATTATTCTCCCACATCACATTATATTTGATAATACGATTCCTCGGCAAACGTTATGCCTATTGACGTCTTTTAGCGATGATTTTTCAAGCACAGCCCAGTTTTGAGTGTGTAGGTGCACTGTCCCTGTGACCTCAGTTTTCATTTCCATGTATTAAAGAAAAAAAGACAGGCGTATCTCAGTGGTATAATGCTCGAGCGCCGCGCAGAGAGTGTGGGTTCTACGCAGAGAACGAGGTGGAATACTGCTCGGTCCTGGTTATTTTTTCTAAAATTTGTACGATAGTGGTTACGGGCGGCGGCGGTGGCGGCGGACAACTCCTGCGCAAAAACGACCCTTGTTGTGATCTTAAAACGGCTAACATCCTCTGAACATAGCATCCTCTGAAGTTAGCACTAGATCTGTTTTGTCCCCTCGATGTCGCGCTGTTAGCTCCGCATGCCCTTCCTTTGCGTAGGTTGCTAAATATCAGTAGTATAACGCCGGTTGCGAGAGTTTATCTCCGCTTCAGCACACAAAATGTCTGCGCTAGATCTTTTGTCTCCTCGCTGTTGCGCTGTTACCTCCGTATGTCATTTCCTTCCATAGATTGCTCAGTGGTAGAATGCTCCACTGCCACGCATAGGGTGTGGGTTCGAGTCCACACCGAGGAGGTGGGTCTGAATCCTTCGCGGTCGAGGTTATTTTTCTAAAATTTCCGCAGCAAACACGTAGGTTTATTCAAACTGTAGTACTATTTACAAACTCGGCCGGGGCGGCCAGTACTGTCACAGACAACTCAACAACCAACTGGGCTCAAACCACACCAAGCGGTTCATTCCGAGCCCTTAATGTTTGCACTTAGACGGGAACAAGCACTAAGCTTTCAAAACTCCTTCATATCTCTTCAGAGCCAGCGCCAAGCTCGACCTCTGACCACCTTGCCGCGTCTGCGACCCAAGTTAGCGCTAAGCTCTCCCTCCTCACTCCGATTCTCATTTCTCCGTTAAATACACTTGATCGCATCTGCGACCGCCTCCTGGGACCAACCCATATGCAGAACTTTACCAATCACGTACATGTTCACCCTCTCTATGAGAGCCTACGGTTACGCCCTCGCGGTCCCACATTTCGACCCGCTTGCTGCACCGAGCTTCACCGAAAGATATCATCCACTCAACACGTGATCATTAGCAGAACTCTGTAGCAGGCCTACATTGCCACTCTGTTTACCCGGCGGCATGCAACCCAGCCGCCGCTCCAAGAGAACCGTTTGGCAGGTGTATGGTACCCAAAATCAGTTCCGCACATTTCCACGGCGAGGTCATCTCCTCCGAAGGAGCGACCCGTTGACGACAGTTCAAGCGAGCACAAAGGTCAAAGGATTACTTTGACAGCGAGCCCCCGCTGTTCCTGCAAGCGACTCCCCTCCTGTTGTTCTTCCTCGGATGCTCTTCCGAAAATGCTCTACTGTACGGCAGTGAAGAGACCTGTCAACCGTCATGCCAACCCTATGCTGTGCAGCTATGTCCGTCACAGGAATTACTGACCGCGTGCGTCGCGGGAACAAAGCCGCCACGTCAACTGCGTACAGAGTGCATACCACGACGTTTCTACGGGAAAAGCCATGCGCTAGGGCGCCGTCGCCTGCTCTTCCCCGCCGATCTGCCACCGAACATAACAGCGGTTACGGACACTGGCGGCGGCGGCGGCGGACAACTACGGCGCCAAAAATGGCCCTTGTATTGATCTCTATAACAGCTTACGCTGTAAAATAAAAATAAAGCCAGGCAGGGAGAAGAACAATATTAAGGAAGAAAAACAAAACAGCTTTACAACGATTTGACTAGCAAAAACACGTCAAGTATCAGCGGTCCGGTTACCGCTACACAAACTCTGCCACAGGTTACGCGTTTTCCAATGATTTTATCGAAGCGATTGTTCCCGGGTTTTCATGGAGCTTCTGCTCTTATTGCTGGTTTCCACGTTATCACTCTCTTGCAATAACTGCTATCTTGGACGCTGTTTTGTGAACCAGTCAGCAACAATGCGCCTCGGCTTGTTGCCAGCGGCCATCGCTACTAGTAATACCTGCGTCAAATTTCCAAGTTTCTATGACCCCACAAGGGCAATTCGAGCTAGAGAACAATGCGCTGCTGCCCGAATAGATGGACCTACAAGTCCCGGACAACCTGACGGCCTCGGCTTTACCGTTGGCCCAACAGAAGCTGTCGACCGCCACTGTCGTGTCTTCAGGGTCTTCAGGGGTACTGCTGCTAGTCGGACAAGAACCCATTCGCCCCACTCCTTGATCTGGAGGAACAGAATGGCGCTGTAGATAAGTTCAACCATGATTTTATCAAACTCATATCATCTCTACCGCACCGTACTGGAGTAACAGGCCCGATTCCCGCTCTCGCTGATGCCCGAATGAATATAGGAACCGCGGAGTTCACGCATCGCCACTTAAGCCAGAGCAGGTAGCTGGCTGCAGACATCCCCGTTCCCGAAGTCCGTAATGCTCTTCGCGCGATAACGTACCTGCGAGTCAGCCGCAGTCAGCGCAACGGATGTGCCCTTTCAACCATACAAAACCGGGAGTCCAGGGGTCCACTGGCTTTTGCAGCTAGCTGGGCTTCGTCGAGCACATCGAACTAGTTCTCCGGATCCCTGCTAATCAAGCCAAGCCTACTATTGCCGCCTTCGACGTTTCGTCATCAGAAGGGCATAACTGATTTCGTGCTGCCGTGGTTCACATTTCCACATAATGTAGAGAGAGTGGGCCGTTCCCAAAACCAGGAAACAGAAGACCGCGTACATGGTGGGATTTATGTGGTGTGTTCTCTAAAATATTGTATGTGTCCCCCTTGCATACGACGCCTATCTCGCGCCTATTCTCCGGTAAGCTACGCATGTGCGCAACTGTATTTTTGCCGTTCGCCTCTCTGGTGCTCGAGGACCTCGCGCGTTGACATGGAGGTTCCTCGCTGGTGGCGTCCTTTGCTCGGATGATTATTTCTCGAGCAAACTAGTTTATCCTCTCCTTACCCTAAAGCCCCGCCTGCGGGGGCGAAAGATTATTCTATGCCAATATTCTAGTTCGTTGTCAATAAGTTGTAATGCCGCCCTTAGAATCGCCCCTGTTCCCTGCCACGGTGCTGTGATACTCGACTGCTGATCCGAGGGTCGTGGAATCGAATCCCAGCCGCGGCGGCTGCTTTTCGATGGAGGCGCAATATTGAGGCCCGTGTGCTGTGCGATGTCAGTTCACGTTAAAGAACCCCAGGTGTCGAAATTTCCGGAGACCTCCACTACGGCGACTCATAATCAGAGCTGGTTTTGGGACGTTAAACCCCACAAATCAAATCAGAATCGCCCCTGCCTGAAATATACGGCAAGCGCATAGGGAGTCCGTAATCACAAGGGCCGAGTCACGCTGTTCTTCGCAATTTATCACCATAGCGACCGCCGCCGCTGCGGCCGTACTATATGAGAGGGTTTCATCGATTCCCAATTGTTGTAGTCCTGCTTGTTGCCAAAATGGTGTAGCATGTGCCGTTCGGTCTACAGGCGTCTGTGTAGAAGGCGGTTGGCTTATTACCATAAAGTTTTTGCAACATCCGGGCTCTGGCATCTCGTGTGCCTGGGTGATACTTCGCGCTCATATACTTAGGGATGGGAGACTCCATAATTTGGGTTATAATATTGCTGGATAAACGTCATGTTGCTTCGTGAATTCTTCGACGGAAAGTCGAAGTATTCGGGATAGCGCTGCACAACAGATATTCAACTCTAACACAGCAAGCAGATATTTGCGTTCAGGAAATCAGCGATAATCTTAGACGCATTGTCATGTAGTATGCAATAGAAGTGTGAGGGAAGATCGGTGGACAAAGTACTAGCAAATTTTCTCTGGAGACGAAATACTTGATCACAAAACTGCAAAGCATGATAGAATCTAATGCAACTAACACAATGAATTAGCGGAGCTTTCGAACTTAATCAATAAGAGTGAGACAGCCGAGATACACAAGCCTAATATGGAGGAGATTGAGCATACTCTAACCAACGCAAGGAGCCGGAAAGCGGTAAAGAGACGTCTAGGCATACGCAAAAATCAGGCATATACATTAGGTTGTAGGCAAGGCAATGTGATCACGATTAGGGGTTATATAGTTACAATAGCTGAGGAGTTTTACAGAGATCTCTACAGAAGCCGCGATAACCAGGATAATAGTGAACGTGGAACCTGTTTAGAAGAGGCTGACATTCCACCAATACTGACAGAAGAAATAATGTAAGCTTTGAAAGATATGCAAGCGGGAATGACACCCGGTGAGTATCAGACAACAGCAGTTCTCTTAAAGGATGGTGGGCAGATTATACTGGAAGAACTGGCAAGCCTGTATACGCGATGCCTAATGATTGAGATCATAGCGGAATCTTGGAAGAATGCCGACATCATCCTAATCGATAAGAAAGGCGGTACAAACGACTTGGAAAAATTACAGGCTGATTAGCTTACTGTCCGTCGTGTACAAGGTATCTACCAAGGTAACTGCTAAGATAATTTGTGCCTCCTTAGATTTCAGTCAAGCTAACGAACAAGCAGAGGTTCGTAAAGGCTACTCAACAGTAGACCATATTCACACTATCAATCAGGTGATAGAGTAATGCGCGGAGTACAACCAACCCCTTTATAAAGTCTGGGGAATATAGTTAACGGGGAATTCTCAGTAACCTCCGATCTGCTGATGACATTGCCTCGCTAAGTAACTCGGGAGATGAATTGCAAAGCATGATTACTGACATAAACAGGCTAAGTAGAACAGTGGGCCTGAGTATTAATATGCGGAAAACTAAAGTAATGTTCAATAGCCTCGGGCGAGAACTGAAGTTTGAGATAGCTCGCCAAGCATTGGACGCAGTAAATGAATATGCATACTTAGGCCATGTAGTGACCCCTGATCTGAATCATAAGGCTGAGGTAATTAGGAGGGTTAGAATGGGGTGGAGTGCCTTCGGCAAGCATTGTCAGATAAATAATTGTAGCTTACCATTGCCTCTGAAGAGGAAAGCGTATAACAACTGCATCTTACCGGTACACAGCTACGCGGCTGAAACTTGGAGGCTAACTAAGAGGGTTCAGCTTAAATTTAGGACTACGCAGCGAGCTTTGTAACGAAAAATGGTAGGTGTACCGTTAAGGGACAAGAAGAGAGCTGAGTGGATCAGGGAGTAAACGCGTGTTAGGGACAAATTAGTAGAAATTGAGAAGAAATGGGGGTGGGCGGATAAGTAATGCGAAGACAAGACAACCGTTGATCATTAAGGGTAACAGAGTGGATTTCTTGAGAACGCAAGCGTGGCAGGGGGCGCCAGAAAGTTAGGTGGGCAGATGAGATTGAGCAGTTTGCGCGCATAAATTGGGCCTAGTTAGCACAGGACACGGAAAATTGGGGATATATGGTAGAGGCTTTTGCTCGGCAGATGCAGTAGACAGGATGATGATGATGATGATGATGATGATGATAGCTGGGTATTAATGATGTCTCCCTGCCAGCGTGTTGCGGTCCTAAAGGGCAGCCAACCTGCTGAAGTAGGGCTCTGACTTGTTACGCAGTGTTTAATCTTTCGCTTTATGATACTACCACTGCAGAAGCGAGTTCCTCCTAGTTGTACAGTTTTAGCGCCTCAAATCTTTCAGTGCTAGCGTTTGGCAAGCCAATAGCTACTTTGGCCACGCTCTTATATGAGCCACACTTGATTGCAGTATTGTTAACCATGACATACACGTCGAGTATGTCGCGTTACAAATGTAAAAATCACTCGCTATTGTTCATCATGCATTCGAAGCTACCATCCAAATTTAGTTGTGCGCCGGGTGAACAAGACAGCCTGGCGAGCATCGAGACATAGGTATCTACCTAGGTTGATAGATATATACGGTCGAAATGACTCAAGTTCGCCAAGGAATGCTTAGTACCTGAAAGTCGTGCTACAGTGATCATTAGCATAGGAAAAAGTGATAATTCTTATCTGTATTGTGGAGATTTTCAAATAAACTTTTTATTTAGATACATTTGCGGGTTGGCGATAACGGCAAGTCTTTAAAGACATACGCGAGAAAAATTTGTATCGCATTCTTAACTATAAATCTGAATACTGTTATAGAAAAACGAACGATCACGGTGGTGCAGCCATATGTGTTTCTTCTGGTATTGCTCATCTACGAACACTTTACCTATTTTTATCCATTGCTAACCGTGAATCTTTCTGGATTGCAATTGATAACTGCTTTCTAGCTCCGGAGAACAAGAACATCATATTTGGCTACGTTTACTGCTCTACTTCATCATCAGTTAATGTTTTCTGTAACAACCTCGACCATGTTTCACATAAAATTTCACTTGAATATAAAAATGTTGTCCTAGTGGGTGATTTGAGACATTAACTTACTTGATAAAGGATCACATACGTGCATTAACTATACTACTTTGTGTCATGCTTACGGATATGACTGCTTAACTGACATTCCCACTCGCGAAGATTTTAACGGCTCTTATTGATAACGCTCTCTCTAACTTGTTTGAGCCCCCAGAGGCTAAAACTTTCCTTATAGACATTAGTTATAAATATCCCATCATTTTACGTTTGAAAAGCGTTGCATGACCCTGTTTCTCTTCACACTCTAAATATGTCTTCGACAAAGACGGCTTCATAGCGGCTATTACAAATGGACCGAGGTTAAGTCACTACACGATCCACAGAAAGGCTTCTGCACATTTGTTTCACAAATTACATCGCATTTACGAAAGATCACTTCAAAAAAAATGTAAACACTTATTTCTTTTTCCTACACTCCATGGATTGCGCAACAACTATTAGACGAACTGCGCAAACGGGATAATTTATGTAGGAAAACTGAAGAACAACCATTTACAAGAAATTACGTGGCCGATACAAAAGGTTCCGTGGTACTCTTAAAACTTGAAACTCCGAAAAGGTTTTATTTCGAACAAAGCATCCTACAGGCAGCTAACAACACTAAAAATAAATGGCGGAATATCAACTCATTTTAAATAGGAACACCCGGCAAGATGGCGTGCGTCGAATTTTAAGTGACGGAATAGAACACACTTCTCCTTCGGATATAGCTGAGTCTCTGAGTCTTTTCTTCTTCCCTGAAAATTCGAATTCGCCTACACAAATCACCAACACGAATAGTCTACCCCACTCATTCTTTTTTTATTTCCTACTACACCAGATGAAATATGTGCTGTTATAGGTAATTAAAAATTGAGAAGTGCTGAAATATATGAGATCCATCCTGCTAACATATAATCTATTGTGCATCTAATAACGGAGATATTCTCGTTTGTTGTAAATTTAATATTTAAGTACAGTGCATTCCCCTGTGAGGTTAAATGTGGCAAAGTGATACCTGTACTAAAAAAAAGGCCGACAGATCATTATTACATAACCACCGACCCATTTGTACTTTGCCATTCTTTGTAAAAGTTATTGAAAAGCTAATCGAAACACGATTTACAAAGCATTTCCTAAGTTTAATATCATCGCTTCCGCTCACTATGCTTTCCGCCATGGATACTCCACAGAGTTGGCGCTCATTCATCTTGCTGATCACTTAAAAAATTAATCGACGAAGAATACCAACTGGCCTCAGTATTCATCGATCTAATAAAAGCATTCGACAGTATAAATTTTAATAATACGTTCACTAAACTTGAGTCAATCAGCAATTGCGCGCATGTTCTTTCATTGCTAAAAATATGCTTATATAACAGAGTTCAAGTTGTTTCTATTTCCAAAATATATTCTCAACAGCGAGCTACTAACAAAGGTGTGCCCCAAGGCTCTATTGTGGGGCCACTTCTTTTTTCATTTGTGTAATGGTTTACCTAACTGTCTCTCTACGACCCAATGCATTTTGTACGGCGATGATACGACCATTTTCACCTGTCATAAGGATACCTCATCTCTCGTAATATTTTCAATGCTGACTTGGAGAATCTTTTAAAGTGGTGTAATACCAACAGGTTATCTATTAACGCTACCAAAAACAAATTTGTTGCATTCATTTCACATCAGTGAAAATTATTATCAATGCCACATATCAATTTACATCCCCACTTTGTCTCCTAGCCCTTGTTCTTCCTTTCTTGATATTCTTCTTGATAATAACTTAAACTATCAGTGCCATATTGCTGACATAAAAAATAAAATAGCGTGTGGTATACGCGTCCTAATTAAAACGCGCTCTTACTTCTCACGCGCCACATTGCTATCTCTTTATCACTCTTACGTCCATTCTCAGTTTGCTTAGCGTATAATATGTCAAGAAAATACTTACAATACTCATCTTGCATCTCTCCAGATTGTCCAGAACCATGTTCTAAGACTGATCATTTATAGCTCACGCCTTTCCGATGCGAGATCTCTACTTTACGAGCATAACATACTTACCATTATTGAACTCACTGAAGAGAACCTAAATATTTGTATTTCCACAGACGTATGAATAGCCAACTTCCGCCGGCCATTTCTCCGTCTTCTAATTTTATGATTTACAGTACTACTCGATTCGCATTAAACAATTTACTTTTGCCCAGAATTCGTACTAATTGCGGTAAGCAAAGTGTAACATTCGCTTCCATTTCCTTTTGTAACACTCGTCCACGTATCAAGAAAACGACAGCATGAATATATCAATTTAAGAATGAGCTGAAAATGTACTTACTTCACGCACACTAACCAGAAGACGAGTCACTGTGCGTTTTTTTTATGTGCTTTCTTGATCAGTGTATCTTGAATAAAGGTAATTAAACTCTTGTTCCCTTGTTCTTTTTGGTTTTTAGTGACATTTAGTGACATGTTAAGAACCTTCCTATTTAATCTATCTACTATATTCCTATTTATTTCTATTTAATTTATCTACTATTCTTATTTTTTTCACTGCTATTGGGTAAGGTTCAGCAGCGCGAGCAAACGGCCTTTTTTTACCGCTAAGAAATTGAGCGCACAGAGGGGACCTGAAGTTGCGCTCAAATGCAACCTCCGTTGGTGGCGTGTTCCCGAGATTGCGGTGGCCAATTCGGAATAAACATGCCCTATTTTTGCTCTTTTGCCCCATTGCAAGAAAGCCTCCAAGTCCTGCACAGGGAGACGCTAGCGTTATCTGCTGCGTACAACAAGAAGCCTATTTTTCATCACAAATTAGGCGTCGACGAGTTTTGAGGCAGACATTTTGAAGTACATTTCAAAATACCTGCCGCCTTCCTTTGAACGCGTCATTTGTCGGATATTTCATTTGCACGTCAATTCAGGAATTCATGTTACGTCGAGGGTTGAAGAAACGCCAGGTTATCATGGACCACAGCGGTCAAGAAGACAATTTTTTTTCTTTAAAAACTGGTGTAGCCATGTCGTCTTCGTTTCTACAAACTCGCTAGTAAAACCTCAAAGTGCAGCTAATTACAGTGCTAATTAGACAGTCTTCATTGTTTCCCAATACACATTAATATTTCTCACGATTACAGTCGTCCACTCGCCTTGTTAAGTTTCTCCTAAAATTATGCATTTTTTGTCGAAAAGCCTATCTGCGGAAATGTTTCATAGCGTTCCCTGAAAGACCCGGTACAGGAGATGGTTACGTTCTGCACATTTATTTATCATCTGATTGACACGATGATGGTGGTGTGCATTTTTGAATAGCCCTTTCGGAACCCAGATTTTATTGGGTTTAATCAAATGTAAGGTGGCCAAAATTGCGTGAGCAGTCACCTTGGCAAATACATTGCAAACAATGCACTGTAAGCTGATCGACTCGGAAGTATTGAAGTTTCTTAGACCACCTTATTTACGGATAGGATAATCATCGCGTCCTTCCGAGCTACTGGTAAACACAACATCATTAGGCATTGCGTCTACAGTGTTGCCAGTTCTTTAGTGTAGTTTGCCTGAAATGGTCCAATAGATCAGCCATCGTTTGATCCTGGGGAGGTGTTTTCCCCGTCCAAACAGCTTCAATACTTCACTTTCTGTGTCACCACCGATGGCATGGCTAGTTCATCGGCACTGCTTCCTAATTCAATATTGACCTCCGGGTTAATATTGAATGCTGTGGCTGCTGTGCAAGTCTCTTTAGAAATCGCCAGTACTAAAACTATAAGACAAGCTCAGGGAAACATAGACGTTTGAATCAGTGAAGTGGTCGTTATGAACGATAGGGAACGATGAGTCTCGCTGTATACAACGTTTCCAAAAGTGCACTTGTCTTCGTAGTCAGTACAAACACCACTCCACTTCTGGAAACGTTGGCTGCAGCGCCATTCCTTGTTTTGAACCATCTGTTCACCGATCCACTACAGCAACTATGTCATTGACATTTCTTATATTGCGTGGCTGCTTCATTAGTGCATCCGCCTCATTTTTGCGTATCTCAGTCTAGTCTTCTCTATTATGAGTCTGACTGTATTCTATAGCCTGGTCAGTTCTCTCCACAATTAGCTTCTTTTGTTCGCTTTCTTGCCCATACGGAAGGTCTTTCAGTTCTGTGTTGTCGCCATTAGACACACTGTCAACGGAATACCGTCAGGAGGCTGGTTTCGTAGAAATTCTGATGTCGGCATCGCCGCCCATGGTTGTGAGCAGAAATCACTGTTGTCTGTGAGCGAAAATTTGGTGTAGATGTAAAGGAAAACCTCAGGACCGAGTAAGCATCGAACGTGCGACCGCTTGCTTCTGGGCGCGATGCGCTTGGCCATGCTGCAAGGATAGGTAGGACCCTTTATGGCGAGGCTTTTGTATGGACCATGTCCCGCTGGTGATGTCTCGGAGATGCGTCTCGAAGGTGCTTCAGCGTCAAAAAGGCTTCACTGTCACCCGTGCGACGGAGTAAAGGGCTCACGACACCTAGGCTGCCTCGATACGCTCTACTCTGTACAGGGTGTAAACAACCCCCGCCATATTCAATCGCACGAGCCCTGGGACTCAGCTACGCTGGCTTTCATAAACAGGTTGCTGCCTGCGTCGCGGTCTCGAACGGCGCACGGGGACCAAACTAGACATCCACAATGCGTCTTGAAGGAAGAACGGGCACGAAACAGAGGAGCAACCACTCGCTGCGACTCAAAATAGCATTGCAGCGGCCTATGGTTGTCACCACTCTGTACGGAGCAGCGCGTAACGAGGTACCCTAACGGTGCCTTGTTGGGAATATTTACAGGGACTCAAACGGCGCCTTGTTTTGCCGCCCCGCATGCTTGGAGCACGCAATGGGACGCTCGTACTTTGGTCAAACGGCGTCGTCGCCTGTCCTCGCGCCTGTGCTCGCGAGCCTGTAGACTTTCATTAACGCCATATTGACAAGATTATGATCGATTTTGTGGTGTCTGCCAGCGCGAGGCGAAGTATGGTGCCTTCTTCAACGGCAAGATTCGAAGGCGCGTCGCCACTTTGTACTTTGCCCATTACATTGTAGCTACTCGCAATCTGAACCCTACATTGATGACATGCACTAACAAGTGTCGTGTCATGGCGGTTACATGAACAGCGACCGTAAACCATGGCTCCCCTTACGGAAATATGATATATGGGCCAGATATGTTTTATATATGGCCAAATATGGACATATAAGTGCTCATATCAGGCTATATACTGCCATATAAGGTTCAATATAAGGTCATATACAGCCAGATATAAACGTATATGGCTTTTTATATGCCATATAAGGCAGCTATATACTGCCATATATGGCTTTATTTTGCGCCTTATATGACATATACGGTAGCAGGATACTTCCATATACGGTGTCCGTGGCCCGTATATGGCTTTATATACTCGATATAAAGAGTATGCATCAAAAGTCACCTAATGCAAGTTAACAGTCATATACATAGGTGTATTATATTATTTATGTGTCGACATCCAATTAAGGAGCAGTTCCTCACAATATATATATATATATATATATATATATATATATCAAATTTTCTCGCGGTGACTGATAATATATCACACGAAGCGAAACAATACATACCCAGTAATGTTATTTATATACACACAGATAATCGATGGAACCACATATCTCGTCCCATCCAGCAATTAGTAATTACAAAAGAAATGAATGCAAAAAGTAAACACCAAGGGTACATCGTAAAAGAGAGTAAGGGAGGGTTGGCGGTGAGTTCTGCTTTCTCATGGCATCGTAATTTGATTTAATACGCGATTTACCTACAGCGCGAGCTAATTATTATCTGCATTGAAACGATGTATCAAGCTGAGCTATTATTGTTTCGTCGATTTTGCAGATGCAAAAGCCAAGAGCAATTGTATAAACGTGCGCATTATAGTGGTGCATTAATGCAAAACTTGTGCCAGCTGTACCACAATAAGCGCCTAGATTGCATGTTCACTGTAAGTTATAGCTAAACGAATGATTGCTGGAATGTGTCAGCAACGTTCTTTACTTTTATTTTTATTTTCTTTACCTCGTCTTGTCCGAGTGCGGCGCGAAAGAGGGCTATCGCTTCTACTCTTTCTACAGCTGACCCACCATTGCTCAAAAGAATGCCAATGACGAGCCAAAAAATAAATGACAAAAAAGAGCCCCCCTCTGTCCACCCCCCCCGCCCTCCGGTTCTTTTCTTCCGCAAAGAGCCACGCTTTTTTTTCTCGGAACAGTGCGCAGGACCTTTGGAGACGGCCCCTCGCTTTTTCCACATGCACGTGGAACAGATTTCATGCATCAGGTGAAGCGCTGCCAAAGCTAGCTCTCGTGTTTACGCTGTGTACTTTCGCGTCCAAAAAGTAGTCCATTGCTTGTGGTAAGCAAGAAAATACACATGTCTCACTGGCAGCCTTAAATCATAACACATTTCTCATCATTTTGACAAAACGCGCTCGTATTTTCGGGGAAACAATCGAAATATGCGAGTTTCTGCTTTACGTTTGCCGTTTCCTCTCGGAACGATACACCTCTCTCTTTCTTTTTCTTACGGACTACATTTGCGTAGCCGTCACAACTGGAGCCATTTTCTCCACGAAGGTTTTGTTGTGTGTGGGCTGCATGGCTGTGCTTTCCGAAAAAGGTGGTGCTGTGGTACTGAGTGCAGTGAGTGGCATGTTTCGATTGTGTCACAAATAAGTGGACAACCTTCGATGTTCTAAAATGACCTGCGTCGGGAGTGACGGAAGAGCACATTCCTAACGAAGTGGGGCCACAAGTGCAAGTTTGGTGGCAGTACGAAGGCTTCTTTCATGCCAGGATGATTGCTACAAGGTAAGCTTCGATGCTTGTTACTAAAATTCTGATACGGTGTGTCAGTTCAGAAGCACGTGAATTGGACAATTTTATAGCTGCTAAGCGCTTTAGTTTCGCCATCGGATATCGGATAAACGGCTAATGTCGAAAAGCTAGCGTGTTTCTTTTCTATATTTTAAGTTGCGCCTTAGCCATTGCTTCTGCTTCCGACCCTTTAGCGGCGTTGTAAAAAGACGCCAAATGCAGTATTTTCTTCTTGTGGCGAGATCGAAGGTCACCCAACAGATGTACCGTGCTTATACACGCTATCATTTTCTGATTTTTCCTTACGAATGCCTTAGACAAGTTGCTGTTGAAATTCTGTTCGTTTTACCGGTGCCCTTCCCCCGCCCTTTCACTAGTGAAATTCTCGTTATTGTAGCTTATTCGCGGAATCTGGCGCCAGTGAAGCCGTGAGGCTGGAAATGCATGCTGCTTCAGAAGCAGCTGAAAGTGCCATATTGAGCATAAAAATGGCGTGGCCGCATTTTAGATATTATCTGCATTTATTTTATTTATTTACCAAACAGAGCACTCCACACGCTATTTCGGAGAGGTTACAATACACTCACTCGTGCCTATACATCAAAGGTCAGTTGCTTTATTGCAATAATGTATGAACATGTTTGCTGCTTCAGCTATCAATGACAGTGCTTTATGTGCATACATTTGATGCCATTTCGGAGAACCGGCCTCACGTGATTAACAAGCTAATCACGTCATTGAGAAAAACAGTGTTTGTTTTTTCCTGCGTGACAGCTGTAGCTAAATGCCATGAATTGTTTTTGACAAAACAGGGACAAGCATCTCCCTTCCCTTTGCCTCAAATTGCAAGGAAGTAAACTGAAATAATAATTGAGCAACTGCTTGTAAGGTGCTTTGCATATCGACCAGCCCATTGCGTAGTCATGCATGGTCATGCAGGATGGTTTAACGATACGGGCGTGTTCCGTTGTTTTATGATTGTTGTTCTTGGCGCCTAAGTGAATGCATGCATGTATGCATATAAAATATTGTGCCATTGCATCATCAGCTGCACATATTGTGGAGCTATTTATCGGCCCTGATATGTAAGCATTACTTTCATGCTCCAATTGTGTTTTGCCATTTACAGCTCGCACAAAAGACTTCCCTACGAGGTGCCAGTTCGAGTGCAGTGGAAAACTTAATTTTAATATTATCCCTGGGCGCAAAGCTCAGCGACTTGAGAAGCAAAAAGACAAAAGACAACTCCGAAGAATGAAAAAAAAATAGTTGGAAAATAAAATACACACGTGAAAGTTCCATCTTGCGTTTGTGTTCTGTTTTTGTTTATATATGTATTCAGCTCTCACACATGGCCTACAGTGTCAAGCAGATATGGCCATATAAGGCGCCATATATGGATATATTACAAAATGCTCAGATATGGCCATATAAGGGCCCATATACGGATATATTAAAAATTGGGCAGATATGGCCATATAAGGCGTCATATATGGATATATCAAAAATTGGACAGATATGACCGTATAAGGTGCCATATATGGATATATTAAACATTGGGAGATATGGCCATATACGGGCCCGTATACGGATATATTCAAAATTGGGCAGATATGGCCATATAAGGGCCGTATATGCCATATATGGCCATATCTGCCCAATTTTTAATATAACCGTATATGGATTTTTTCATATCAGTCCATATATGGCATTTTCGTAAGGGTCTTTCTTGCTGTTTTCTAACCAAACCTTTGCTCTCCCGGGAAAGTTAATTATGATCTCTTCTAGCGCACCTAACTATTAATTCTATTGTACACTCTGCTGTAATGCTTCTAAGATCCCAGCTTACTTCGTGAACAATAAACACCTGCTTGCAAATTTAAAGGAGAATATTCGCTCCTCAGAGCGTTCCTTTTTGTTCTATAGTTGACTGTTCGCCTTCTTACATATGAGCTACTTGCTGTGCCTCCTGCAGTGTGGCTTATCTCTAAAGCTTACCATTGTGTCGTCACGGCTACCTTAGCGTGACGAGCACGTGGTCACTCTGTACGGCACGACTGTGATCCCATGAGATAATTCTGGAGAAATTCAAGAAAACAATACGAGAACCATCAAGGCAGGATATTGCCTAACGTAGATGTCCCAATGGGGCGCACGTTTCCTCTCCTGATATAGCGGCAACTCCGGTCGCTGTATCACACCACTCAATGACCACCGATATGCATAAACAACCACGAGAAGACACTCAACACAAATGTTACAATACGATTCACGCCGCTGCCTAATATCTGATGTCTTTCAACCCTCTTTTACCACGAAATGCGGCTTCCGTCCTTTGTGTTCTTGCCTATCAGTGCCCCACGCTCCAGGAGGTTGGAGTTCTTGGAGATTAGCACGAACAATATTGGGGTAGGTGCAGCTTTAAGAATTCTACCTGCGCTACTTGCAACAGGCGTCTTATATATCGTGTAGCAATATCCTCCGGAAAAACAAAGCCTTTTCTCCGTCTCTACAGCGGCAGCTCGGGTCGATGTATCGGACCACACAGTGCCCCTCACAAAGTGACACATACGGTTATCTTTAAGTGGAAAGGCGTTATCACTTTCCTGTGACACGCGCGCTTCTTTCAGTTGTTTTCGGGGAGTGCCGTTATCAATTTTAGTTACGCGCAGCGCTGGCCACGTTGATAGTGAATGTCGCTTCGGGAAGCGTATTGCCCATTCTTGAAATTCTGCATGCACGATGCCCATATGTGAGTGTCTTGTAGAACTCCAGAGATAATGCGAGAACGCTTTAAGACCTGTGCGTAAAAGGCGGCGCATTTCACGGCTTATCAGTCTTTCCGTCTTCCCGTCCGAGTACTGTTCACGCCGCTATTGCTGTGCACAAGTTCGCCCAAAAAAGAGTTCGCCTAACATCGTCTTAACTTGTGCGTGCTTCGTCTTGAGTGCTGCGTGCGTAACGACCACGTGACAACACGGAGATTATCCATGCGAAGACACTCAACGCGAATGTTACAATGCAATCGAAGCGTCTCTAATATCTGATTTCTTTTAAAGTTCTTTCACCACGAAATATCGCTTCCGTCCATTGTCTTAGATATCAAGGTCACATTATAGTGGAGTTCAGAATCTTGAAGGCTATCAGGAGAAATATTCATGTAGGAGAGCTTTACGTACTCGTTCTATTACACACGTGGAATAGAATGTCTATCAACCAGTAATAATGGCCAAAAGACGGCGTATATTTCTGCCCTTTGCCAGATACGTCGGCTGTTGTATCCTCCGTACCACGCATGTTGTGTCGTTCTACGTGCTCACATCTTCACAACAGCCATGTAAAGCACTGCTCATGACTTCAAATGGTGTTTCCTTGATACTAGCTGCGCGAAATTTCGTCTTGTTCTCTTGCCAATGGGTGTACACGTATTACCTCCACAAGCCACACCCCTTGCGAAGACATAACTGCCAATACTCCAATAACTGCCTCGTAGCGATCACGTATGTGACGTTTCCTGCATCCACCCCCGATCCCTCGTTGTCGCTTGAACACCATGGTGGTCACTAAGGAAACAAGAGTGCATAAAACAAAGAGCGCGGCAGGTTGCCGCTGCGAAGGCTCAACAATCATCTGCACACCCACGGCAGTAGTGTGCTTCATGCCGTTAACTGCGGAAGAGAAGTTGTATAGCATTTCCGGATGTGCGTATTGCATATCGAAAACGAGAATAATACCATAACCATCATTTAAGCTCTCCGCTATTACTTTCTCACAGAAACAGTGACACAACAAATAAAGTTTTGTGCGGACCGTGCCCCCATGACTCAGCCTAGTCTATGCGGGTGATCACCTCGCGTAATACAATGTTAGTGCACAGAGCCAGTGTTAACATCCGATCATGTAAATTTTAACTGCAAAAGCTCTCTGCTTTCAGCTATACGTCCCTTCGCTTTTACCTAGGGATTTGGCGAAACTTGCATTTCGCACTTGCATGATGCGTCACGGACACCTGATAGATCTAGAGGTTATAAAGAGGTGGTATTCCTGCAGTTTTGGCTGGGTGCCCTGATTACTCAATATGATACCACTCTTGTCACAATTACGTTTCTGCCTCAGTTGCCTCCACTTGAAGTAGCTGATTCGTCTGCCATATTTGGGCCTAGGCTTCTTAAAGCGATCGCATATCAACACCTGGTTAGAGAGAACATCCAGCGTAGGCGTCTGCAGCGGAAATAGCCATTTAGAACATTGACCATTTCTCGAAGAACGTACCCTATAACGCAAGCCCTTGGCCATGGCGCTGGAACATTACTTTCAAACATTTAGTATACAATCGTGAAATCCCTCCTCAAAATTGTTAACTACTCCCTAAGTGAAAGCTACACGCATAGCACCTCGCACCCTGATGGTACACATTACACGAGCCTCAACATTGCAGTCAATTCGTAGTAACTCGTTAAACCTACGCTCTTAAGCTGACTATCGTTGCATGTTTCACAGTGAATCTCTAACCTTACGTGCAGAACACTGACGGCCCATATCTCTCAAAACATTAAACGAACGGTTCGACATCATTATTAATTTTGTGTACCCGTATACTGGATCTACATGCCGAAACCAACCTTTCTAGCGACACCTACAGCCTAAATGGCGCCATATTGGTGCGGACTCAGGGTGTAGTTGGTGTTTTAATTCAGGTGAATTTATTATTACCGAGGGGAGCAGTCTTTCTCGCTTTCCTTTATACTCTCAGAGCTTTCCCCATGGTGCCACTTCACAGGCAGCACAACAATATTGCGAAACGTCGGGAAACATTGGATACAGTATGGGAACTACATTGGATTTCGGGGCCAATGCTACACTTTAGACTGGATTAGTTCAATGTTGGATACCAGTCGTATAACATTGGAAAAATTGGGAAAGAATTGTTTTGGCCAACATTGTCCATCGTTTGTGTTTTCAATATTGGTAAGCTTGTATAAACAATGGCAGTTCGAACCGTTTTTTTCCAGCCTTTATTGATGGCTGTTCCATCATTTTTTGCCAGCATTCATCGTTGGATGAGGCAGCATTTCTTGCCAGCCTTATTTATTGGCTGATCCTATATTTTCCGTACTTTTTTATTGGCTATCATGCACGCACTCAAATTTCTTTTGCCGAGGCTCCTGGCTCTAAGCAAAAAGCAAGAATATCCAGTAAATTATGGGAGTAACAATCGCTTTATTTTGTACTTAGTATGCATGTGTGGATTGCCAGCTTGGAAAATGAATTTTGTTATGTTCACGCTTCGTGGTTATGACGATAGCATAAAGAGACATAAATGGTCAATGCACTCGTATGTTAATGCCGAAACGTATCTTTCGAACACATACACACATACAAATAAAGAAAATGTCTTCTTTGTGACACATTCTCTTCGTGAGTTTAAGAGACATGAGAAGGTATTGATACAAAGTTCTGATAAAATCAGCAAATCAATATTCAGCTAAGTTTGAAGTCCACTGTATATGATCAGCCTCGAGAAAACTGAACGCATAAGCAAAATAAGCATAAAGAAGAGGCACAAGAAAACATGCGCCTAAAACTATGCCACACGTTATGGTTTACTTGCTTATTAAATAGTGGAGCAGCTGAAGCTTGAAAGGTTCCTTAAACAATTGCACGAAACACCTTGATTGTATAAATTAAACACTCCGTAAAGTAAAACAACATAAGCGAATGTTAGGATACGGTGATATGTTTGGGCGTGCAGAATCCGGAAGGAGAGTATGAGGGGACAAACCGACGACTTCTAAAGAACCGAAAATCAGGAACAAGAAATGACCGTTAAAGAGCAAATTATGTGTTTCACACAAGACAAAAAACAAACAAACATGAAAGTCATACGAACCAAAACAGCTTTGCTAAGAGCGATTACCTCATCTGCCGCGATGTCAACAACAAAGCCCACCACGTGTGTATTTACAAATAGACAAATCTAAAGAAAATAGGCAGAAATGGGCAGAACGGAACGCACATTGAGTAAAATAAACGAATGGCTAAAATCGGTATAAAGCTTTCAGGAAAACCTTTAAAACAGTCCGAACACGTTGAGGCTCATGTCATCAGTTCATCAATAACATGCGGTCCAAAGAAGCGCAGGGCTGCCACTTTCTCACTATGCAGAAGTTTGCAGTCGCGAGTTCCGTGTCCGTAGTCCACTTAGGGGTTCTGACTTCGTAAACGTGCCAGTCTCAGCAGATATCCGATGCGCGTGAGACACATGTACGTTCGAAAAACCTCTGAAGTGTGAAAGCCGCTTCGCCTGCCTCAGCCCTGGATCGCTACGAAAAAACATGTCAAACATGTATGCGAAGCAAAACGGATTAGTACAAACCACGCAGCTCCCCCCCCCCCCCGACCCCCTCCCCTGCCATGATACGCCTCAGTGTTCAGCGGCTTCCTATGCCTGCTGCTCGAGGTAGAAAGTTAACAAAGGCTTTTCTTTACCTTCCAACGTTTTGCATATACCGCATTTGCTCATGCACAACTTATACCGTGCTTACTCGCGCATATCTCGTAATTCGTGGGCTACATTCAAGCATTAGCGGATTTGAGACTCGGGAATTGCCGTCACTGGTGCTGTCAGCGGCATCTCCGAACTCCAGTATCAAGCGTGACTCGTATTCACGTGTCGAAATCTTCGAGTCGGCACGGCTCTCAGTTAACCGGCAAACGTTATCTTGAATTTGTTTTGGTATCGCCAACATGTCGCTACTAAACAATCAAAATGCGATCGGCTATGGGGAAGCCTGGGCCACCGAGCACACAATACTTATAAAGGACAGCACTAGCCTGCGCCACGTGGTGCTGGGAGTCATGGGGAGAGCATGCAAGTAATATTTTTGCGTCAACCGTACATAAAGTTGGCAGTTAAGAAATTACGCGTGGGCGCTAATTATGCGAGTGCACGGTACTTACATATATATTAACGGTGTTTCAAATGAAAAAGGAATGATTGCTTCCAATATGTCGGTTCTACTTCCAATGTGAACAACATAGGCGCGACGATATTTACGCCCCGACAATATTATCTCGCAAGCAGCATTGCTGTCCTGTATTGGCGAAAGCAGCTAGAATGTCTGGACAGTATACACAGCCTACTTCTATTATTTTGCAAATATTGCTATGACCACAGATAAAGTGACCTGCTATGCCATGCACGTGGGCTCAGAAGCCACTAACATGCTGCTGGGCCTTTTGCACCAGGTCATGGCATTGTAGAAGTAGTTTGCTCAACTTCTGATGTGCAAGTTCTAGCTTACTTCACACACACTTAGCTAGAATTTGCGCGAATAAACAATTACGTAAATTATAGAGATAATCTTTTTCTGCTGCACTGAATACAAGCACAATCACTTTTTTGAACTCATTCGCGGCACCGAGTCGAGATAGTGGTCCCTTCATGTTGGTAAAACTGGAAATATATCATGTGTACTTGCCTCACGATATGTCATGTGTACTTGGCAATGTTACCAACATTGATACTACTACAACTCTTGCGTGCGGAAATTATTGTCCAACAAAGAACATTGGAAGTCCAACATTGGCAATCCAGTAAGATTGATTGTCCTATATATACAGCCGGGCGCCATTACATAAACAGTATTGATAGGACTATGTGGAAACTGACCCATCATTGCCATCCTTGCGGACTGACCCCACCAATAATGTATACTGAGTGGCAACTATGGCCACTTTTGCCTTCTTTACAGGATGGAAGAACCATTATTGCAAATTCAATGGTTACGATGGGCCATTGTTGAATGCCTTAGTAGATGGCTTTTCCAATGCTGGCTTATGAGTGGTGCCTTCATTGGACCTCTGTAAGCCAACAAAAAACAATATTGGTACGAGCATCTCTGCGGCCTGCATTGCATCGTCCTCATTTTGTATTGTTACGACAGAAGTTTGGACGTTAGTAATAAGTAAAACAATAGTTGAAGTATTTAAAAAGTGTCTCTAGTCCAGGGTATTGCCTATATTGTCAGCTTGCAGGCGGTCTACAATTTAAAATCTTAAGAAAATTAAAGAAAAACACGACAGCATATCAGTCGTGGCTACTTTTTTCGCAGTACTTTCCTTGAAGGATAAACCAGCTGCTTTTATACCTTCGCCTTTCCTGATCCATAACTATAAATAATTTATAACGTCGAACTTAATTTGCACGATTCTAACGTGCGCGGAAGTCAATGCTTGCATTTCTTCGCAACAAAAAATAGGTCGGACGGATATTGCGCTGTTATTGCTGACTTTCGTAATTTCCCCCTGCTTCAACAACTGGAAGTTACCCAACACCATACTAGGGTATAAGTTTGCCTTTATCGTGTCTACCGAGCAATGCCTGATATCATGATTCGCGGTTTCCCGTCAAGTCCTATTGTCTTTTGCTGCATAAATACAGGCATCAGTGGATAGACGAGCATCGTTCTTCTGAGAGCATCGGCTGAAAATGAAGCTCTGCGTCTTCCTGGCACTTCTGGGCACCGCACTTGGTAAGCGCACACTCGTACCATTTGCTTGTACTTCTGCAGATATGGTTTTATTGCCAAATGTATTATGGATCGTCCACCTTACTGGACCGCTGTCCATTCTGATAAGATGAAATCGCTAAAGCTGCAGGAAATGACAAATTTCTGAAATTGTGTTTTAGCTCGGTATTGTATTTAACTTTGAGTGTACTCTTCGAAATAATGGCCAAGCTCAAATGCCATCACTAGCAGAACTAGGTGCAAGCAGAAGGAAAGGTCAAGAGTCAAAGCTCTGATTTGCTTTATTTGCTCAAAGGCCGCACGTTTACAGTTAGACAAAGGCCGTACTAACGCGCTCTCTTTTCTCAGTGTTTTCTCAGTGAAATAACTTATGTTTCAGAAACTATATGATTAAACCTAACACGCACAATTTACCAATGGTTAGGTTTGGGATATGTTGCAGAACATCCTTCCTTTTCTGGATATATCCCTTCTCCCCCGAATTCAGTATATTCGACAAACGAGTGACTATTCGATTCGCTTTATTGATTTCGAGGCTTTAAGTCGAAAACCAAGCTATGATTGTAAGAGACGCCGCAGTGGCCGTCTCAGGAAACTTCGACCACTAGGAGTTCTTTAACGTTTATTGATATCGCACCGTACTCCGTCCACATCTAGCCTGCAACGTAATGCAGAAATGCCAACAACGCGGACAAGGAGTGGGTGGGAGGGGGATTTTGTCCCGTGATGTTAGGATCAGCAGCAGAGTCCCATAAACACGAGACCACAGTGGCAGCGGTGGTCATTAAATGAGTAATCCTATTATATATATAACAGCTCAATTATAATGCATGGTCAACATTCATCGCATGCTGAAAGTTATTCGGCTAAATCCGTCACCACGAACCACTCACAACTAATATCTTAAATAAACTGAAAAGTTCTGCTAGGGGAATCAACAAAATGTTCCATTTATTGCAGCGGCCACAAATTTCGAGAAACAATGCGCCCCGAAGGCCGAAGTAGGACTCTGCAAGGCTGCGCTGCCAATGTGGTGGTTCAACGTGGATACTGGTAAATGTGAGCTGTTCTACTACGGAGGCTGTGGAGGCAACGAAAACTGATACGTCACACAGGAGATGTGCGAAGAGACATGCTTGAACATGCGTGGTGAGTTTCATATTTATCTGTGTATTCACCTGCATCGAACACAATGACGTGCAACAAGCTCGTGGGCGCTAATGTTTACTGATGTCATATACCTGGTTACTTGGAAAATGTACCTTTTCACTGGAGCTTCACTAGGTCAAGTTTTCTAGGTTCGCGATAAGAGTTTTGTAACCGAGATCCAGCATAGTTATAAGTGACGTCATGAACAACAGGTTCTTTGTCGAAAGAATGCTCGATACGTAAATACTCTATGCTTGGAATTTTTTTTCTAATATACGCTTAAACAATGAAAAAAAGTAGGCGTAAGAGTTGAAAGGCAGGGTTTTCGTGAGAAGTGAACAAAATCACTATAAGGTCCCAGACATACGTAAGTTAAGACTTTTTCATATTTTTATTTTTAGCCCACCAGAAATCACAGGGGGATGATGAGGCGTACATCGGAATCATCGACCAGATTGTGCCAGGTGAGTTGTCTCTATTAGTTACTAAAAATTTTATGATGGTTTCTTGTCTGATAATTTCAGCATATCGTTAACTCATTTCAACAGTTTCGCTAAGTCGGTTGTTTCTTCCCACAGCGGCCGTTGCCTCGGTGTGCCGCAAACCACCATTCCCCGGTCCGTGCAAGGGTTCTTTCCCGCGCTTCTACTACGACCACACCACCAACACCTGCCGCCCCTTCGTCTACGGCGGTTGCCAGAGCAACGGCAACAACTTCGAGTCGCCCATAGATTGCATGCGCTTCTGCGGAACCGTGAAGCCTGGGGAGCCCGTTCCGTATTGAGCACAGTGAAATCAACCGCTCTACTAGGGCATATGTTTTTGTGGGGAAGTCCTTTACCCCAAAATAATTTCACCACCGCTGTGACAGGCTATGAAGATGATGGTCAGTGGAAGATCACACCATCAAAAACCTGCGTCAAATAAATGATGTCTTGACTGATGAATATTCTCCTTATTGATCATGCTAACCTGTCAGTAAGATAACTTTTGCCCGCGATCACGTATGATAGGTTTAAAATCAAGGCGAACATACGTTAACAGAGTTTTTAACGAAGAATAGTAAACAAGGCGCGCAGGAATATTATGTGTTTTTGCATATGTAAGGGCCTTTCACAATAAGCGCTAAGAATTCTGTGTCAGAACAGCGTAAAGCCCAAAGGTAGCCTTGCGTTACACCGTTCTATACCTCGTTAAGGCATCGGACGTCCGCGCTTCATCAGGTGCATTAACATGTAAAGAAATAAATGAGGAGGTGTGATATTTGAAAAGCCTGCTCCGTGTCTCAGAAACAAAAAAAAATTACAGCATATCCACGGAGTGAATGACGATGAGTGGGCGAAGCTCGAGAGGTTCATCGTAGATTGTGCCGAGTTCCGGATTAATTTAGTTAACGCGCACGCCACGAATCCTCATGGTTCAACTATGCACAAGTGAAATCTCCCACCGGCACTTCAGTGCAAGTCAAGATCCAGTGCCTATATATATATATATATATATATATATATATATATATATATATATATATATATATATATATATGGGTTGCCGGTGAACGCTTCTCCCACGCGAGCAGTCGGTGTTTCTCAATCAAGAAACTCGCCAGGTGACGCTGCCTGCGCCAACGTTGTCTCTCGCGGGTGAGGGCTCGTTCTCCTTCTTTGCGAGCTGGTACAGCGTTCCTCTAAGAAAGAGCGTTTCCATAGCCAACGCCCGCCTTTCGCTCTCTCTCTGTCTCTTTCTCTCTCACACAAGACAGCAGAGGCACGCGCCGAGGGCGAGCGCGTGCCTCCCGGCACGCGGGTTATGCCTGGCTACTGACGCCTGACGCGGGACAAGGTTAGACTAAGAGGAGCTTCGCCCCTAAACATCACCGCATATCCACGAAGTGAATGATTATGAGTGGGCGAAGAACCCGGGGATCATTCGGGTTACCGTGATTCCCCCGTGCATTGCCCACTCGAACATGCCAATGAGTGACAACACATGTGTACAATATGTACAATTTTGTTTTATTGGGCGTACATTCTATTGAGGTACGGACTTAGTACGATCGCAAACCTTGCAGCCGTGCCCGAAAATCCGGTGAAGGAAATCGCGCTTCAACCGCGCATCGGCGCCACGAACCTCAGGTAGCGACCGCTTTCGGCGTTTTGCATCCGCTTCCCGCGCTCACGACGCTTCTCACTGCCCTTGCCGGCGTCGACGTGCCGCTGCAGCTTCGCGAGCCCTCAACTCCGGGTCAGCTTGCCGGTGATGCTGTTTCGCTGCAGCTTCGGAAGCCCGCAACTCTGGATCCGCTTGCCTGCGTTTCCGTGCTGCAGCCGCTCTGCAAGCGCACAGCCCCGCTTGCAGTATTGCCGCCTTGTCTTCATTCATAACGAGGGACAATGAACGTTTGTCGAAGAACGCAACCTATAATGCAAGCCCTTGGCCATGGCGCAGGAATTTTATTTTCAAATATACATAATAATAAATCAACGTGAAATCCCCCCTAAAAATTTTATACTACTACCTAAGTGAAAGCTACACGCATTATACCTGGCACTATATTTTGAATGCAGTGGAACACATATTTCTGTTAAAAGTTTCAAGGATTTAATGCAGAAAGCATAATTGTGATGTGCATTTCAGGAGAAGCCGATGAGAACGAGGCCTCTTACTGTCAAAGCCATTCTATTCAACGCGAAGCCTGAGCGCCCTTCATTGTTTTGCTGCTCTTGTTGCAGCTTAGTTTAAGGTTTGTTGAGAGTACAGAACCAGGGGCCGGATTCACAAAACTCACTTACCAGAAAATTTTCGCGTAAGAGAAATTTTTCTGCGTAAGTCGATTCACGAAGCGAAAAAAACGTCGTAAGAGGACGTGGTTCTCACATCGGCCGCTGCTATAGCGAGCGCTGCGGTTGACGATTAATACATCAGCGATGGTAATGCATTTGCGACGTAGGCGAAAACGGCTCGTTAGTGGATTCACAAAGCGAAAATGGCCGCAAAAGCAGCGTAGCTAAGCGGAAATTCTAAGAGTGGTCCGGAGCACTCTTACGAGCAACATGGTGGCGTTGGAACGGGCAACCGCGGCGGGTATCTGGGTGCCGTAGGTGATATTAAAAAAAAATTATGGCCATGTAAGCTGGCTGATGATATCCGCGTATGTACAAGGCTCACAGCCTTGAGGTTGTTGTTGCAATTCTCTCTTACGCATTGGACAATCTTGCCACTAGCAGCTGTCCAGTTAGCTTGGCGTTGGAGTTATTAGAGGTGCCTATTGGGTATCTGCAGCGAAAAAATTATGCACGCAAATGCTTGTGATTGGATGAAAAATGAAGAGTTGTGCGAATGGTCGTTGATGCCGAAATCGGCGCGGTGTATGGTCAATATTTTTAACCTTGTTTTTGTTGTGTCATGCCTCTCCCAATGAGGCGTACAATCTGTGTTACCGTATGCAGCATTGGTCGTACCTGTGCCACCATAATGGCACGGACAAAATTCTGTCGCACACTATTGGAAAGGGAGTTGGACAGTAGGCTCCAGTCAGCCATTCACGAACTCATTATGTCGTTTACGGCTTGTCTAGCTGCAATGGTCTTTATTATTTCCCAATAGACACGCTCACCCAAATGCAGCTTTTGCTGTACACTGTAGGCCGATTTACTAAAAACATATTGCTTCAAAATAACCGCACATAAACGATGTGCGAGATTTTGCGCATAAACTAAGAAATAAATTGAGTTTATTAATAGGCATTCACTGCCCGCAAAAGAAAATGGAAGAGTTTCGCTATGGCAAATAATTAGGACGGAGTGCATGCGAAAGCCTATGCTGATGCTGTTTAATATCACCTCGACTGCACTCGCGCCTTTGACAATTACTTTATTTTTAACTGGACATGAGAGTGTCAACAAAAGGCCGCTTCGTCCCCTGAGGTGCATATTGTGGCAGGAAGGTTAACCTTATCGAAGTTATCGCGTAGTCATATGCCGTGCATCACATCCAATTTCACATCCGTCACATCCAATTTTTCTATTACCTAGGAACTTAAGAAACCAGAATACAAAGTTGTTACTGATTTCTCACGTGCCTACGATGAAGGTGTACTTTTGCTGCTTGCAGATTCCTATGACAACTTTCTGTCGTCCAGCAACAGATGTGGTGTGAACGCGTTACCCATTATTGCCCCTTGTTGCATATCTGCAACACCCACTTCCGCGCCCTGCTGATTGTGAGGATCCTAATGTATCGGTAAAAGTTCTCCATACTATCGTACTTTTAGGGTTTTTCATTCCACACAGTTACTATTTCAGCCGCTAGGGGTCGAAAGTCGTCGTATCTGCAGTTTGCAAAATGGCAGCACCCACGCCGTCCACGAGCTCCGCAACAAGGTATCGTAAACTTTTTTTTATGAGCCTTTAAGTGAACCTGCGCTGCTTTTTTCACAGAATGTGCGTTGAGGACACTTTAGACACTAGTCTAGAACTTAAAACTTGGCTTTGCGCTTGCTCTATCCTAGATAATATTTTTACACGTGGTGTGTTGCACATATGCAACAACGGGCACTAAATGCAATATTTTCCGTTGTTGCAGATATGCAACATTGCTTTTCTGCATGAAACGCGTCTTATATATCGTGACGTGCGTTCATGTAAAGGGTCTTACTTGACATTTGTTTACTTATTTTGCTCTTTTAACGATTTTTCAGGGATCTACTGCCATTTCAACCTCAATGTTCTATTCTGTTCCAAAAGAGAGGCCAAAACGTTTTGTTCATGCAAACCTGCTGGATCTAATCGACACTAACGAGAGCGATTTTTCCGCTGATGAGGGAAGTGAAGATGAACTGTTAGGAGATAGCAGTGACGAAGAACAGGCAGTCTCACATGAGCTTGAAGAAGCCGAGGCAGAAGTTGCAAGCTCGAAAGATGTGCCTCCGGGAGATCAGAAATCACGTAACGTGAAAAAGCGGTACACATGGCTGAATAAGGATTTCCATAACGAAGCAGGGAGTTTTGAGAACGACTTTTCGCTGCCATCTGCAGAGCCACTGAGCGCTCGGGAATACTTTGACATGTTTGTTTCTCGATCTATGCTGAAAGCTGTTGTGGATGAGAGCAACAGATACTACTTCCAGAAGCACGGAACAGTCCTAAACCTCACTATTAAAGAACTTAAATCTGTGCTGGGCATGTTTTTCAGAATGGGACTCGTAAACATGCACAGGGTCCGTGCTTACTGGGAAAATGGAAGTAGATATGAATTAGTAGCACAGGTAATGTCGCGTAACAGATTTGAAAAAAATAAGGCACCCACATTTTTTTGATAATGAAGCGGCCAATGACAAAGTCAAGGAAGACAAGTGCTGGAAAGTGCGCCCGTGGCTTACCTCATTGCGCAGCAATATGATTGCCTTGCCCCAAGAAAAAAAATCAGCAGTGGACGAAATCTTGATCCCCTTCCGTGGGCGTTGTTACATTCGTCAGTACATGCCTAATAAACCGAAGAGTAAATGGGGCCTGACACTTTGGGCACGGTCTGGTGAATCAGGTCTGTGTTATGATTTTGATGTTTACCAACGCTGCAACAAAGGTGTTTATGGCAACCAGGAGGGCTACCAGCTTGTGTTGGGAGCTGGTGTTGTGCTCCAGCTGTGTTCCAGCCTCCAAAAACGAGACGAAAATCTTATCGTCGCTGACAACTTCTTTACTCGCCCTCACCTTGTAGAGGAACTCTCAAGAATGGGAATCTCCTATATCGGCACCGTCCGTGAAAACAGACTCGGCTGCAGCAAGTTGATGGATGAAAAAGTGATGAAGAAGTGAGGTCGGGGCACCTGTGATAGTTCAGTCACCTCTTGTGACCAAAAAACAGTGGTGGCAGTGAAGTGGCACGACAACCGCACTGTGACTCTTCTTTCGAACTGCATTGGTGCCGACCCGGTTGCCTCCGTCAAAAGATGGGACAGCAAGGAAAAAAAGCACATCTTTGTCGATTGTCCAGCGATCATTCCTGCTTACAACAGATCGATGGGTGGCGTGGACCTTCTTGACAAAATGTGCTTCTCATATCGTTTTGCTATTAGGTCAAAACTCTGGTATATGTATTTATTTTGGCACACACTCAAAATTGCTGCTGTTAATGCATGGCTCATGCACAAGAGAATCCTCCAGCAGCACAAATTGCCAACCACACCCTTGAGAGAATTCCTCTCTGAGCTAGCAACGAGCCCATCTTGCTCAACAAACGACCACCAGGGCGCCCTTCAATTCAGAATGTCACGCCACTAAAGAAAGTGTGCTTAAGTTTCCCTCGTGACGCCAGGAGAGACAGCAAAGAGCACTGGCCCACGTGGAATGCAAGGCGGGACCGTTGCAAGGCATGCCCAGGGGGATACACATCTGTTTCTTGTTCCAAGTGTAAAGTAATGTTATGTTTGAACAAAGATCGTAACTGCTTTGTTAGTTTCCACCAGCAGGCTGCGAACAACCCTGCTTGAGTTTTTACTGTCTTGGATTTGATAATGTGCCAAAAGGGACGGTGCCAATAAAAAAGATTGTTCACTTGGCTTGGCCTCCGCATTAAACACTACTGCCCAGTGTTGCACATATGCAGCATTAAGTGAGAAGTTTGGACGTTATTAATAAGTACAACTAGACTTTAGTATTTAAAAAATGTTTGTGCGGTAATATTTCGTACCATGTTAGGTGCTCGATGTCCATGTATGTTTATAACATATCAGTCAGCGTCCTGTTGAGCCGTTCGGTTGAACTATTTCCTTGTGGGTGATACGCCGTGGTCTTTCTATGACTGGTATATGTAAGTTTCAAATGTTCTTGAGCAAGTCAGCCGTAAATGCGGTTCCTCGGTCTGTAATTAGCACTGCAGGAGCGCCATGCCGCAGCACAATGCTGTTTACGAAAAATACGGCGATTTCAACGGCCGTTCCTCGATCAAGAGACGCTATTTCGGCATGCCGAGTTAAATAGTCAGTTGCGACTATGATCCATCGTTTCCCTGACGATGATGCAGGAGAGGGGCCAAGCAAGTCCATTCCCACTTGTGCAAAGGGGGCTGCCGGTGGCTGTATAGGCTGAAGAAGACCTGCTGGTTTCAGCGGTGGTGTTATCCATCTCTGGCACTTCGGCATATTCTGACGTAGTGCTGCACAGAACTCAACAACTTGGGCCAGTAATATTTCGTGCGCATGAGTGCTACTGTCCTGCTCACTCCAAAGTGTCCCGCCGACGGGTCGTCGTGGCACGCCTCCAATATCTCCGGTCGCATCAGTGCAGGGACAACAAGCAGGAATGTCTCCGCAGATTGCTCGAAGTTCCTTTTGTAAAGGACGTTGTTTCGCAAGACGAAGGATGACAAGCCACGAACAAACGTTCGTGGGACGTCGGTAGGCTGTCCTTTTAAATACTGAATCACCCTGAGTAGTTGGAGTAGTTGAGGGTCAGATTGCTGGCGATGAGCCATCTGCGATGTTGTAACAGCGCCCAAGAATGGAAAATCTTCGTCGTTTGCAGAAATAGGGTCAGTGCATTGAATCGGTGCCCTTGACAAGCAATCGGCGTCACTGTGTTTGCGCCCAGACTTGTATACGACAGTGATGTCGTATTCCTGCAACCGTAGGCTCCACCTTGCAAGCCGCCCTGACGGGACCTTGAGGTTAGCGAGCCAGCACAGTGAGAGATGCTCACTAATAACTTGAAAAGGTCTACCGTATAGGTATGGCCGAAACTTGTTGATAGCCCATATCACTGCAAGGCATTCTGAATAGTCACTGAATAGTTCACTTCAGCTTTCGAAAGAATGTGACTGGCATACGCAATGACTCTTTCTTCTCCATTCTGCCACTGAGTGACTACAGCTCCGATACCTAAATTGGTCGTATCCATGTGGAAACCCGTTTCGACTTCCTTATTAAAATGTGCGAGAACTGGATGGCTCTCTAGACGCGTCCGCGATTCATTAAGGGCATTTTACTGTTGATCTAGCCAAACAAACCGCGTATCTTTCGTCAGCCTCGTTAGCGGCTTGGCAATCCAAGAAAAATTTTTGACGAAACGTCTGTAGTAGGCGCATAATCTTCATAATCGGGGAACAGTCGGCTTGGGAAACTTCTCCACTGCTGCGGTCTTCTGAGGCTCTGGAAGAACGCCTTCCGCACTGACGATATGTCCGAGAAAGAGGAGCTCGTGGAAAGCGAAATGACATCTTTGTGGTTTTATCGTCAGCCCTGCTGCGCTAATGGCTGCCAGCACATCTCGCAGTCGTTCCATGTGCTGTTCGAAGGTAGCAGAGAAAACCACAACGTCGTCGAGATCAACAAGACAGGACTGTCATTTGAGTCCGGAGAGTACAGCATCCATCATCTGCTGGAACATGGCGGGTGTGGAACAGAGGCCAAACGGAAGCACTTTGAACTCGTATAGCCCATCCGGAGTCACAAACGCCGTCTTTTCGCGATCCCTTTCGTCTACTTCTATATGCCAATATCCACTTTTTAGGTCTAGTGGCGAAAAGTACTTTTCATCTCGTAGCCTATCCAAAGTGTCATCAATTCTGGGGAGAGGATAAACATCCCGCTTATTGACGTCGTTCACTTTCCGGTAGTCGATGCAGAGGCGTAACGTTTGATCTTTCTCCTTTAAAAGAACCACAGGGGACGCCCATGGCCTTGCTGACGGCTGAATTACATCATCCCTAAGCATTTCTTCAACCTGACTACCAATAGCTTATCTTTCTTTTCGTGACATTCGATAGGGATGCTGGTATATAGGCCTCACTGACTCATCCACAATAATACGATGCTTGGCAATAGGTGCACGCCATACTTTAGAGGACATCGAAAAACATGCGGCGAATTCTCTTACTAGGCTTTCTATTTCCTCTTTTTGGCTTGGCAGCAGTCCTGTTTCGATGTTGATGGATGCGAGGACCGAATCCACATCTTCTAAATCAGCTGTCGGGGCCTCAAGAATGCTCACCTCAGAAACGTGGACGAAGTCATTCAGGCTGGCGACGACAGTCAACTTCGGAAGGTGCTGGACCTCGTTTCCGAAATTGGTGAGCAGGACGTTAGCACACCCGTCACGCAGGTGCACAGGTCCTCTTGCCATGCAGATCCCTTTTTCCAGTATCAGCCTGGTGCTGCCGTCTGCAATTCCTTCGAAATCACTGAACGCCCTGCTTATTACAGCGACACGCATGCTTGATCTCGGGGGTAGCGTGACGTCGTCGTCTACAATACAGAGCTCACTGAAATCTGCTTCGGTGTCGAATGTTGAAATAGACTGCCTTGTTGAGAACTGAACACAAGATTCCCGCACGTTGATTACAGCACCGTTGGATTGCGAAAAGTCCATACCAATAATTAATTGCCGTGAACATTCAGTCAGTACAATAAAACTTGCAACGTGCGTGAAGCCCCTTATGCCAATTCTAGCGGTGCAGAGGCCACTCGGGTTGATGAGGTGTCCACCTGCGGTGCAAACTTGTGGTCCTGTCCACGGGGTCAGCACTTTCTTCAGCGTTTTCGAAAGTTCGTTGCTCATTACTGAATAATCCGCGCCAGTATCCACCAGCGCTTGGAATCCATCCACAAATACGCGTAAATGGGAAGTTACATTGTTATAACAGACCGATCACCGCGTCCTTCGTCGTTTTTCGGAATCGGCAGTGGAGGTTCTGCTTCAGCGTCGACAACGGCCTTGCCTCCCCAGGCCGCTGACCAGTTTTCCCGACGCGGGCTTGGCGAACGATGCCTGGGAGAACTTGCTGACGGACGAGGACTCGGTGACCTATACCTTACTGACGTTGTCGATCGAAGCTGATGCTGCAAGTCACGGGAACCCTGACGAGTAGAAAGGTACTCCTCGATCTCGAAAGGAAGCTCACCATTGCTGTGACGGCAGCGTTTATGGGAAAACCGCGAAGTCCCACCTGGCGATATTGGCACATCCGGTACAGGTGGCCAGCCTCCCCACAGTGGCCGCAAAGGCGTACTCTCTCAAGTGTGCGCCAGATATCGCTCTTCCTTAATCTCCTCTCTAGCGGTGGCTGCCGTGTACTTGAGTATATTGGGGGCTGCATAGGGGCAGCCGTTGCGACATCTTCACGCACAGGAGTTCCCCGCTGCAGCGCATCGGCATAGGACGCAGTCGTCGGCTGTCGAAACAGTGGAACTTCTAGAAGTACAGGCTGCTGAGGTTCGCGGACCACTTGCCTAACCTCCTCGCGAAGCACGTCGGCTAGAGTCGAAAGCTTCGGAGGAGTGTGGTCAAAGTGCATCCTTTGAATTTCTTCTCGTACCACGGAGCGCACCAGCTCCCGCAGCATTTCCATGTTGTTCACTAAAGCTGTTGGTAGTGGTTCAAGAGAGGCGACATTCATGTCTCTATTGTAAGTTCTCGCTCGCTGGTGTAGCGTCCTCTCCATTGTAGTCGCCTCAGAACATAACTCGGCGACGGTGCGCGGCGGCCTCCGAATCAACCCGGCAAAAAGCTCCTGTTTTACGCCCCACATTAAATGGCGTACTTTTTGTCCTCGCTCATGTTTGGATCCGCTCATGGGAATAGGCGAGACATGTCTTCCACGTATATCGCCAAGCTTTCGTTGTTCCGCTGGTTTCTTGTTTGCAGGACAACTTCAGCTCTCTCTTTGCGATCTGTATTTGGGTAAGCAGCGAGCACCTCCCGTCGGAAATCATTTCAGGGAAGGATCGCAGCTTCGTGGTTTTCGAACCATGTTCGGGCGCTGTCCTCCAAAGCGAAGTACACTCTTCTCAGCTTACGATCGTCATCCCAGCCATTGACACTCGCGACGCCCTGGAAGAGTTCCAGCCAATTCTCCGCATCTTCGAAGGAGTCGCCGTGGAAAGGCTTTGGTTGCATTGGCGGATTTACTACGATGTGAGCTGGCGCGACCTGTGATGTCATGTCGGTAGGGTTCCCGTTCAGAGATGAGGAGGTTCTGGCCGGATCGGATAAAGCTGAGAACTCTGGAGCCTCACCACGTAGGCGACGACTGCAACGCTGGTGAACAGGAGTCAGCTCGATGCGGGCTCAGACCTTTGTTCTAGACTGCGTTCAGTGACGCTAGAAGGGCTTGACATTGTACGCTGCACCTCCACCTGAAATGTAACATACAGTACATGAAAACTACTAATTAAATTAAGTTAAACTGGACGAACTTGTCCTGATTGATGATGATGATTGTTGTGCGGTTAGGAAAGGACGATAATTTCTGAAACCCACGTAGGGAGCACGGCTAAGCGTCTGTGGGGGTGGGGAAATGGGAGTGAAAGCGACAGAGAGTAGAGAAAGGCCGTAGTGGAGGGCTCCGGAAATTTAGACCACCTGGCGTTCTTTAACGTGCGCTGACAGCGCATAGTACACGGGCTGCTGGCATTTTCGCCTCCATCGAAAATGCGACCGCCGCAGCCGGGATCGAACCCGCGTTTTTTATGAGGAAACACACGTGTGCAGTACATACAGTGTTGTTTTATTGGGTGTACATGGTATTGAGGTGCGGACTTCAGGCGATCTCATACCTTGCAGGTGTGCCCGAAACTCCGATCGAGGATATCGCGCTTAAACCGCGCATCGGCGCCACCAACACTCAGCTGACCACTTTCGGCGTTTTCCAGCTGCTTCTCGCACTCACGCAGCCTCCGCGTACCCTTGCTGGCGTCGACGTGCCGCTGCAGCTTGGCGAACCCTCAACTCCGGGTCAGCTTGTCGACGCTGCCGTTTCGCTACAGCTTCGGGAGTCCGCAACTCCGGATCCGCTTGTCTGCGTCACCGTGCTGCAGCCGCTAGGCAAGGCCACAGCCATGCTTACAGTTCTGCCGCCTTGTCTTCATTCGTAACGAGGAGTACTCCACGACTGCCGCTGTCGAAGGAAGAGAGATCGTGCGCCGAGAGCAGGCGGTACCGCAGAGACATTAGCCGTCTCCACGCCGTCTCCATTAGCCGCTCCCGGCTCCGGGAGCGAGCACTGCCACCGCAGCGGCTATAGCGAGTGTTCTAGGTGTTCTAAGTTCTAAGCAGAGAGTGTTCTAAGTACTATGTCACGCCGACGGGAGGACAAGGCTCCACCCTAAGGAGCTTCGCGCCAAAAGCCAGAAGTCGTCCCTCCACAAATAGACGTGTGACTGCACAAGAACGTCCTAACCTGCGTAGCACATCGTTTGAGTTTGCGGTTTTTCCCCCAAAGACCCACGGAATTCTAATCGATGGATTTCTACACATATTCAAGCATTAAACTGCTATGTATTCTTAGCGTTTTGCTATGAATACATAGCGTGTTGCTACGCATACTCTGCAAGCACAGCGAACGTCCTAAGGTAGCGTTGTGCTAAATTGTTTTTAAACAAATTACACACAAAAATAAACAAAATACATCCAAACGTGCTTGTATCGGTCCTCGCAGCGCAACGCTAACCCATAGCCCAACGTATTAATCTAGTTCGTTGTTCTTCACATTATCATCTCTGTCCTGTACTAACAGCCCAGCAACCTGGTTCAAGTCTTAACTCCCCAGTCCGTACCACGTGAAACACTGGAGGGCTTATGACATACCATTAATCCACTGTGCCCAACAGCGCTCCTGTAACAATACTATGGAACCAGATAACAGGTCGTGTAATTGTTTTGGTATTCGCGGTCTGCAGGAATGGCGAACCCCGAAATGCAGAAAACCGCAACAGCGTGCTCAATGAGAAATACGGTGCGTGACGCACCGGACACCGCGGTGTGTCACGCACCTACGACCGGATCCGCCGACGCTTCTTTTGGCCTGGACTTGCTCGCTCCGTTCGTCGATACGTAGCAGTGTGCGAGGAATGCCAACGCCGCAAGACGCCATCGACGCTCCCAGCTGGGTACCTCCAGCCGCTAGACATTCCCGCGGAGCCATTCTTTCGCATTGGCTAGGATTTACTTGCCCTTTTCCACTATCTACCTCGGGGAACAGATGGATCGGAGTTGCCACAGATTACGCTACGCGCTACGCTATTACCCGCGCGCTCTGAACCAGCTCTGCCACGGATGTCGGAGGCTTTCTCCTCCAAGATCTAATTTTATTACATGGGGCTCCACGCCAGCTGCTCACGGACCGTGGCCGAACATTCCTCTCCAAGGTCGTCTCAGACATCTTGCAGTCCTGTGCAACGCGGCACAAGTTATCCACGTCGTACCACCCGCAAACAAACGGCCTCACGGAGCGTCTGAATCGCACTCTGACAGATATGCTTGCCAAATATGTTTCCTCAGACCACACTGACTAGGACCTCGCCCTGCCGTATGTTACATTTGCGCATAATTCCTCGCGTCATGACACCGCCGGCTATTCTCCGTTTTTTCTTCCATACGGCCGCGAACCAGCACTTCCTCTGGATGCGTCGATACCTGCTGTCACGGCGCCCACCTGTCAATATGCCCTTGATGCTATCGACAGAGCTGCCCACGCAAGAGAAATTTCCCGTGACCGCCTTTTGACATCCCAAGAGAGCCAACGGCGCTTGTACGACCAGAGACACCGAGACGTGCACTTTCCGCCTGGTTCTTTGGCCCTCCTGTGGTCTCCGACACGTCACGTGGGCCTGTCAGAAAAACTGCTGTCGCGGTATACAGGCCCTTACCGAGTGATTCGTGAGGTCACTCCCGTGACCTACGAAATCGCCGCTACCGCCCAAGCTGCTTCGCCTACTACACAGAGACGTGATATCGTGCATGTCACACGGTTTAAGACGTATCAACCTCCCGCTGATGACATTTAGACGCTCCGAGACGTCACTTTTGCCGCCGGGGGTCATGCTACACGCATGCCGCATTTGAGGAGCTCGGCCGATGCGCGTGGCCACCATCGACGAAGAGAAGAAGAGGAAGCTCGCACTTGGCTCGGACTCTGAGCGGGAACGGTCTGCTTTGCAACCGCTGCTGTATATATATATATATATATATATATATATATATATATATATATATATATATAGCCTGTATATAGCTGCTAATCGCAGTGCCTCGTCACTCGTCGTTCCTGTAACAATAGTAACGAACATTCGCAAAGAGTCACATGCCTCTGACAAAGCTTAAATGTAACCGAGAACGTGCACAACGACACTCTTGCTCACATGAATGCTTAGCTGCGAGAAGTCATTCCACCACCACAAGACGTCATGATTGCCTGCGGCAGTTCTGCTGATATGCCACAACAAACAGTGCGCGATTTTCACATCCGCATCACATGCACGTAAATTTCACATCCCTGAACTGAAATCTCACGACTGCAATGCCACAGTGAAAGAACGCGCGGCAATGGTTGCCCTACAACACGCGATATCACATGCATGCATTCATCTGTGTAAGAAACGAGTAAATTACTACTATCCTACACAGTTGTACAGGCACTGTACTTACTACCCTTAACGGTCAAATGACAGGATGGTGGGAACGAAGCCAATGCACTCCTTACTAATAGGGCTAAACACGCAGATGGACCTAATGAAGTTTCAGAATGGATTCGTACACGGTGATCTCAATAATAAAACCACAGTTGCGTTGCTTGGTGTTTAAACTGATGCGTCAACTGTCTTAGAGCTTACCTAGAATTAATGCTGATTGTATCTGTTACAGAGGGGTTTGCGCTATCCGCGGAAAACATGAGTGATCTCACGGGCATCCTGCTACGCTGTTCAAACTTACGTTTATTTTCGGCGAGACGTAGTTATTGATGTTAGAGAATCCAGTCACACAAGCGCCGCGACTGAACCAGGGTTAACGCAAGTAGGAAAGTAGAAAGAAAATAATGCCACCACAAAAACACCCGCAGCAGTAGCACAACGGTAACAGAATTTTCTCCAGAAACAAAGGAAGAGCAGCTGCCAACTTCACTACACTGATTCCACCACCAACCACCCGAACGAGCTTCGCTGGCTTTTCGTCTCTTCTCCCCGGCGACCAGCGAGAGAAGGATCCAGACATTCTGGCGCCTCTCTCCCGGCCCACGGCAGCCGGCGACATGTCAGCGCCGAGCACTGTGCCGACGCCCGCCGACACTTTCAGCCATGCTCTGCGTTCTGATCTCCGGTGGGGAGGGAGGGGGGTGGTATTCTTCCACGTTTACTTTCGGTCTCGCGAAGACGTTTCAGAGAAGGCTTCATCGTTTCTTTGATGTCGCTCCGGCTTAGTTCGCGTGGCTGACGTTTCTGAGACGGCAACCACGCGAACTAGGACTTCAATCCCCCAATAAGACGTCTTTTTGGTCTTGTGTGCTAGCTGGGTAGAAATCGCAAGTAGTAAAACCATAAGACAAGCTCAGGCTGCAGCGACATTCTTTGTTCTCAGTGTTTTGAACACTCTGTTCACCGATCCACTACTGCAGTTCCTTCGTCTATATTTATCATGGGCATCCGAAGGTCGCGGGATCGAATCCCGGCCGCGGCGGCTGCATTTCGATGGAGGCGAAATGTTGAGGCCCGTGTGCTGTGCGATGTCAGTGCACGTTAAAGAACCTCAGGTGGTCAAAATTTCCGAAGCCTTCCACTACGGCGTCTCTCGTAATCACAACTGGTTTTGGGACGTTAAACCCCACAAATCAATCAATTATATTTATCATGACATTGCGTCGCTTCTTCACTAGTACATCCGCCTGATTTCTGCCTCTCTCAGTCCAGTCTTCCTTACCTTGAGTCTGACTTCATTCTATAGCCTCGTCAATTCTCTCCACAATTAACTTCTTGCCCATGAGGAAGCACTTCCAGTTCTGTGCTGTCGCCAGTGTTAGACGCACTATCAACGCGATAGCGTTAAACAGCTCGTTGCGCAGAAATTCCGTTGTCAGCGAAGGTGTCCTTCATTGTCAGAGGAAAATCACCGTTATCCTTGAGAGAAAGTTGGTGTAGATGTAAAGAAAAAACTGTAGGACCGAGTGGGCCTCGAACGTGCGACAGCTTGATCCTGAGCGCGATGGACCCAGCCCTCGGCCACGCCGCAAGCATTGCTAAGACCCCTTACGGCGAGCCTTTTATATGAACCATTTCCAGGTGATGTGGACATCTCGGAGGTACGTCTCGAAAGTGCTTCAGAGTGAAAGAGCATTGACAGTGAACCGTGAGACGGCGCAAACGACCCACGGCACCTTGGGTGCATCGATACGCGCTACTCTGTACACCCCGCCATATTGAGTCACAAGAGGCCTGGGGCTCAGTTGCGCTGGCTTTCATAAACAGGTTGCGGTGTGCGCCTCGGTATCGAACGAAGCACGGGAACCAAACATACGCTCACTGTGTCTCGAACGAAGAACGGGAACGAAACAGAGGCACAGCCGCTCGCTGTGATTCAAAATAGAGTTGCAGCGGACAATGGTTGTCATCACGCTGTAGAGAGTGGCGCATAACGAGGTACCCTAACGGCGCCTAGTAAGCAGCATATACAGGGACACTAATGGAGCCTTGTTTTGCCGCCCCGCATGCACAGAGCACGCAGTAGGATGCTCGCGCTTTGGTTTAAGGGCGTTGTCTCCTGTGTGCGCGCCTGTACACGCGAGCGTGTAGACGTTCATTCACGCCAAATTTTCAAATTTATGATGGATTATGTGCTGTGTACTTGCGCCAGGCGAACTGCGGTGTCTTCTTCATCGGCGAGTTAGATAGCGCGTCCCCACATTATATATTGCGTATTACATCGTTGTAACTAACCAATTGAACTGACGGGTGACGACATACAATAACAAAGGTGATGTAATAACAATTACGTGGCTAGGCGACTCAAAAGCATGGCAAGCGAACTAGCTCGATAAGAATGGGGCCACACATCGCTACCGCGTTGCGCTGTTAAGGAGAACACAACATTTTTTCGTACCTCTTCCTAACCAAACATTTGGTCCCGTTGGAAGGTTAATTAGTATTTCTTCTAGCGGACCTCACTACTACTACTACTACTACTACTGTACATTCCGCTATAATGGTTCTAAGATAAACGCTTATTCCGTAAACAATAACGACTGCTTTCAAATTTAAAATGGAATATTCCCTCCTCAGCGCGATCCTTTTTGTCCTATAGCTAACTTACTGATCGCCTTCTTCCATATGAGCTAGTCCCTGTGCCTGCTGCAGTGTGGCTTATCTCTAAAGCTTACCATTGTGTCGTCACGGCTACCTTAGCGTGACGAGCACGTGGGCACTCTGTACGGTACCACTGTGATCCCATGAGATATTCCTGCAGAAATTCAAGGAAACAATACGAGAACTATCAAGGCAGGATATTGCCTAACGTAGATGTCGCAACGGCGCACTAGTTTCCTCCGCTAATATAGCCGCTGCTCGGGTCGATGTATCGGACCACTCAGTCCTACCTGATATACGGAGAACATCCATGAGAGGGCCCTCAGCGGAAATGTTACAATGGCATCGATGCGTCTCTCTAATAGCCGATGTCTTTCGACACTCTTTTACCACGGTATCCGGCTTCCGTGCTTTGTGTTCTTACCTATCAATGTCCCACGCTCGTGGACTTTAGAAACCCTCAAGACTATCACAAAAAATATTGAGGTAGGAGAGCTTTAAGAATTCTTCCTATTCCAAGTGGGACGCATGGCTTATCTTTTACGCAGTAACAAATGTCGACAAAAAAGGGCGTTTTTTCCGGCCTTCACCAGATACGGCGACTTGGGTCCTCTGGAACACGAATCTTGTGTCGTCCAACATGCTCACATGTTCACAAAAGCCATGTAAAGCACTGCGCATGACTCCAAACGTTGACTGGTGGATCCTAGCGGCGCGAATTTTCGTCTAGTTCTTTTGTCAAGGAGTGTACATATATTCCCTCAACAAACCACAGCCCTTAGGAAGCCATTACTGCTAATACAACAATACCTGCTGCATGCATTACCAATCCATCGCGTTCGCTTAAGCACCGTAGTGGTCACTATGGAAATAAAAGAGTGCATAAAGCAAAGAGCGCGGCAGATTGCCGCAGCGAAGGGTCAGCAACCAGCTGCAGAGCCTCGGCATAAATGTGCTTCATGTCGTCGACTGCGGAAGAAAAGCTGCATAGTATTACAGGAGGTGCATATCGCATATGGCTAGACGAGAATAATACTATAACCATCATTTAAGCTCTGTGCTATTACTTACTCAAGGCAGAGTGACACAAAAATAGAGTTTCGTGTGGAGCACACCCGCATGGTTTAGCGTAGCTCATGCGGGCGAGCACCTCGCGTAATTGAATCTTAGTGCTCACAGCCTGTGGCAAATCCCGTTCATGCAATGTTTTACTGCGAAAGCTCTTTGCCTTCGCCTATGCGTCTTCGCTTTCACCCAGCTTCCCGAAACTTGTGTTTCCCACTTACAGATGCGTCATGGATACCTGCTAGATCTAGAGGTGATGGGGAGGCGATATTCCCACAGTTCTAGTTGGGCATGCTTTTTTCACTGTATGGGATACCGCTCTTGACACAACAGCATTTCTGTCTCAATGGCCGGCGCTTAAACCTGTTACTTCGTCTCCCGTATTCAGGTCCATGTGTTTTAACGTGATAGCGTTAAGGGCTGGTTAGGCTAAACATCTAGCGTCGGCATAGGCGTAGACGTCCACAGCAGAAATAGTCATTTGGAAGAAAGCCCGTTTACCGAAGCACGCAGCACATAACGCAAGCGCTCTGCCACGGCGAGGATACTTCATTGACAAAAATTGAAAATAGCTAAGTGAAATCCCTCGTACAACTTTTAAACTACTACCTCAGCAAAAGCTACACGCACGATAACTCATACTGCAATTTGAATGCACCGGGAAACATATTTCTGGTAAATATCTAGTGGATTTATTATCAAATGCATAATTTTGATGTGTATTTCAGGTGGACACGATGAGAACGATATTCTTATACTGTTAAAGACGTTCTACAGCTAGAGGCGAAGCTTGAGGGGCGTTCCATCTTGTGGGCTGCTGTTGTAGTTTAGTGTAGCGATGGTTGAAAAGAGAGTACAGAAACAGACTTTGAAGGAACGCTCGTGCTGGCGTTACGAACGCATTTTCACTTGAGGAAAAGATGGCCCTTGTGACAATGCTGTTCCAACGATACAGTCCCTTTTTTATCCCTCACGGACAAGCGGCTCGCTCATGAGTTCCCTCGGACCGGTAACATGGCATACGTTGGGCGGGTGGTGAGTTTCGTGGACGTGAGGACGTGATTCAGCATGAGTATGCAAAGAGTGGCCTAAGGACTCGCTTCAATTACGTATTCATTCCAAGGACTGCGACTACGCGCCATTACGCACCGGCAATGGTGTTGCACGCCACGAAATACAGATATCGAACAAGACAAATTTCCAAATTCATCCGAACTGAAAAATTCAAAGGGCGGTATCAGTTTATCACAGTATCACACAGGAAAGACCTTGCTGATTACACTGGCTTTCGTCCTAACTCGAATGAAGATCTTAATATCTTAAAAATGATTTTTTTTCTATTTGCTAATCTTTTCCCGTTTAAACCTTGTGCCTATTTGTCTGCAATGATGTCGCATTTACTCCTTCAGCGATGATATACAAGGCTAGTCCCTGAGAAACTGGTCAGTTGTTAATAATCCCCCTCAAGTAACGCCAGGGCGCGAGTGTACGAGGGTTTATGTAACCACAGCCAGCGGAGACAACGACTGAGCTCTGCATCGCTGTCAAAGGACAGCAAAGGTGTACTACCTAACTAGGATCGTTATGAGAGGTCTGCTGCTCTTTGACGTCGCCCTCATGGCACCTCTGTTGTGAAGGATAGGCTATGTCTCGAATTATTTCTAGGGCCTTCTGTCCTAAAATCACAATGTCATGGTTAAAGACGGCGCAGTGGAGTGCCTCAGCAATTTCGACTACTCGGGGATCTACAAGGAAGCACTAACATCGCACACTACACGAGCCTCAGCATTATTGCATCCGTCCAAATACAGCCGTCGCAGCACGGGTTCGATCCCGCAACCTTCGGATCAGCAGCCGAGTGCTATGCCGGCTCGACGCCCGTGTGCATATTCACTGAAAAACCACTTTACAGCCGAGGGTCTACTCCCTCTAGTTCAGGGGTTCGATTCGCAGTATCCCTTGACTCCTACGCTAATAATCACACTTCTTTCACCGTAAATCCCTAACTTCTTTCACCGTACATTCCTACCTACCACTTCGTGGGCAAATTTGACGGCCCTTATGCCGCAAAGTGCTGAGCGACTGAATCCAAATAATTATGCATTGTGCGTAAGCGTCTAATGAATCTTGATGCCGAACCCCATCTTTCTAGCAACTACTACACCCTAATGGGGTCATATTGGTAGAGACTCAGGGTGTAATTGGTGCTTTATTTCACATTAATTTAGTATTTCCGAGGGGCGTAGATTTCTTCGTTCTGCTAGATTCTCTCAGAGTTCTCCCCATGGTGGCACAATTGTTTTGCCCGTTATTTTTTTAGGAAAAGCACATTGGACGTTAGCAATAGCTACACACCGAGATATAGTTTTTTAAAAAGGACGTGCACTACAGTGTATCGTATATATCACCAGCTTGCAGACAAAAGTCTCATAGCCTTAATGAAATCAAAGAAAACCTGGACAGCAAATTCGCTGTGTTTGCACCTTTGCGTAAATACTTTCCTTCAAGAATAAAACAGCTGCCTTTGTGCCATTGCCTGTCGTAATCCGCAGTTCTATAGATTCTTACGTGCGCAGACGTCAATTCTTCCATCACTTCAGGGGAACAAATAGGTCGGACGGATATTGCGCTGTGATTAGAGACTTTCGTAATTTCCTGTGCTTGAATAACTCCAAATCACACAATACCGAACTAGCGTATAACGTAGCCTTTATCGTGCCTACCGCGCAATGGCTGATATCATGAGTCGGGGCTTCCCGTAATGTCCCATTGTCTTTTCCTGTATAAATACAGGCACTTGCGGATAGACCACCATCGTTCTTCTGAAAGAATCGGCTGAAAATGAAGCTGTACGTCTTCCTGGCACTTTTGGGCACCGCACTTGGTAAGAGCACACTAGGACTATTTGCTTGTACTTCTGCAGTTGTAGTTTTGTAGCCTGATGTATCATAGACCATCCACCTTACTGGACCGCTTCCCATTCTGATACGATGAAAGCGTTCAAGCTGCAAGAAATTACAAATCTTAAATGTTGTTGTAGCTGGGTACTGTCTTTAACACTGAGTGCTCCTCAAAAAAAAAAAAAAGCAGTGAGACCGTGAAACAGTGAGACCATGAAACAGTGAAACAGTGTCCTACCACAGGCAGAACTCCGAGGAACCACGTTCAAAAGTCACAAGGCAAAGCTCTGACATGTGTGCTTTACCCGAAGGCAGCACATTTCAGTTTGGTAGACACCGCACAAACGCGCTCACTTTTTACAGCGTAAGCTGTTATGAGATCTCTACAACGGCTGTTTTTGGCCCCGTAGTAGTCCGCCGCCGCCGCCGTCCGTAACCATTATTGCGCTAATTGTAGCCAGGCCTGCGCGGACGCGCCGGACAGTGACAGCGTAAGCTGGAGGAGAGACCTACTTAGATGCTATTTTAAGCGCTTGAGGAAACTACTGCAAGTAGAGATGGTAGGTATGCCCTGCGGCATAACTCTTATCATTTCGCCAAGTAGGGAAGTACCCACCACGCCATAATTACTGTGGTATTGTAAACTGCAAATCTGTATAACTGCACATCTTAGACAGTCTCTTGGCGTCGTTTTCCCGAGAACGAACCGAACTCTCAGCCCGGCGTCGACGGCGATCTCCGGTTTGGGCTTCTCTCTGCACAGCTGCCTGTTTCGCCCGACGTTGCCTGACTGCAGCCGCGCGCGTAGCTCTGCGATTCGCTTATTCAGCAGCGGTCCGTACCTTACGAGGAGGCGCCATCAGGTATATGAGCCAAGTCAGGTTGCTCGCGGGGCTCCGCACGTCGCCTGCCGCGTGATGCATGGCACGATACGACAAAACTGCTTCAAGGGCAGCGGTCCGTAATAGTGACGGCGGAAATGTTGGATATTGTTTCATAATGATGATGTTGATGATGCCTCTGTAATGGGTTCAGATGTACGAAGAATGCAGCCCTGTGTTCTCTCAAATGATTCTTCGAACTTTTTATGCAATCCACCTTCTGCGACGTGTAGTAGTGCATTACTATTCTGCCACGTAACATTACATTTGTTAATGCGATTCCTCGGCAGACGTTATACCTCTTTACGTTTTTAGGAAGATTTTTCATGCACAGGCGTAGCTCAGTGGTAGGATGCTCGACTGCGGTTACGGACACAAGCGGCGGCGGCGGACAACTACAGCGCCAAGAACGGCCCTTGTTGTGATCTCATAACACCTTACGCTGTAAAATGACCAGGACTAAGGAGCATTCGAACCCACGTCTCTCTGCGGGGCAGTCGAGCATGCTTGTTGGGCTTTGAACCCAAGCTGGGGTTCAACCCCCGCCTGGGATCCCGAACAAGCACGCAACTTTTGTTGGTGCTACAACTTCCATAACCTAGCATTATCGCTTTTGAATTCTGTGTTCTCACCCATAGTTGGGCTACTAGCAGCTGATATTTCAGGATATTGCGTGATTGTAATTGTGCCTGTGGTATTATCGATGAAAACGAAACAGAACATTGAGTAGCCTTTATAGCACTTGGGCACGTTGTGCTCTCGCCCATGGCTTTGGTAGAAGACGGTGCTTCAGCACATTATGTGGTTGTAATCATGGGCCTGGTTCCATCCACGAAGATGCGACAGTAGAAATTTGGGCTGCCGACAATGCAGGGGTACTGTGGTGCCTCAGTATACATCTCGCTATGGATTCAGCAGAACAAGATCTCCTATTTCAGTACAAACTTTTCTTCAGCATGAAATATTTCGACATATCACATGTTTTATAGTCACTGGCTGTGGTTTATTAACGAATGCAAGATAGTGAGAGGTGGAGGAGACGACAGGAGGAGAAGTTTGAACGAGCACGCAGCAAAGTAGAGCTTACGCTGTCACTGCGCTGTGCACGCTACACAGCCCTGGTAATTTTCTCTATGACATGACTTATCACTGTTTCGGATATAGCGCTTAGCTCTTTAAATTATTAAACCAAAGACGCACAATGTACAAATGGTTTGGTTTGGGACATGTTGCAGGCCATACTTTTTTTTTGCACGAATCTCTTCTTGACCGGATTCAAAATGTCGAGCTAGATTTTGTGAATGGGAAATCAATTTACCACTTTTTCAGCAGGGACATTTTTTTAAGAATTATTGGGTACACCACCAGCAACACAGGGCACAGCTTTTCAACAAAGCTGTAAGGGTAGCGGGGGAGCATTGAAGGAGATATCCGACACGCTTAGATTCGATACACGATTGACTGTTCGACTGGCTTGATTGATTTGGAGGCTTTAGGTCCAAACACAAGCTATGATTATAAGAGGCGCCCTAGTGGACGTCTCCGGAAGCTGCGAGCACCTCGAGTTCTTTGTTGTGCAGTGACATCGCACAGTACACAGGCCACAACATTTAGCATTCAACAAGATGCACGAATGCATGCGTCGCGGAGGGGAGGGGGGGGGGGCGGTTGAAGCAGGGGGTTTTATCCCGCGACCTGCGGAGCAGCAGCCGCGTGTCATAACAACTAGACGACAGTGGCGGCGCTTATTATCAATACAGTGGTTCTGTTAAAGGACCATCGAACACTTGGATAATAGCATTTTTTTATTGCGAAATAGGCTTGCCCTTCAGGCGTAGTTTATGGTGTGTTATGTTAAATGTGTGCTGCAAGTAGTCTGTTTTGTATGAAGTAGTGTTTTTTGGTATCTGTTGGCGTGTATCGAACGATCTTAACTGGTCGAGGCACTGTAGCGCAGATTGTCTTGTTTAAGGAGATGAGAGCGCTCCCGATGGAGTGTTGTCCATGTCCATATATAGCATTTTGTCAACACACATCGCATCGTGAACGTTATTCGGCTAAATCCTTCACCGCGAAGCAATCAGAACTAATATATTAAATATACCGAAAGGTTTTGCTATGATAACCAACAAAATGTGCCATTTATTTCAGCGGCCACAAATTTCGAGAAACAATGCGTCCCGAAGGCAGTAGTAGGATACTGCAAAGCCGGGCTACCAAGGTGGTGGTTCAACGTGGAGACGGGTAAATGCGAACTGTTCAAATACGGAGGCTGTGGCGGCAACGAAAACCGATACCTCACACAGAAGAAGTGCGAAGAGACGTGCTTGAACAAACATGGTCAGCTTCATTTTTGTTTGGCTCTTGATCAGCGTTACCAATGAACTGCAGCAAACACATAGGCGCTAATGTTTGCTGATGTACTGTGCATAGTACTCCGAAAATATTTTCTTTTACTGAAACTTCACTAGTTCAGGTGTTCGATGTTCGCGATTCGAGTTTTGTAAACGATACCCTGCATAGTTATAAGTGACGTCATGAACAACAGGTTCTTTGTCGAAAGAACACTCGATACGTAAATAATGCATTCCTTGCATTCCCTCCTAAATTACGCTTAAAGAATGAAGAAAAGTAGTCACAAATGTTTAAAGACAGAGTTTCCGTGAGGTGTGAACAAAATTACTATAAGGTCGCAGACATATCTAAACTAAAATATTTTCTTATTTATATTTTCAGCCAACCAGGAATCACAGGCGGATGATGAGGCGTACATGCGAATCATCAACCAGATTGTGCCTGGTGAGTCGTCTCTATTAGTTACTAATAAGATTTTGATAACGGATGCTTTCTAGTTATTTCTCCGTTTCGTTAAATCATTTAAACAATTTCGCTAATTCGGATGTTTCTTCCCACAGCGGCCGTTGCCTCGGTGTGTCGCAAACCACCATTCTCCGGTCCCTGCATGGGTTCTTTCCCGCGATTCTACTACGACAACAAGACCAACACCTGCCGCCCCTTCGTCTACGGCGGTTGTCAGAGCAACGGCAACAACTTCGAGTCGCCCATAGATTGCATGCGCTTCTGCGGAACCATGAAGCCTGGGGAGCCTGTCCCGTATTGAGCACAGTGAAATGAACTATTCTGCTCGGGCATAAGTCTTTGTGGAGTGTGCTAAAGTCCTTTGCCCCAAAATAATTTAACCACTGCTGTCACAGGCTCTGAAGATGATGGTCAATGGAAAACGACCATACCGTCAAAAACCTGTGTGAAATAAATTATGTCTTGACTGATCAATATTGTCGTGATTGATGGTGCTATCTTGTCATTAAGATAATGTTTGCGCGGGACCACGTAGGGCATGTTTAATACCAAAGCGAGAATGCGTTAATAGAGTTTTGAACGCAGAATAGTAAACAAGGCACCAAGGAGTATTATGCCTTCTTCCATATATAATGGCCTTTCACACTAAGCGCTAAGCATTCTGTGTCACAACAGTAACGCCTAACGGTAGCCTTGCGTTACACCGTTCCATACCTCGTTAAGGCGTCGGACGTCCGTGCTTCATAATGTGCACTAAAATGGAAGAAAGAAATTAGGAAGTGTTTGAAGCCCCTGGTTCTTGTCTCAACAAGAAAAAGAAATGGAAAAAATCCCCCCACAAGTAGAGATGTGCCGCGGCACAAGGAACGTCCTAAGCTGTGTAAGACATAGAGTTTCCTACTAAAATACTAGAGGGAAAACTGGCGCTAGTGTCTATGGGAGTTTCAAAAAAGGCGGTTGAGCCAGCATGGGAATGATGGGTATGACATGGATTTGCCTAGTCTTCGTTCTGCTGGCTTCATATGGCTTTGCAGCTTCAAAAAATAGGTCATTTACGACAAAATACTGCACTAAAACGGAAGACTTTGGAATAACTATGTGCGTGCGTAGATACCAGTTGCTTTTTCGCGGTTAGAAAAATACTGAATGCTCAGAAATTTAGCAATATTGTGCGATACGCAAATGTTTCCTCCTCTGCTTGCACCCAGATTTAGCAGCGTCCATACAGGTTTAAGTTCCAGATATATTTGAGTTTGAACTTAAAATAAAGATTTTTGCTCTTGTAAGTGACGTGCTGACATTGTCAAGTGTGTAAAGTGTAGATGTGTCTTCTAAATATAACAAACGGGCTTTCGCTCGCTTCCTTTAGTGCAGGGCAAGTGCTCCACTGTATTTTCACAAACTATATGCATGGGCCAAGCCCCTGCGCAAGGCCGTAGCAGGAACGCAATATCGCCCATCGCTTGGTGGTTGGTTTTGTGAAAAAAAAAAAATAACGTGATGTTCGATAAACAGCTATGCCGTTATTTTCCGTCGGAAACTGCGCCTGAGCTTCGATTTAAGCTAACTTTCTGAGCGTCGACCGCAGGCGCGTCTGCCTATCGCCCACTGCGTGTCTACTACGCACGATAACTGTGCGTCTGCTTGGCGCATTCGGTCAGCGTTGAATTAATCAGACAGCGGAATTGAAATGATCTTGTACCGGATATACGGACAGCCTTGTCACAAGGGATGTCTGTCAGCCGTGAAAGCGACCCTATACTTACAGATTCTTTCGCACTTGATACAAAAGTAAAAAAAGGAGAGCAGCAAAATCACGCCGATAAGGTTCGCGAGACGCAGGGCAAGGAGTTCTTAAGTTGGGTAAAATACCACTACAAATAATATGTGTACCCATTCATCAACAAACACAACAGCGAGACAGACTGCACGGCACCTCATCATTGCAAACGACTTAAGTACATGCGACAGTCTCATGATCTCTAGCAGTAAAGCGTGCACTACAGCCGCTGCCTTCGTCACGCAATGAAAAAGTGTAGTAATGTCACTCGCCTCACCAACACTAAAAAACAGAAATAAACAAATCCACCAGAACGTTTGAAGCCGCAGGCAAGAAGACTAGACAAATCCATGTCATACCCATCATTCCCATGGGATCTTCACGATCGCAGCGCCAGTTTTCCCTCTAGTATTTTAGTAGGAAACTCTATGGTGTAAGACACCGTAATTAGGTGCCAGCTTCTTCCGCCAAAGATCCACGGAAATCCAATCCACAGATTTCTACACGTATGAAAGCGTTAAATGGAAGGCACTTGCAATAAGCAAGGCACCATCTAAATAATGATAAGATAGCGGTATCGCTCTTCGTGGAACCTAAAACGGTGACTGCGCAGATAGTAGCGCATTTTCTTGAGAGTATGGTTAATAAAACATAAAACACATCTGATCTCACGTGGTCGCGAAACAGCGCCGATCAGTCGTGTAGGATCCTTTGAATGATATTCCACCTCACACACGAAGAAATTCACAATTTATTTTCATAAACAGCGGCAATGCGCCAGGTCTTCTTACGACAACATCACTAGAACCACGCCCCGCCACGGTGGTCTAGTGGTTATGGCACTCGGCTGCAGATCCGAAGGTCCCGGGATCGAATACCGGCCGCGGCGGCTGCATTTCGATGGAGGCGAAATGTTGAGGCCCGTGTGCTGTGCGATGTCAGTGCACGTTAAAGAACCCCAGGTGGTCGAAATTTCCGGAGACCTCCACTACGGCGTCTCTCATAATCAGAACTGGTTTTGGGACGTTAAACCCCACAAATCAAATCATCACTGGAACCACAGATCTTGACGCACGAAGGAAAAATGGCATTAACTTATTTCATGATGGCGTTACGATGATGCTAGGCCTTAATTATGTATTTTGAATTCAAGAAATAAACAAAATGTACGCGTCGATCTTAACGAAGTACAAAGAAAAAGAAAATTGGCGTAATCGGTACCCTCACGCACTTCATTAGTCAGAAGGGCACGCTCTTTCCAGCTTTGCTTGAAAGCCAATTATGAATTTCCTGGCGCGAGTAGTGCAATAACAATTGGCTCTCACGCTCCCAGGAACCGCCATGACATATCGTGCTCTCTTCTGCTTATGTTAGGAAAGTGTTTAAATACGCATTTAACGCCTGCAAAATGTGTTCTCGGACGTTATAAGTGTCTATATTCTTTGGCTCTTCATTGAAAATGTGTTGAAATGTATCGATTACACTCGCCTGCGACGCAACGAGCACTACGGCAGGAGCCACGTTCTTTCGTAATGCCGTTAATCCGTATCCAGAATATTATATGTTCTCCCAAAGATAAGAGTCCTTCACACTAAGCCCAGACAAAGACAAGCCCACTTGTCGAAACGTTGGCTCTTGCGACATTCCCCGTTCTAAATCATAATTTGCGATCTGGGCATCGTTAATTGATGTGTGTGTATTTATATATATATATATATATATATATATATATATATATATATATATATATATATATGTGTGTGTGTGTGTGTGTGTGTGTGTGTGTATGGTTAAGGTTCATCATACACTCATAATTTACAACGTAAAGTTCGGTGCATAGCGAATTGACTTGACGACCGCCAGAGCATCGAGAGCCAGGCGGTAGCCTAGATTTTGGTCGATACGTGGATTTTCAGTAGCAAATATAAATGCTAAGGCGTACGCCGGTTAAAATAAAGGCAGCCGGAATCCGTGGCGCAACCACGACGGTGGTCGAAAGTTTTCCTTTGCCTTCACTGGCTGGCTGCGTAGCAGCAACGAAACAAATTACTCTGTCACTGTTGCTGAAACGGTGGCCAGAGCTTAGTCAAGCTGCGTGAAAGCGGCTTTTTTCTCTGGCCTCCTACTTTTCGCTGTTACACTTTGTAATGTTTATGGCGAAAATAAAAGTTTTTTGAGTGATCGATTTAACTTTGCCCTCTACAGATAGATAGATAGATAGATAGATAGATAGATAGATAGATAGATAGATAGATAGATAGATAGATAGATAGATAGATAGATAGATAGATAGATAGATAGATAGATAGATAGCGATAAAGTTGCTAATTCGTCAAGAAAACCTTCGTATTTAAAAAGAAGGCATCAAAGAAGCCGCATGCTTAATGGCATTGAATTTAACGTCTCTTTCTCAAACCATTCTTAAATAAGGCTTTGTCGATTCTATGCCTTTAAAAACAGCGGAAATGAAACAACACGGTCATTATAAAAAGAATAGCCCGACGAGAGCGGAGATTCATATTATCGGCCCTGTATGTGAAACGCATACATTTTAAGCACGTACTAGAAACCGCAAACTTGACATCACTTACTCTTCGCAATGTTTTCGCGACGTTACGCTACAATTTACCACACGTTTCCCGCTTCTACAACAAAGTCCTGCGGAGTGGATATTATTTTCAGATTCTCGGTCGGCACTTCAACTAATAATGAACTACATGAAGCAAGGAGCCGCTTATGGTCCTCTTGTTAGTGAGATCATGAGCCTCCTTACTGAGGCTTCTCAATACGGACACAACATTGCACTGCAGTGGATTCCCACCCACTGTGGGATCAGTGGGAATGACCAAGCTGACGCAGAAGCGAAATTGGCACATATCACCGGCCAACCGACTGCTATCAATTTTTCACGACACGATGTCAATGCCTTGCTCTCCAGCTTCGTGAAAGCCTCAATGACGCAACTATGGGATGACCCTGATCTTCGACAGAGCGCCTTCATAGACTTGACGCCGGCGTGTGCTTTCGTCTTCCAGTCCGGCTACGCCGAGATCAAGAGACGCTGTTGCACAGGCTACGGTTGGGTGTTGCCTATACTCGCAGGTATCTCTTTAAGATCGGACAGGAAGAGAGTCCCGATTGCCGCGTGTGCCACAAATCAGAGACTATACATCATATCCTCTGCATGTGCTCTGAATATTCGGCCAAAAGGAGAACATTTCGGTGCGTGGTGGATGGTTTGGACTCCCGGCCCTTTTCGGAGGAGAAACTTTTAGGTGCATGGAAACACACGGCCCACGCCCAGCGCAACTTAAAGGCCCTTTTTAATTTTTTGGGTGACACAGGTTTAGATGCCCGTCTCTAAAACTGTGCTGTAAAGACTACATCCGCTTATAGGACTTGTATAGTGACTCATTGTGCTTTACCATCGTCACCTCTCATACCTCCCTCTATCTCTATTTATCCCTTTTCCCCTTACCCCTGTGAGGAGTAGCAGGACAGAGACTCACTCTCCAGGCCGACATCTCCTCCTTTCCTCTCATTAAATGCTTTCTTCTCTCTTCTTACACCTTTCCCGCCACGGTGGTCCAGTGCGTACGACACTCGGCTGTTCGTTTGAAGGTCGTTCAATCAAGTTCGTGCCGCGGCGGCTGTATTTCGATGGAGGCGAAATGCTGAAGCCCGCGCTGTCACTGCGCGTAAAAGAACCGCTAGCGTTCTAAATTTCCGGATCGCTCCACCAAGGTATCATTGATAATCATGCCATATGGTTTCGCGATCATAAGGAGATAGGGCCAACATCCTTCTCCTCAGATCATCAGCTGGAAATGAAGCTGTACGTCTTTCCTGCACTTCTGTGCACCGCACTTGGTAAGCGCACACTGGGACCGTTTGCTTGTATTTCAGCAGTTGTAGTCATGTAGCCCGATGTAAAATACACAATCCGGACGGTTGGACCGGTGTCCGTTGTGATACGTTGGAAACGCTGAAGCTGGAAGAAAGTAAATTTCAAATTTTTGTGTTGCTCGGTACTGTCTTTAACATTAAGAGTGCTCATCAAACAAATGACGAGACGAAAATCCTACCACCGGCAAAACTCTGTGCCAGCACACGTAAAAGTCGAAAGGCAAAGCTAGGACATGTGTGATTTCCTAAAAGGCGGGACATTTATAATTAGACAAAAGAACCCAAAAACGCGCTCGCTTTCCTCGCCGAAAAAACTTACAAATGTTCTATGGATAGCGCATAGCTCTTTTAATGCATTTAAAACTACGACACACGATGTTCGAATGGTTTGCTTTGGGACATGCTGCAACACATCCGTATTTTTTTTCTGCATGTACCCCCTATTGCCTTAAGATAGGTCAAGCCAGAATTTGTGAGTAGAAAATCAACCTACTATTTTTACAGCAAGGACATTTTGTAGCAAAATCTAGCACCACCAGCAATGTTCCGCGCTGGTTCAAAAAAATCTGGGCGTGAAGGGCGCGAGCTTCCTAGGAAGAGCGCTTCGGGCCATACCAGCTAATATTCGAGCGATGGTGCTGGTCTGCTTTGTCCGCTTTTATATACGTAGTCTTATCAATAGATTCGACGAACAATTCGCTGTCAGTCGGGTAATGTTATTAAAGATCCGTTACGCATTTGAACTTGCATTAGAGCACCTAGTCTATTTTCTTCGCGTGGTAAATACTATTGGGTTTAATCGTTCACGACCAGCTAATCAGAACTCATATAGCAAATAAACAGAACGCCTGTGCCTAAGGAAATAATAAAAATGTGCCGTCCTTTTTTAAAGACGACAGTCCTTCCAGGGACACTTCAACGAAGAAATTTTGGCCTGTCTTTCTGTTTCTCTCTCTGTCACACGGTTCAGCAGGGCAATGTTTACGCACTTGACTAAAACCCAGCCATCTCGAACTGGTAGCTGCGTTCATAATTTTGAACATTGTCGATCAAAAATCAAATATTACACATATCTGAGGCGCAACATCAATACGTGACTATTCAATAAAACTTGCTGCTGGGCGAGTTGGTTCATACTTGGAAGATAAACTATGCAAGCGCACACGGGCTCATGATTCCCGAAGGCGCTGCTGGATGGCGTCCATATCTCACGCAGCGTAGTACGGCCGGCAGAAGACTAGCGTCTCTCGACGACATTTGCAGCGAAGCACGCAGATACGCGGCCAATAATTTTTTTTCTTTTAGTGGCCACAAATTTCGAGAAGGAATGCGCCCCGAAGGCAAGGATGCGCTGCCAAGGTGGTGGTTCAACTTGGAGACGGGTAAATGCGAACAGTTCTACCACGGAGGCTGTGGCGGCAACGAAAACCGATACATCATACAGCAGAAGTGCGAGCAAACGTACTTGAATGCACATGGTGGCTCATTTTATTTTTCCAATTGTGCTCCCCTGAACACAGCGAACGGCGGCCAGCACTGGCACAAATGTTTGCTGATGCGCTCCATATGGCCCTTGACTAAGTTCTCTCTACTCCAGCTTCACTAGTTCAAGTTCTTGCTTTTCATGATAAGAGTAGTCTAATCGAGAGATTGTTTTAATCAAGGTCACATGATTGACAAGGTCCTTGCCAAAAAGCGTTCAATAAGTTACTAATCCATCCCTGCTAGAAGAGAAGAAGCTCAGGGGAAGATGGAGGCTTGAATCGATGAACAGATCGCTAAAAACGATTTAGAACAGGAAATGTCGCAGGAGCCAACGTTCTGACAAGAAGACTTGTCTTCGTCAGGACGAAGACAAGTCCACTTGGTCGAAACGTTGGCTCCTGAGACATTCTATGTTTTACATCGTTTTTAGCGATTATTCATCGAATATTGCATCCCTGGCTTTTCCTGCTATAACAGGCTTGGAAAAAGCACAAAAGCAGATACAAAAGTTGAAAATTTCTGTTTTCGCTCAAAAATGATCTTTTACCTATAAAACCAGTTCCTTATTTAAAACCCCTTAGAGCCCCGCCACGGTGGTCTAGTGGCTATGGTACTCGGCTGCTGATCCGAGGGTAGCTGGACCGAATCCCGGCTGCGGCGGCTGCATTATGGAGGCGAAATGTTGAGGCTCGTGTGCTGTGCGATGTCAGTGCACGTTAAAGAACCCTAGGTGGTCGAAATTTCCGGAGCCCTCCACTACAGCGTCTCTCATAATCAGAGCTGGTTTTGGGACGTTAAACCCCACAAAACAACAAAGGGACTGAAAAATCATCTTCAGTAGTACCAGTCTCTGTAACATCTTTGCGTATTATTATTATTATTATGATTATTATTCATTACGTGATATATTTATGTAACATATATATTATAGTTTCCGTAATGCATTTATTCTGCAAAATTGAGCCCACTCTGTCGAACTACCTCTCCTCATTTATTCAGGAGGACGCGTGTGTCTGCAAACGTTATTAGGATTCCAGGAATAAGGCTGTTTTAGTGCCTCAGAAGAAATCTATTGGACGGATAGTGCGCCGGCATTCCTAGCGTTCGTTGCATAATATCCGTCTTTCAATCGGAGCGGGCTCTCCAGTCCTGAGTAACGGTATTGTGTATTCCTTATCTCTCCCGCCGTGCGACGGCTGATAACGTTAGTCGGGGTTCCCCGTCATGGCCCGTTGTCTATTGCTGTATAAATACCGGCATGAGTGAATAGACCATCATCGTTGTACCGAGAGCATCGGCTCGAAATGAAGCTCTACGTCTTCCTGGCACTTCTGGGCACCGCTCTTGGTAAGCGCACACTGAGATGATTTTCGTCTGTTTGTGCAGTTACTGTGTTCTAGCCTTCAACAGTATACTCCCGCAGATTTACCAGAGCACTGCTGATCGAGGTACGATCAAAGCCTTCGCGCCATGAGATGCCAAATATGAGAGCTTGTTGTGGCTCATTTTTGTCTTCAACATCAATAGCACTTCATCCGAATAGGGCAAACACTTTTTCCCTCCGCCGGAGCTTCGGTGAAAGCGCGTGAAAAATTAAAATGTAACTCTACTTTGCATGATTTGTTCGACCCGACGCAAATGGTCGTTTTACTCTGCGAAATGTCCTAGACCTGTATAATATATATCGAATGGCTTATAGAAAATTTAAATGCTTACAACAAGATGACAATATTTGCTTACGGGATATAGAGTGTATCATAATTCTTTTCTTTTTTTGAATGATCTGCCCTATAGGCGTCCCAAAACAGTAACCCCAGATCAGTACATGAATTAATTTAACTATCGCGATCTTCTTCTTCGCGCAGAAACTTTTTCAGCATTAATGGGCACAGAAAGCCAATTGCATCATCGCAAATATCAAAACCGTAAGTGGATAGGACGGATGGCGAAGAACTCGTCGGAGACTAGATAACGCGCCGCATTGCTGTTTAGCAGCTAATATGGCAGCAAATTCCCCACATGGAGCGGCATCCCTCCCATTGTTTGGTCACTTGTAAAGGGGAAACTTAGCATTCACCCGTTTGTTGCACAAGGCTACACTTGTCCACAGAATTCCCCAAAGATTGATTACGATCCTCGATATTTCGACTGTAGCACTTTCCATGCGCTCTTCATACATTGACTATTCCAAGGCGTAATGATTTAACCGGTAATCAACAGGTATCCATACATCTATTAAGATATAGAACCGTAGCACGTGAGCAAATTTAGTTTACCAATCTTTCAGCGGCCACAAATTTTGAGAAACAATGCGGCCAGAAGGCGGATGCAGGATTCTGCAACGCCAAGCTGCCGTACTGGTGGTTCAACCCGGACACCGGGAAATGCGAAGAGTTTTATTATGGAGGATGTGGAGGTAACGAGAACAGATACCTGACGCAGCAGAAATGCGAAAGGACATGCTTGAAGGCACATGGTGAGTTTTTATCTGTATTTCCGACGTACAAAAACCACTGCACAGCGCGTCACTGTAAAATTTAGTGATGCACTGTACGTGGCCGTGCAACGTACAGTGCATCCTGGAAGTGTCGGCCCTACAATCAGGAGATTGTGCAAAACGGGCCCTGCGACCATTTTTGAACATAATGAGAAAGCGATACTGACCAGTCTTGAGGGCTCCTGGGAACATGAGAGCCAACTATTATTGCACTTCATGAAGCAGGGAATTCGCAGTATGGTTTGCAACACAACTGAAAATTGCCCGCTCTTCTATCAACAAATGACGTCACTGGAGGCAACAACTGCCTACCTTCCCATTTTCCACCACTCGTTAAGAGATATGCGCAATTTTTCCTCATTTCTTTATTTCAATATGTACAAATAAAACACAGCAGTTGAGCTGTCCGCTACCATCAAATCAGCCAGTGATATTTCTGCCTGAAGCGATGTATCCTGTGCCCCCAGTGACGTCATTTGTTCAAAAGGAAGAGCGGGCACTTTCCAGCAGTGTGACACTAAGTTGCGAATATACACTTGCGTGCAGTCAAATGATATTGGGCTCCTGTGTATACAGGAGACTCCATGACTGATAGGCACCCTTCTCGAGCTGTGTTAAAGAAATGTGTAGCACAGCTGCTTTACACAAGATTCATGTGACTGACGACAGGTTCTTTGTGAAAAAGCCTTCATTACGAAATAACAATGCATCCTACGCAGTTCCTTCTAGATTGTTTTTATATATAGAAGGCAAGCGCGTTCAAAAGTTGGAAGATAACGTTTCTCAGAAAATCAACACAAATGTAGACACATATTTAAGATGACACGTTATCTTATTTGCATCTTCAGCTAACCAGCAGTCACAGACGGATGACGAGGCATACATAGGAATCAACAGCAACATCTTGCACGGTGAGCTGAAGCGCATATTGATTGCTACGGAGATTTGTGTTGAATTGCACTTTCCATTTCTTCCTCCATTCCAAAAAAAAAACGAAAAAATATTTCACGACTTTCGCTAACGAGGATGTTTCCTTCCACAGCGGCTGTGTCCTCAGTGTGCCATAGGCCACCATCAGCCGGTCCCTGCAAGGCTTCTTTCCCGCGATTCTACTACGACCACAAGACCAAATCATGCCGTCTTTTCGTATACGGCGGTTGCCAGAGCAACGGAAACAACTTCAAGTCGCGCGAAGATTGCATGCGCTCCTGCGGTTCCTGGAAGCCTAGTCAGCCAATGCCTAAACGAGCACCGTGAAATCAAATACTGCGCTCCAAGCCCATCAGCATACGACCGGTTGTGCTGATACTGCGGGCCCCGAAATTAAATCTATCTCTAGTGTCACTCGTTTGGAAAAGTATGGTTGCTAGTGGAGGAACAGTACAAGGAAAAGCTAGTCAGAAATAAACATCTGTTCGGCTGATGTGGTGTAGTGTTGTCCTGTTTGAAGCATACGTGCGATCTTATTGGGTGGCAACCGACGAATATTTTGTCGAGATCTTGGTTATTTCTACAATGGCGGAAGAATGTGTTGAAAATGAAACGTGAAAATAATTTTCATACAGTCTACTTAACACAATTTGGTAAACAAGCGATCCAAGTATATAGCATGTTCCAGTAACGTTCAAGCGTTTGCTGTTTGAACGCCAAGTAGTCTGTTGCCGGAACAACGTGATGCCTTAAGGTTAGCCTGCCTTCTACCGATCTGTAGCTACTCATTCTGAGTTCGGCGTATCACCTGACGACGTCACACAAAACAGAAGGGGAAGCATTTAGACAGTTTGCGCCTCAGCTAGAAGTCTCAGCAAAAAGAAAATAAAACAAAAATTTCTGCTGGGCTAAATTTTCTGAGCGACGAAACATACATGCCTGTCGCAAGAAACATCCTCACCTTGCAACATATTGTGATGAAGTTGTCGTATTGGGGAGAAATGTGCATCTGTATTGATGGAGCATAAGTTGTTACAGGCACAGGCACGTTTTGTTAACAATAGCGCTTACGAGAAACAAACGGAAGCCGTTCGCGATAATGCGCTGGAAATTACATCAGCTCCAACTTGCCTTACCCGAATCGAGGTTTCATGAGGCGTTATTAAATTCTATCCTTGAGCGCAGCACAAACGAAACAGAAAGGACACCAGAAAAAAAATTATGCGGCACGAGTGCTGAATCGATTTATGTATGACTACGTTAAGAGGCACATGTTCCCGGTACTGTCCTGGTCAGCTACACACACTTCCGCTTGATTTCCCATCGGAGAGTGTTCACAACTTTAGGCTCCAGTTCTACACTGGAACTGTTCTTTACGCTCTTCTCTAGCGCAAAGTTCGCTATTTTTAGTATTCTTTGCTATTAGACCTCCAATACGCCTTGAAATGTTAGACGGGCTAGGTGGCGCTCAAGTACAGGCGGTATTCTGAGAACACGCTTTCACGAAGACGCGCTGACTGTACTCCGCCCTCTATCGTACCAAGCTCTCCGTAGGCCTCCACAGAAATCTACTTTAAAGCGACAACAGTCGGTCATCGTCAGGCAGTGGTGTTGATCTGTAGGCCCAGTGTCATGTTTCACTGACTTTTCCAAGCGGCATTTAGTCCGTCGCTGCGAAATGTTCGCTATTCGGCAAAAACGCTACGAATAAAAAATGCGTCATATTTCCAATGCAACCTTCCATGCCCAGTGGTGGCGTGTAGGCTCCCAACAGAAGCACTGTGTCATGCTTGGCTCGACATACTGTAATTTTTTTGACTACACTCATCGCCTTTCCGTTGTGTATGATTGATAGTGTTTAGCTCAAACGTGGACATGAAAGAGGAAAACGCGCGCCTCTTGCTGGGTCCGCTGATAAGAACATTTAGCGTGTCCGGTAACAGCTACACGCAAAGCACTTTGCGTATAGCTGATTACTGGGTCCGAACCCGGTAATCAGCTATGCGTTTACGCTGTCCGGCATCCCATTGTGGGTTTGTGTACACCGGTTTGCCGGACATGCGAGATTTGCCTAACATATAAAGAATTCCAGAAATACTTGCTTAAGCACATTCGAGAGTCCGGAGTATACGAGCAGGGAGCTAATTCTACGAGAACTTGCAAGCGTACTGGAAACCCCCGGCACTGTGTTCGTTGGGTGTGCCTCTTAATGTGAACAGTTGTATTAACACGGCGTAGTGAACCAGGACCAGTTTCTGTTTTTTTTTTTTTGTCTTTTGAGGGGAGCGGGTGCACAATACGAGTAGATGACCGAAAATCCCAGCGTATTTCAAGGTGCCTTTCCCGCTTCTTCCCCTGGGATTTACCCTTTTTTTGCTCTTTTTGGAGGGGTGGTTCGGGCATCCCGTTCATTTGTAACTAAAGGGCCTGGTTAATTGTCGAGTCTAGTAAATGCGCGCATCTGGCTGGACACCAGTAAACGCAGCTTCCACGCTTTAGGATTCCGCAAAAGTGTATCTTACACTAGCACCCCCGTTGTGTTGAACAGCGCCTAGCAGTTTTTGTTTCGATGAACGGATGCTCCCGCGTTGTCTACAAATTAGCCACAGCGAAGGCGCCTTTTTAAGGCGTAATTACTTCTTTGTTAGTGATCTTCTTTTTCAGGGCATCAGGTAGAAGCAGAGACACACAGATTAAGTGCAGGATTCTCATTGTATTTGCTGCATTACAACGCAAGTGTTCACAGAAACACAATGTTCCTACCAGCTGAACGAGCTCAAGAAAAAATTAGCCCCGCCACGGTGGTCTGGTGGTTATGGCACTCGGCTGCAGATCCGAACGTCGCGGGATCGAATCCCAGCCGCGGCGGCTGCATTTCGATGGAGGCGAAATGATGAGGCCCGTGTGCTGTGCGATGTCAGTGCACGTTAAAGAAGCCCAGGTGGTCAAAATTTCCGGAGACCTCCACTACGGCGTCTCTCATAATAAAAACTGGTTTTGCCACGTTAAACTCCGCAAAACACAATAAGAAAAAAAATTCACAGCATATCCACGGAGTGAATGATGATGAGTGGGCGAAGCTCAGGAGGATCATCGTAGATCGTGCCGAGTTCCGGATTAATTTAGTTAGCGGGCACGCTACGAATCCTTATGGTTCAACTACGGACAAGTGAAATGTCCCACCGGCACTTCATTGCAAGTGAAGATCCAGTGCCTATATATATATATATATATATATATATATATATATATATATATATATTGTAAAGAAGAGAGACGTAGACACAGCGCCTTAGCTGCAGGCCGGCTGTTCTATTCTGCCCTTCGTCTTTCTCTTCGTCCTGCGCTCCTAGCGCGAGCGCCCTAGGCACGGCGAGCTGTTGGTTATTATACATTACACTATATATATATATATATGGGTGGGCGGTGAACGGTTCTCCAGCGCGAGCAGTCGGTATTTTTCAATAAAGAAACTCGCTAGAAGACGCTGCCTGCGCCAACGTTGTCTCTCGGGGGTGAGGGCGCGTTCTCCTTCTTTGCGAGCTGGTAGAGCGTTCATCTAAGAAAGAGCGTTTCCATAGTCAACGCGCGCCTATCGCTCTCTCTCTCTCTGTCTCTCTCTCTCACAAGACAGCAGATGGAAGAGTGAGAGAGCTCGCGCGCCGGGAGGCACGCGCCGAGGGCGAGCGCAAGCCTCCGTCCGCCGCGGTGGTGTAGTGGTTACGGTACTCGGCTGCCACCCAAAATACGCGGGTTCGATCCCGGCCGCGGTGGTCGCATTTTTCGATGGAGGCGAAAATGCCAGAGGCCTGTGTACTGTGCGTTGTCAGTGCACGTTAAAGAACCCCAGGTGGTCGAAATTTTCCGGAGCCCTCCACTACGGCCTTTCTCTCCTCTCTATCTCTTTCACTCCCTTTCCCCCACCCCCACGGACGCTTAGCCGTGCTCCCTACATGGGCTGCAGAAATTAGCGTCCTTTCCTAACTGAACCACAATCAATCATCAAGCCTCCCGACGTTGCATAGCTTTGCATGGTATTGTGAGTGATGTAGTTTACACGATACGATGAGTGACAACCGACCCACAGTTTAAGGAGGTTCGCCCCTAAAAATTACAGCATCTCCCACTAAAGGGGACCATGAGGCGACTATACTCGGCGACAGCTTTCCTTGACAGCACTGTGGAAGCTACAGAGCCGAATCGCCTGCATGCGCGCGCGCCAGGAAATAGTACCTATTTTATTTTCTGATTCTAATGGCTACTTGGCCCGAATAAATAAAACGTTCTTCATTATAAGGTTAGAACAAGTATGGGAAGCTGTTCATGGAAAAGAAGTTATCGTGCGCCCTAGTTTTTTTTTCCTTTTTTATTTCTTGGACGGCACCGCGTTTTCCGCACACCTGCTGCGTCTGCTGCTTGCTCTTGCAGTAAACATGGCGTTCCCGGTGCCGGCGGTGCCGTGTGCGGCCGCGAACTCTCCTTTTAGTTCTCCGAGGAGGCTATACGCTAAGTGTGACAAGAAGTGGGTCTCCAAGCAAACGAAGCAGGTTATCTGCAACGTCTACGCTGGAGTAAGGCGCCGTGAGCCCGAGCTGTCGACGAATTCTGTGTGCCGGACTGTCGCCGAACTTACCGGAGTGAGTATGCGAACGGTAACACGAATCAAGGCTGAAGCTCTGCGGGCCCCACTTTCCTCTCCAAAGCGTAAGAAACTGGATATCTCGGTCTCGGGCGAAGCTGGGAAGCGCATGACCGCCAAGACGAGGCTGCTGCGCTACGACACGTTTGCGTTGGCAGCATGGCGGCGCAAAGTGCACGGCTACTTCATGCGCAATATGTATGCACTCTCATGAAAGTTTAACTCTGACGTTCCCACTTTGCATGCATACATTTTGCTAAACACACTAGCGCTGCAAGCAAGCGAAAACCGAAACTGGAACTGAAATCGGCTGCAAGCTGCCGGACTACTTGCGTAGTAACACAAATGTGCGGAGGCCCCGCCTCCGTAGCCTTCGCTCCAATGTCAAGAAAAGCTGTCGCCGAGTATAGGTGTCGCGTTTGCATCGGTTTGACGCTAGCAGACGCTGCCTGTGTCAGCATTATCTCTCACGGGCGCGTTCTCGTTCCTTGCGAGCTGGTAAAGCGTTCATCGAAGAAAGAGCGTTCGGAGAGGTGTGTGGAGAGGAGGTGAGTGGAGAATCACAATCACCAATAAATCATCTACCATAATTAATGCTATTCAACATCATCATCATCATGCTGTTCACTCTGTCTTGCGATGTAGGTTCTATACAGCGCTCTCCTTGTCATCCTACTGTGGAACAATTGGTACTATAGACGATAGAGAAACTTGATTTTTGCAAAGAGGGGTCTACCGCATAACGCCGCGCATATTCAAGACTCGCAGCAAGACAACGGCGCATCTCTGAACAATGGAAACAGGCAAATGCTATTTCCTTCGGTCAAAGGTAGCCTGTTCAAGAGCGAATTTCACGCGGTGTTCGCGAGATAAAGTGACGTCACATTTCGTCCGTCTATCGAGTCCGTTAAGTGGCTCAGCTGGTTTTCGCAAGCGAGCTCTCACAAACTTTGTCGCCCGATACGTATACAGTGAGCGATCAACAGATAAGGTGCGGTATGTTGGCTAATATCCCCATTGCGTAACTGGTGAAAAGGAAACTCGGTCGCCTTTGCTACACTGTACGCGTGGCTGAGGACGCACAGTGCTCAGCCGTGCACTGAGAGCCACGGGTGGATGTCACAACTTCGCCTACTATATCAGAGCCGTGGAGGAGGAGCCACATGTCTAACCAAGTAGTGATAGTTCCCCCCCCCCCCCCCGTCGCCATTTATTTTGGTTGGAGCCCGCACCCGCATGGAGCCTGTTTTTTTTTTTTTTCACAGTGTAGCTGAGATAGCGGTTACGGACACGTTCGACGCCGGGCACCATCCGCACCAATTCGGTCACTTTAACGAGTCTGTGGCCGCTTACGCTGTACAATAAAGGATAGTCGGGTCCGCCACGTTATTACAAGGTCAGGAAGAGATGGTCAGCGAAAGAGAGCCTAGCTCGCTCTCCACTGAATCTGCGGCTGACGCCGCCTTCGGTCCGGATCGCGCTCATAATTTCGCACGTACATTCTTCACACGATCACTGTCTCTACATATTTCCGTAGAATGGCGTCAAAATCAGTTTTCCAGAAGCCCCTTGCAGCGAGCGACAACCAGCATACCAACCAGGCGATTAAAGCTTGGCAGGGACGATGGCTGCGGTCCGCCGAGTCGGAAACACGCTCAGGATCTACAACTGGGCTCCTATTTTTATAATATGTAAAAATTTAAAGCTACGTTACATAGTGGATCGCGTCAGAAACAAATTGCACCTGATATTTTGCTGGTGTGAACAGCAAAAGAAGTGAGGACCTCGTCCGAGGTGCCCCTCAACCTGTCAGTACGGCTGTCGGCAGGAATTGCCGAGCGCTGGATTGTGTCCAAATTCGCACCATGTGTCTGGAGTCTGCTGAACACATGGCGCGAATTTCAACCCCTTCGTGTTGTCTACCTCGCGTCGTTGATACTTGCGATGCATATTATTTATTGAGTTATTTATTCCTTACATATCAATGACATTTCTCCGTTATATGAAGGTGGCAGTGCTATACAGACTGAACAAAACAACTAAACCCTGTTCTGTATAAGCCTTGAAGAGAAAAGAACATAGCATGTTATATAATTCGTCGGTAAACTCAGCAGATATCTAAGTAGTTCGAATTCTTCACAACCACACAGATTGTGCGCCGCCATAAATAGCAAGAAAACAATGGTATCTCAAATTCTGTGAGAATTGGGGGAGAACAATATATGCGGAACTGTCAATTAGCCTGGCAAACTACTAATAAAATCTACTGACATTAAACTAGAAATTTTAGCATCGGAAATGCTGACGACGTACATGGGAATATCGTTCCAGTGTTTAACGGCGTCAGTCAATCACAATCAGTTATATGCTAATGTAAGTCAACATGTATGTCTAGCTTTTATTGTTAAATGGCTGCCTCCTACTTACATCAGCTGTCACATGTGAATTGTTGTTGTTGTTTTGTGGGGTTTAACGTCCCAAAACCAGTTCTGATTATGAGAGACGCCGTAGTGGAGTGCTCCGGAGATTTCGACCACCTGGGGTTCTTTAACGTGCACAGACATCGCACTGCACACGGGCCTCAACATTTCGCCTCCATCGAAATGCAGCCGCCGCGGCTGTCACATGTGAATGGCTTTATCTTAGCACCCATGAAGCATTTGTACACACATTATGGTTTGGACTTGTGAGAGATTAGCGTCGAAGTTGTAGTTGACATGCGGATGGTACGGTCGGTGCTGCCTTCAAATATTTCTCTAGCAGCATTCCTTTGGATATTTTTCTAACTGCAGATAGCTGCTGCCAGCGATATCCAAATTCACGCGTCGAGCGTACTTCGATGCCAGTTTTGCAGTGCTTGATTTATTTCTCCTCAAGATTATGCGACACTGTAGTTGAACAAGCAAAATCAAATGCAACGCCTATGTAACGACAAGTTCCAATTTTGGAACTGTAACTGTAGTGGGTTCCCTTCGCATCAAACGAACATGTAATGGGAACTAGTTAAAAAACTGGGAATCATCCAGGAGCAAGTTTCGTGCCTGTTTTGGAAAAACGTGTGCAGCACTGGCTCGTTGTCACGTGAAAGAGGAAAAGTAGGCGAACTTTTGCCCTCGGTTCACTACCAGGCCAAATCCAGTTAAGCGCATAGCTGCACGTTGAAGTTATCACTTGAAGGCTTCACGCATCTACGCCGCTTCCTTGGCGCGGTGAACCATAGAGGTGGTTCTTCCTCTCTTTCCTCTCGCACTTCCGATGTTACAGCTACTGTTCGAGTCCTACTAAGCAAGAACACTCCTTGTACGTGCAATACAAATGTGTTACTGCAATGGGCTTCTTTGAAATCAGTAACAACGTGTTCACCAAAATGGCGAGGCTGATTTCTGTGACAACACCAACGAACAAGGACACCGAACAATAAACACGATGAAAAAAATAGCGCTTCGGGCAAAAGAGGAAACATGCAAGTTAGCATTCGCGTTTTGTGTCACACCGCTCGAAACAGTCTCAGCGCGGCTGGCAGGTTTGTAGAGGAAAAGAAGCACCTGCGTGTGAAGGAGCTTATGACGATAGCTCGTCGACGCGTGGTGGTCAACACTGATGCTGGACAGGGACGGGGACGAGGAGGACGACGGACACCGGAGTCACGGGAAGCGTTGCGTCGCCGCTCGGGGTTCGAAGAAACAGGGCAGCACTCGGGTCTACGCCCGACCGTGCAGTGGGTAGCGATGGCCTTCCTTGACTACACCAAAGAAGCGGTGGAACTGAGGCCCCACAGAGTCGGTGGACATGACCACGAGGTTTTAAGCCGGTGGGACAGCACTCGGACCTACTCCCGACGGTGCTGTTGGTGGCACGGGTGGCTCGTTAGGTGTTGTGTGGGCACAGCGTCGGGAGCTCGGTGCCAAGCGAAACCCATAAACCCCGACTATCGTCCCACTCCAGGCACTAGCGGAAAGCTCCCTTGCCACGTCCGCGCTGGTGGAACGTCACCTTGCTTCTCCTCCAACGTGGCGCCTCACGTGCACGCTCCTTGTGCCGCCGCTGCTTCGTTTCTCCTTGCGGCCATGTACCGCAACCTCTCTTCGTCATCTTCCTCGCCTCGCGTGCTGAACCGGCGATTCTTCGTTGCCGCTCTGTCCATCGCGCCTTCGCCACAGCAACAAATACCATAGGCGCGCACTTCTCCCATGAGAATTACCACGGGTGTGGCGCTGTTTTAGGAGCTTGCTCTTTTTGCTGGGGGGTTGTCTATTGTCCATTGCGCCGTAGCCATAGTTCTCATTGCTCCCGCTAGATGTGCAGCTGTGCTCTCCGGTAGTTTCAAGAGCACTCACTAGATGGCGCGCCGCCGCTCAAGGCGGCTTGTTGCGCGCATGCTTTAGTTAGATAGGTGACCGCTAGAGGGCCAGTGAAGCCAAGGCAGCGGCGGTAAGAGCTCGCAAAGCAGCTGCAGCGCTGGCTCGCCGCCATGACCCTGCAGTGAGAGCTCGCGAGGCCGAAGAGAGACGCCATTGCCGTCAGCAAGCAAAAGCAACTACCAGCAACGAGGCGGCGGCAGCGGCGAGAGCTCGCGCAGCCGAAGCTGTACGGGCTCGCCGACAAGCGAACCCGGAGGCGGCACGGTCCAGCGAAGCCGAAGCGAAGCGGGCGCAAAGAAAAGCGGATCCCAAGCTGAGAGCCCGCGAAACATGCGGCGCGGAAGCGTCGACGAGCAGACCTCGAAGCGGCTCGGTCCACGTGACACAACTCTCGTGTCACGTCTTCGTGTGGCGATGATTGAGCAGATGTAGAGAGTATTTACGGTTTACCGGATTTAACCTCTGGAGCAAGCGCCTTCATCATGATTCACTTCGTCGATATGCTGTGATTGTTTTTTTTTTCTTTGGTGTTAACGGCGTCACATACAACATGATTTCCCCAAAATTAGGTCGGTGCAGTCAGTGAACACAAGACCAAGAAGTGTCTTCGACGAATTTATTTCCATAGTTATCAGTACAAGATTGTACACACGCAGTGCTCCATACGAAAAGACGTTCATGAGTTCACAATGCGGAGCGCACACAGTATATTCGCGGCTAAAAGAATTGTTAGACGAAATTGTGTCATAAAGTCAACTATTAACTGTGCACTATTTAAAAAAGACTATACGCACCCTTTCATCACCACAATAATGCCACAAGAATATCCACGATAACAAGAAGTAAAAAATTTTTAATATAGCCGAACCACCACAAGTGCTTTACTTATCAAAAGTGCGCAGAAATTCCTCTGCACACAGTGACCGCGTGTGTATAGGAGACACCTACAGCAACGTAACTTAAATTACGCTGCGAAGGCTACAGATCCTAAACTGCTCCCATAAATAGCTCCACACATCATGTTCAATGAACACAACACGCAAGAACATATACTAAAATCATGCATCTCATGTCAATAAGCACATTTCAGTCACTTTAGCAAGAGCGACCATGCTAACTTTAGCACATACACAAGAAGAAACAGCCATCGATATGTTTAGAAGCGTCAGGCAAATGTAGTTATGAATCCTGGACGCCGCAAACACTGTCTTATTTAGGAATGACTGCGCAGCACTCGTTTATAAACACTGCACACGAATTCTACAGTGCATAGCCATGAAGTGAAAAGTGCGTTCTCAATCTGGAATATAGCACGTGCATGGTCATGCTAAACCAGCCAGCGCGCCCTATCTGCAGCGTAGAGGAAACCAGCATTACATATAAGGTACAGTCGCCCAGTTTTTCTTTTACCTAAACGCGCGAGCCTCGACCACCGAGTTTGATAACCGCCGCACAACGGAGCTCCGCGTAGGAATGAACGAGAACACGCACGGGCGCACTACGAGCCAGTACGTGTTTAGTCGCAAGTTTAGTCTAGATTAGTGTAGTATTTTATGGTAGAATTTGCATCATCACCGACTGAAACGAAGGGCAGTCACCTTGGCTTCCGATCAAACGTGAGACATTGGCATCATACCTCATGGCATGAAGCCGTTGAAATTATCTATGGCGCCACCCACTGACACCTCATGACTTCGCTGGCCCAATTATTACCGACCTTGCAGACGCCTTTCCGTAAAACTGACATCGCCGTTGCACAAGAGTGAACCTTCAAAACATGAAATGAGACATTTCACTAACACCTCCTTCTCTTTGCATATTTCTGTTTAAGATGTCAGCAGTACTCGCTCTGGTGAAAGGACGGATGGATGGATGGATATTAGGAGCGTCCCCTTTATAACGGGGAGGTAGCCGGGCCACCAAGCTCTAGCTTTATTTCTGTTTCCTCTACAAACAATTCTTTTCCCGAATCACACATATTTTGCTGAGCAGGGCTGAGCGCCCCCTGTAGGTGACCTAACGGTCGTAACATCGCGAGTACCTCCCATTTAAGGAAAACATTCCGCCTTGTATTAAATTCGCCTTTGAGCACATAACCGACGTTCGACGGTGATACACAGTTACAGTTCTTATACATAACAATCAATCAGCAGAAACATTTCGAGTTCTGACTCTTGGCGTCATAGGTCCTTTACCACAAACAATATGCGCTCCGTCTTTACCGTTGTTATACGACGTCGGAAAAACAGGATATTCCACTACGCTTCGACCACATCATTTGCATGCGCATTCTTATGTCTGTAAATAAAGATCTCCGTAAGAAAAACAGCTAGTGTAGCGGCCAACAGCGTCACGAACGCATAAAAGAAAGAGGATAGTTCTGCAAGCTTCAGCGGTTTCATTTCGTACGATGTTTGCTCGTAGTAATTTTGCAAATGGCCAGCTCGTAGGTATTCCTCCGGAGCCCGCATCAGCCCGCCTTCCATTATCTTTCTGATGAGCTCTTGCAGACCTCTTAAGAGCGGATAATTTTTCCGAATGCCGATGGTCAGTAAAACGAAATTCATGTGCTCTCGAGATTCGATGAGCTTCCCTTTATCGGGGCTTCTCAACCAGGATGGCAGCGATGGAGCGTAGCAGATGCGGCCCTCTGTAAGGGCGCACTTTAGGCACTGAGCGTACGTGAGCTGCACCAGTTTCTCTCGGTGCTTGTACGCCTGAAATGCGGAGCGCAGCTTTCTGTGAAGGTTTCCGATGTACTCCTCACTCGTTACACGCTCGTGAAGAAACGAATCTTTGACCACGCAGGGAACCACGCGTCCCTCGTCCAACCCACGCTCGAGTTCGGCAAGGGTGTCCATGTGGTCGGGAAAAGCACGCAAGGTCACACGAGATGTTAGCTCGCTTCGAAAGTAGTTGGAGAACGGCAGCATTGCGACCATCCACAAGCCGCACACGAGAGTGGCCAGGCACGTCAGACGGCCTATTCGAGGAAGCGAGTGTGACGTGGAATAGAAGGATGCCAGGAGGAACATGAAGGTGCTGGCCAATGCATCCACGCTGCAGCTCCTTGCGCGATCCGCATTGGTAAGTACCAAGACAAGCAGTGTTAAAAACAGAGCTACGGCTACCAGTGTTAGGCCAAACTTGGAGTCGTCCAAGATGTCACTGAAAGCTAACAGCACCAGGTTGTTCCGCTTGACATAGAAGCTTTCGTACCAGTAGCCTATCGCTCCGGGGATGTGAACGTCTCTCATGCCAGCCGGGTTCGCCGAGGCTAAATTGCGGTGAACGTCCACGATTCCGCGAAACAAATCTACAGCAAGTGGAGCTGCTGTGGCGTAGAACGTCTGAACTACACTTACATTGTAATGTTTCATCGCATCAAATATTAGATCAGTCTCATAGGAGTTGCAGCTCTGTTTACTCTTGACACGCCGGAAATGCGGTATATCGATGCAAGCGGCCCGGATAACTGTATTCCTCAGCTCTGAGTGCTTGCCAAGAAGTGGCTTGCCTAGCCGCTCGACACAGCCTCTTGAGAATACGGCTGGAGACACATTGGCAGGTGTGGTCAATTTCGTTCGATGGATCTGTTTACTTCCGCCTAACTCGCAGGAGAAATTTCTGAATGGAGTCTGTGAAACATGCAAACTTAATGCATTGATAGATTCCTCATCTGGCGCCAGGAGTATCCAGTGCACCATGTAAACGAAGATACTAGATACGGAGAAGACCTTAAGGCATTCTGAAGCGTGCTCTCCGATGCTGTGCATAAGCACGATGGTCCTTACATCGTCGACGACGTTTCTCCTGATGAATTTGAGTAAGAGCGTGCGTTCTCGTAGCTTGTACGTAGCCATCGACCAAGGAAGTCTATTCAACCAGAAGCGACTCTCAGGGTCCCAGTTCCGCCCGCATGTCGCTAGGGCCACTCGGTCGTGCGGCCTTATGTGCGAGCGTAATCTGCTGATAATACGGGCCAAGTCTGTCTCTCGCAGAGTCACCGTTCGCGGCTTCCTGTTATAAACTTGTGTTGGTCCAAGTAATAAGAAGACTATAAGCAGCTTATGCATACTATTCACTGTAATGATCTTACACATTAAATAAGGAGCATGTTTAACACCGAATTTGCCCCTATACAGATACAGCACTCAAAGGGGGGGGAAATCAGCCCCCCTAATTTCAACTTCCCTTGTCCGTATTTCTCAAAATTCCTTGCTTTAATTTTCCGACGTAATTCCTGAGAATTATTCTTCGTAATTATTTGCGAGTGGACCCTCCGGAATTAATCAAACTTCCTTAGACTATGAAGAGCACCTCTGAGGGTTAAGTTGAAGTACGCCTTCCTTGCCGCATATGTTTGACAATGCACATTACTTAAGCAAACTCTGCGATTTAGCCAGGCGCCGTATTCGCTTAAGCCATCAAAACCGCCGAGCGCCTGCAAATGCGGCTTCAAGTGCACCGCAAATCAGGGCTCAAAGATGTCTATTTTGCAATTACTTCTGTATTCTCACCTGATTATTCAGAACATAGGCTACTACTGGCGAACTTCTTCTATCGCTTCAAGTATAGCAGACACATAAGCACAACTAGGTTTAAGGCCACTTTGGAGAATTGAATAAGAAAAGGTGCCACAAATCGATTCGCAATGAGCAACCCTGAAATACGTCGATGTCCAAATCGAAGATTATACTTTCCTGTTTAAACGCACTAAAGATTTGTCTAGTGTCAATGCAGCTTGATACATCAGCCGATGCCCTCAGAGGAGGCGCAACAGAGATCCGGATGAGGCTGTTCTGCTCCTCGTTTGATCAATGTGGCTCGTTCTAGGAACCCTGTATTTCACCGGTAGATGCTTCAGGAAAGCCTGGATGCGATTATTGCTCAGGTACAACAGAACCACGGGAAAGAGCACATTTCTGGACGAACAGTTCGGAGACTCAAAGTGGTTTTCAGGCTGGTAGCCTTCGGAGCGTCCCTTATATTGATTTCCGCGGCAGACCAGGAGTGTCTTCTTCAAAGGCTGTAATGCTCATCCCCCAACCTAATGCGGCGAAGTGAATTTGGTAGAACTACCGTTCTGGTTATATACGAAACCGTAAGGCCAATTCTTTGCCATTCTACGAAAAAAATAGTGTGTAGAAACATTTTCAATATCCGCCGTTTGACAAGTATTATACTTGTAGGCAATACGACAGCGGTAATTACCAGAAACATAGCAACCAATTGGGCAGACAGGGTGTCTGCCCAATTGTCCAGCATGAGTCCCCGTAAACAGCATCCTAAACGGTGGAAAGAAATCTACGCAGGAGAAATAAAAAGCAGGACGGTACCCGTCTGCCCTTGTCAGCTTCGTTTGTTACTCTATTTTTACCCAGCATTCCACAATGCGCTCATGAGAACTCGTTCCGTAACGAATATGCATGAAGCAGCTGAATGGCTCCCGTAATTGTCTCCGTCTCCTATTCCCGTCCAACGTGTCTCCTGGCGCCGTTTGTTGCTTGGGACAATTTTTAACTAATTAACTTTTAAGGGCCACACAAATTACACGGCGTGTTGGCGCTATTCATCATTCTAATCCTCATTTTTATAGACAAAGACGCACTGCTACAAACACATATTAGTGACAAACGGGAAGCAGCCTTGACAAAGGTAACATGTTTCAAACATTTCAGGCGCTCGGTAGTGGCCTTTGAATATGTTTTGCTGCATTTTTTGTAAAAATGTAATAGAAAATGCAGGGAACACGAGTGCCATTAAAAGCTCACTGTAACAGTGTATTGTCGCAGATGGCTTCACATTCAGAATATCGAGCCGTAGGTCGACTCGTACATGCTTCAGAACTATCACCTCTCGCAAAAAAAAAACACAGAAAAACAATACAGCTAGAAACATTCTGGCTTGAGTACGAGCCACAAGAACATAATATTGTGCAGTTATGTTTAATTTTTAGTAGGGATATATTCGTACCTCCGCCGCGGTTTCCTGCTGGTCTTTGAAAGTTTCTGGGGTCCCTTAAAATATGTGGTTTCTTTTATTCTCTCGAGCTACCGGCCATCACGTCTCACTGACTATCCCCGCACGCTCCAACCCAGACACTATTGAAGAGTTTCGTGCAGTGATGATGAGCTTCGTAGCGCGTACAATAGGCAGAGACACATAAAAGGGAGACAAACGAAGGCTAACTACAAATTCTATTTCATCATGGGAAAATTACTGGACATAAAAACACCAATCTCCAATGAGCGTGACTAAAACAATGAGCGTGCCTTTGAATGAGGTTCCAAATGCTGAAGCAAAATTCAAGAATTTTGAAAAAATCAGAAAAGCAAGTTATTTAGCGGTGACTGCCACCGATGGTTGTCTAGTACGCTTGCCAGCACGATATTTTATATGGAGCACTTTCGTTGTTTCAAGTGTTTGCATTTATTAGAACACCACATCGAAATGACACAGCTTGAAGTGATCAGACATGTTTTCTTCCCCAGGGAATCTTCTGAATATTCTTTGAGGCGCACCGAGATTCAGCGACTGGTTCGGCCTATATATATATATATATATATATATATATATATATATATATATATATATATATATATATATATATATATATATATATATATATATATATTGTCACGGCGCTACGGTGCTCGGTGCCCCAATCGCGGACCAAGAGAGACTACCCTCAGCAGTCGTCTCCTTCGTCTTCCTTGCGATTGTCGCCTGTCTTCCTTTCGTAGCGCCGTGGCAATATATATATATATATATATATATATATATATATATCTGCAGGTAAACCTAAGTCCCTAAACACCACCTAATCGGCATTTCTTTTAATCCTCTATTACACCACAGCTGCTTTTAGTTCCTTTCCGTTATAGCATTTCTTGCAACGGCCTGGGAGCGCAACTTTTTGGGAGCGCTCTAAACCACTTCAACGTCCTAATGGCCGGCAACATTTTTCATGTCATGAGAACAATGATGAACTTCAGAAACAGCCACAAAGTGCTTTCATCAAAGTGCTATGGCAGTTCTGTGAAGCTGTTGATTGTACACCCTTCACTATTCGTATTACATCATCCGGCGCTCTGCTAATAACCTCTTCTGGGAGTCCTTCTAAATGCAGCCTTAGTACTTGTTCTGAAAAGTTTCTTTCATTAACGGACAACAACACTTTACTGAGGCCTCCCTGCGACACGACACTGATATAGCGCTTTTTACTATCTTCGAGTGCCCTGGCTTGTGCTAGCTTAAAGTAGGCTTTTTCGATCTAGGTCTCTGCATTCAGCATATATTGTTGGGTTGAAAGTCGCAAGGTCTAGAAAATCTTGTTCATTTTCCTTAGCAATCGCATCGGTAAACTTAAGCCCTTAGCCACATTCGCTAGCTACTCTTAGTACATCTGCCACTTTCTACCCATGTTCAGCCCTATCAAATATAACGGAAAAGATCACCAACACAACGAACTATTATTTTAGCCAATCGGTCCATTCCAAGATGAATGTTGCGGTCGACCCGTGCTCGGAAATTGCCACTGAGTAAAATGCAATTTTCCAACGAATGCATATCCCATGTTTTCGCACATGCATTGCTACATTGCAACCCACAAAAGTAGAACACAGATAAAAACAAAGCACTTCCATAAAGCTTTCCACTGATAGTCCGCTTTCATTTCGAGACATTATTTCATAATCGTATTCGCAAGCCCAATGTCTTACGCTTTTTAACTACTCTGAGTGGCGAGTCCAGTAAAATAAATCTTGTACGTCAGGCCTAGGGGCTCCGCAACTCTTTGCGTTGTCTTCCCTGAAATATTGCACAACCGTCTCTGAATTATCGATTACTAACGGATTGGCGATTTTTAATGTAGAAAGTCCTATTTTATAAACCTTGCTGTGTGCTGTTTCCATGTGCTTCTTTTATTAAGACTGGCTCTGTACAGTTTGTCAGGCTTGTGCTTTTTACTTGGTAAAAAGCACTTCAAGATGCAGGCGCTTCTCTTTCTGGACGGAAGTACACAGGATTTCAAAATTAACGGAACATTGTAATTCAGTGGCACGCTCTTTTTCTTTCGCCGACTTTGCCACACTTCTGTAATTCTTCTCATAGCTTCACATGATTTTTGTACGAAACGTTCCTTCATGCAAAACAAAGAAGCAGCCTACTTTATGGAACGTCAGAACACATGACACCCTAAAAGCCATGTTTCTTTCTATTAGGTTGAGCTTCATGGGACTTATGCATGCAGTTGTCGCTCTTGCGATGGCGTCTCCACCTTCAGAAACACACCTTGTACGTTCTTTTTGAAGAACCAGACGGGAAGCAGCTCGAGCTGCTGCCATACTCGCAGGTGGACACGGCTCCGGTTTCAGTGAGAACTCAGGCCCAAGCGGCACAAGCTTGTCGTCGGCGTCAGGAATCTTGACGGTGGGAAAAAGAGGCCTCACCATGTTCCAGATGACATCCGTTGTCGTATCCGCTGTTTTGAACTAGTTGAGGAACAGGCGTAGTACATAACCACCGGATTGTGTATTCCACTCTACGCACAGGCAGTCTTCGTGGTATCGGACCGCACTATGAATGGGCATGATTAGGTTTACCCTCACTCCTCCTCATCTTCTTCTTCCTCGTACTCGCTTTACTTCACCCCGACCTCAGTCTCCTTTCGCATCCGCTTGCTATGTAAGGCTATACTACGCTATACAAGGCTACACTATGCTTCCCTCTCTGTGCCCTCGTTCTGTCCCTCCTCCCAGGCATCGATTCTATTTCTCACCTTCTTGCTGTGCTACAGTATCCGCAGATATGCCTTGCTGTTCACCACGTCTAAAGAGTCCGCCGAGGTGGTGTAGTGGTTAGGGTGCTCGCCTTCCACCCAAAAAACGCGGGTTTGATCCCGGCCCCGGCGGTCGCATTTTCGATGGAGGCGAAAATGCCAGAAGCCCGTGTACTCTGCGATGTCAGAGCACGTTAAAGAACCCCAGGTGGTCTAAATTTCCGGAGCCCTCCACTATGGCTTTCCTCTCCTTTCTGTCTTATTCAGTCCCTTTCCCCTATATCCCACGGACGCTTAGCCGTGCTCCCTAGATGGGCTGCAGAAATTAGCGTCCTTTCCTTAACCTAACCACAATCATCATTACGTCTAAAGACTCTTTTCCAAGGTAGCGTCAATCACTGGCGGGGCTTTTTGGTAGAACACCTGCCTGCCACGCAGACAACTTGGGTTAGATTTCCACTCCAACTCAGCTAGCCTCCTTGTCATGGCGCACAAAATATTCGAAGGAATCGTAAAGTATGTTGCAGCTAAAGCGTTCTGATATGGTTGCGCGAAATTTTAGCTAGGTGCGAGCAATTGTGTCAGTTTAGCGAGGGGGAACACTGGGGCTTGTCAATAGTACCTCTTTGGCGCATGCCCGATACGCCTATTTTTCGGGTGACGACATATTGTTTAGCTCGAGCTAGAGGAGCTTCTCTATTAAAACTAAGCTTGCAGCTAGTAAGAGCCGCCGCCCCACTACCCAGTTGAAAATCCCACCAGAGTGGGTCTGGTGTGTTGTGGTGTGTTTTGGTGTTAACACCAGAATACACTGGTGTGTTCTGGTGTACACGCCAGAATGGGGTGGTGTGTTCTGGCGTAAACACCAGCCTGGTGTGATATGTTGTGGCATACCCACCAGACTGGTGTGGTGTGTTCTGGCGTACACGCCAGCATGGGGTGGTGTGTATTTTAGCCAATCGGTCCATTCCAAGATGAATGTTGCGGTCGTCCCGTGCTCGGAAATTGCCACTGAGTAAAATGCAATTTTCCAACCAATGCATATCCCAGGTTTTCGCACATGCATTGCTGCATTGCAACCCACAAAAGTAGAACACAGATAAAAACGAAGCACTTCCATAAAGCTTTCCACTGATAGTCCGCTTTCATTTCGAAACATAATTTCATAATCGTATTCGCAAGCCCAATGTCTTACGCTTTTTAACTACTCTGAGTGGCGAGTCCAGTAAAATAAATCTTGTACGTCAGGCCTAGGGCTCGGCATCTCTTTGTGTTGTCTTCCTGAAATATTGCACAACCGTCTCTGAATTATCGATTACTAACGGATAGGCGATTTTTGATGTAGAAAGTCCTATTTTATAAACCATGCTGTGTGCTGTTTTCATGTGCTTCTTTTATTAAGACTGGCTCTGTACAGTTTGTCAGGCTTGTGCTTTTTACTTGGTAAAAAGCACTTCAACATGCAGGCGCTTCTCTGTCTGGACGGAAGTACACAGGATTTCTAAATTAACGGAACATTGTAATTCAGTAGCACGCTCTTTTTTTTTTCGCCGACTTTGCCACATTTCTGTAATTCTTCTCATAGCTTCACATGATTTTTTTACGAAACTTCCTTCATGCAAAAGAAGAAGCAGCCTACTTTATGGAACGTCAGAACACATGACACCCTAAAAGCCATGTTTCTTTCTATTAGGTTGAGCTTCATGGGACTTATGCATGCAGTTGTCGCTCTTGCGATGGCGTCTCCACCTTCAGAAACACACCTTGTACGTTCTTTTTGAAGAACCAGACGGGAAGCAGCTCGAGTTGCTGCCATACTCGCAGGTGGACACGGCTCCGGTTTCAGTGAGAACTCAGGCCCAAGCGGCACAAGCTTGTCGTCGGCGTCAGGAATCTTGACGGTGGGAAAAAGAGGCCTCACCATGTTCCAGATGACATCCGTTGTCGTATCCGCTGTTTTGAACTAGTTGAGGAACAGGCGTAGTACATAACCACCGGATTGTGTATTCCACTCTACGCACAGGCAGTCTTCGTGGTATCGGACCGCACTATGAATGGGCATGATCAGGTTTACCCTCACTCCTCCTCATCTTCTTCTTCCTCGTACTCGCTTTACTTCACCCCGACCTCAGTCTCCTTTCGCATCCGCTTGCTATGTAAGGCTATACTACGCTATACAAGGCTACACTATGCTTCCCTCTCTGTGCTGTCGTTCTTTCCCTCCTCCCAGGCATCGATTCTATTTCTCACCTCCTTGCTGTGCTACAGTATCCGCAGATATGCCTTGCTATTCACCACGTCTAAGGAGTCCGCCGAGGTGGTGTAGTGGTTAGGGTGCTCGCCTTCCACCCAAAAAGGCGGGTTTGATCCCGGCCCCGGCGGTCGCATTTTCGATGGAGGCGAAAATGTCAGAAGCCCGTGTACTCTGCGATGTCAGAGCACGTTAAAGAACCCCAGGAGGTCGAAATTTCCGGAGCCCTCCACTATGGCTTTCCTCTCCTTTCTGTCTTATTGAGTCCCTTTCCCCTATATCCCACGGACGCTTAGCCGTGCTCCCTAGATGGGCTGCAGAAATTAGCGTCATTTTCCTTAACCTAACCACAATCATCATTACGTCTAAAGACTCTTTTCCAAGGTAGCGTCAATCACTGGCGGGGCTTTTTGGTAGAACACCTGCCTGCCACGCAGACAACCTGGGTTAGATTTCCACTCCAACTCAGCTAGCCTCCTTGTCATGGTCGCATAAAATATTCGAAGGAATCGCAAAGTATGTTGCAGCTAAAGCGTTCTGATATGGCTGCACGAAATTTTATCTAGGTGCGAGCAATTGTGTCAGTTTAGCGAGGCGGAACGCTGGGGCTTGTCAATAGTACCTCTTTGGCGCATGCCCGATACGCCTATTTTTCGGGTCACGACATATTGTTTAGCTCGAGCTAGAGGAGCTTCCCTATTAAAACTAAGCTAGCAGCTAGTAAGACCCGCCGCCCCACTAGCCGGGAGCAGTGGTTGAGCGAGGAGCACAGCAGAAGGGAGAGACCGCAGCCGCCGGTAAGCTCATATCAGATAGCTAAGTAGTTCGAATTCTTCCGGCTGACGCACATTGCGTGCCGTCATAAATTACAACAAAACAACGGCGTCCGAAAAGCTTTATAAGTGGGAGAACTGAGCGAGAGAAATATATCCGGAACTGTCAATTAGGCTCGCAAAACACTAAATAAGCTTTCCTTTCATGTTAAACAAACTTGTAACGCGTTCCTTTCATGTTAAACAAACTTGTAACGGTAACTCGCTTCAAAGCATGGGATCATTGGGGACAGATCTTTTGTTCCTCTTTTGGAGGAACGTGTACAACATGGCTTGTTGTCATGGAAAAGGGGAAAAGCGGACGCACTTTTGCCCCCAATCCACTACCGTTTTCGGTAGTGGATTGGGGGCAAAAGTGCGGAATACTTTCGAACATAGAATTTGCCCGTATACAGATAAGCACTCAGAGGAGAAAGAAATATATCCCCCTAATTCCAGCTTCCCTCTTTCGCGTTTTTCGAAATCACTTGCTTTAGATTTCCTAATTTCCGAGAATTGTTCTGCTTAATGATTCGCTAGCGGACGCTCCGGAATTCCTCCAACTCCCTTAGACTATGAAGAGCCCTTCTGAAGGGGCCAAGTTGAAATACGGCTGACTCACTGCACATGTTTTACAATACAGATTGTGAGCAAACTTTGTGATGCAGCCGCGCCGTATTGACTTAAGCCATCAAAAACGCTGAGCGCCTACAAATGCTGCTTGGCCTTCGCCGCAAATCAATGCTCTACTCTTCGTACTTTCCAAGTACCTCGATATTCGCAGTTGATTATTCAGAACGTAGGCATCTACAGGGCGAACTTCTTATATTGCTTCAAACATAGCAGTCACAAAGCAAAGCTAGATTCAAGGCCACTTTGGGGAATTTAATAAGGAAAAGTGCCATGAATCAATTTCGCACTGGGCAACCCTGGCATACGTCGATGTCCGAAACGGCGATTACACCTTCCTGTTCATAACGCACTAAAAGTCTGTCCATTGTCCATGTGGCTTCACACATCCGCCAATATCCTCAATGGAGGCCCAAAAAAGACGCCGGTGGGCTGTTCTGCTCCTCGTTTGATCAATAGTGGCTCGTTCTGGGAAACCTGTTTTTCACCGGTAGATGCTTCAGAAAAGCCTGGATGCGATTATTCCGCAGGTACAACCTAACCACGGGAAAGAGCAAACTTCTGGACGAAGATTTCGGAACCTTCAAAATCATTTTCGGGTTGGTGGGGGATGTCCCTCATTTTGGTTTCTGAGACAGACTAGGAGTCTGTTCCGTGAATGCTATAATCGCCCCAGGACGATTCTGGTTGTGTACGAAACCGTAAATTGAATTCTTTCACCTTTCAGAAAAGAAAAAATGGGGTGTTAAAGCATTTTCAATATCTGCCGTTTGACAAGAAAGCGTATTGTACTTGTAGCAACATGAAGGCGATAATTAACAAAAGAGAATAACAAAGAATACAAAAGTGTCTGCCCTCTTGTGCGGCAAGACTCGCCGTAAATAGCCTCCTAAACGGTAGAAAGAAATCTACGCAGGAGAAATTAGAAATAAGCATGAAGGTGCCCCCCTGCTTTTGTCTCTTTCGCTTGTTACTCTTTTTTCCCAGAATTCCACATTGCGCTCGTGAGAGCCCGTTCAATAATGAATACGCAAAAACCAGACGAATCGCTCCTGTAATTGTTCCAGTCCAACGTGTCTCCTGGCGCCGTTTGTTGCTTCGGCCAATTTTTAAATAATTAGTTATTCATGGACACTCGAATTATACGGCATGTTGGCGCTATACATAATTTGTGAGCCTCATTGCCATAGTCTGCGCTTAGTTGTGAAAGAAGAAAGGTACGATGCGCTACAAACACTCATTAGTGACAAACGGGGACCACGCGTGACAAAAATGATGTTTCAAATTTTTTGGGCGCACAGTAGTGGCCTTTGCATGTCCTTTTTCTTTGGCTGCTTTTCAGCCAACGCGCAATAGGAAATGCAGAGAACTCGAGCGCATTTACCGGTTCGCTATAGTGTATCGTCGCACGTGGCTACGCACAAGTTGGCAATAGTGATCCGCGGGTCGACTCCTACACGCTTCATAACTGTCACTTATCGCAAATAAGGAAAGAAAAACAAACCTTACTGCTAAAAGACACTCGAGCCTGGTGATAACTATAAACCGCAGGCACAAACACCTTGTGCAATTATCCTTCCTTTATTTTAGTAGCGACATATTCGTGCCTCAGGGCCGTTATAAAGCTACCGAACGGCACGGTTTACTCCTGACCTTTCCAAGAAGGCGAACTTTTCAGCGTTGATTAAAATGCAGGGGTTTTTTTTCTTTCTCTGGAGCTTGCCACCCGCCACGCCTTACTGGCTATCCCCGCACGCTCCAAACCAGGACACTGTTGAAGAGTTTACTGCAGTGGTGATGAGCTTCGTAGCGCGTACAATAGACAGAGACACACAAAAGGGGCCAAACGAAGGATAACTACTAAGTTTTTCTGTCATTTTTCGTAATTGACTGAACGTAAAAACACCAATCAGCAGTAAGTGTGAACAAAGCAAGTCATCTTCCTTTGAATAAGGTCACAAAGCTTGAAGCACAATTGAAGAACTTGAAAAAAAAATTCGAAACCCTAATTCTTTGCCGGCGGGTACCACCCATGGCTGGCTAATACATTTGCCAGCATAACTTCTATGTGGAACGCTCTTGTTATTTCACGTATTTGTTTTTATTAGAAAACAAGTACCAGTACCACAAAACACCGGATCGCAATGACCCAGCTTGCAGTGACCAGAAGAGTCTGAAGAAGTTTCCTTCTCCAAAGGAATTTATTGTTCTTCTAGACGGGCGTTGCTGCAACAACTGGTTAGCCCTATACATGTATATTTCCACAGGTTAACGGAAGTAACGAAACACCACCTATTCACACGTTATAAACCTTGATTCGTCTATTCGAACACATCTGAATTTCCTTTCCGTTTTGTAAAATTCTATGCCAACAACCTGGCAAAAAATTTGCAACTTGTTGGAAACGCTGAAAGCAACTTCAACGCCATAACGGCTGGCAACATTCTTCAAGCCATGAGAACAATGATGAAGATGAGAATAATTGAAACCAAAAGAATTTTATCTTAATTTTCATTCCTGCTTCGCCAAGCCACACAAAAATACTCTTTAATGTCAAAATTGTCTTGGCCAGTCCCCTGTATTAGGTATGTGCCATCTAACAGAGGAGAAGAAGAACGTAAGAGACAACGGCAACCAAAATTTATAGCAAACAATGCTCTGTACCAAGAAGGCGGATTCATCACTTTAGCTTGCAGGTACCGTATCGTCCCCGTCAAAACATATTTAAAAATTTATCCTTCTTCACAGAAGCGAACACACTTCGTGTTCTCTACTGAAGCTCTAACAATTTTTAATGACCTTGGTCTCGCATATACAAACCCCAAGTTTTGTTTGTGCGAAATCAGCTAGAGGCTTTAGATGTTAACATTCGCGATATCGTCTCAACGGATAAAATCCAATGTTAAAATTGAATTGGTTAATATATCTCTTAATGCCAAACTCCTACCTTCCAGCTAGATATTTGGTAGGCTTGTTAGAAGATCATTCACGTCAGTTGGGAATTAATAATCTAATTGCGACCGATGCGTCCATGCGTGAGGAGAAAGCGGGAGTGGGCATTTTTTCGGAGATTTTGTCTTGGTCATATACCTTGCATCTTTCTTTGTTTGCGATAATAATGGTGCCCCACTTGTAAACTGTAAGCGGCCATTACAAAATTTCGCTCGTCGCATCCCCCCATTGAATTTTTATTTACACAGGTCTGGTCTGGCGCCATTTCCGTTATGCTGTTATTGTCAGGAGCCTGAAAGCTTTGATCATTTTTAATTACCTGTCAGCGTTATATTAGTGAGAAGAAAGGCATTTCGAGATGTTATTCAGGAACTTAAGTGTTGCCCTGAATTCTCAGAATATTCTTTCCTTTGGAGCGTCCTCCCTTGGCTACAGCAACAGGGACGTCTGCTTAGCCATATGCAATTACTTTCGTGAAACAAGAATTCATTGCTAATTCATCATTCCAGTCGAAAACTTGGTACCTCGAAATTGCTCCCACTAGTTCATTACACTTCAAATTATTTTCTCATAGTTCATCTGTATTACAAAACAGTCCATCATTCTTTAACGTTTGTTTCTTCCTGACGCTGCCGATTTCTCCGTCTGACTTAGTTCTAGCTCAATTTTTCGGCCCTATCTCAACCGCCGGCTTCATGGCTAATCCCCCGTAGTGGGAAAGTGCCACATACCAAGGAACAAACAAACGGCAAGAGCTTCCTTTCATGTGCTATGGATTTGAAGCTGTTGATTATCCGCCCTTCACTATTCGAATTAACTTCGTCCAGCGCTACTACTGGGCTGAAAATCGCAAAGTCTAAAAAATCTGGTTCATTATCTTTAGCAATAGCATAGATAACTTAAACCCTTCGCCATATTCACAAAAATTTAGTAAATTCGCCGCTTTGTACCCATGTTCAGACTGCGGAAAAAATCATCAACAAAACGAAAAATTATTTTAGCCTATCAGTCCAATCGAAGATTAATCTGTCGCTCCCCACGCGCTAGGAAATTGTCGCGGAAAAAATGTTATTTTCGAACCTGTGCATATACCTGGTTTTTGCACATGTATTGCTACAATCCAACCGACCAAAGTAAACTCAGATAAAGCCAGCAGCCACTTCATAAAATCATCCGCTGATAGTCCGCTTTCATTTCAAAACTTAAATTCATCATTATAGTCACAAATGCACAGCATTACGCTTTTTCACTAATGTAAGTGTGCAGAATGTAAAATAAATCTTATACGTCAACGCTAACGGCTCATTGGGTTTTCTTCGCTCAAATGTTGTACAACCGCCTCGCAATTACCGATTACTATCGGGTCGGAGATTGTTAATGTGGAAAGCTGTCTTTGCATAAAGCATTCTGCCTCCTGCTGCCAAGCGTTTCTTCCATTAGGAATTGCCCGGAAAATGTTAGCAGACTTGTGCTTTGTATTGGAAAAAAAAAATACACTACAATGTGGAGGCCCTTCTCCTTCTCAACAGAACTACATAGGATTTCTAAATTCAGGCAACAATGTAATTCAGCAGCGCGCTCTTTTTCTTTCACCGGCTTTGCCACCTTTCTGAAATTCTTCTCATTGCTTCACAAGATTTTCGACGAAACTTTCATTCGGGCAAAACAAGAAGCACCCTACTTTAATGAACAGTCAGAACACGTAGCACGCTAGAAGCTGTGTCTCTTTCTACTAGGTTGAGCTTTATGGGAGTTTCGCATGCAGTTGTTGCTCTTACGATGGCGTCTCCACGTTCAGAAACACACCTTGCTCGTTCTTTTCTAGGAACCAGACGGGAAACAGCTCGGGATGCTGCCAGCCTCGTAGGTTGAGGTAACGCCGGTAACAGTGCGAACTCAGGCCCAAGCTCCACAAGCTTCTCGTCGGCGTAAGGAATGTTGAGAGTGAGAAAAACATAGGCTTTACGATGTTCCAGAGGACATCCATTGTTCTATCGGCTGTTTTGCACCAGTTCAGGAACAGGCTACGGATATAACCGCCGCATTGTGCATTCCACACTACGAGCGGGGAGTTGCAGCTGTCACGATTCAGCTGCAATGATACGGAGCGTTCTTCTCGTAGTATGTGCTCGTTTAGTGCTGAGTCTGTGGTGACGGCACACGCGCTCTCCTGTTCGACAGCCAGGGCGCCCAGGAAAGCGTTGTTGTTCCTACCCGCTTTATATCGCCATTTTAGCGCACCTCCTTTTAAAGATTTTCGGAACTGGTATGTCATATCAGTAGCCGGCAGATTGCTATGTTCCGACAGAATTCTCCGACCACGCTATCAACACATTACTGTGATATCCGAGAAGTATCCCACCAGAAAGAACACTGCAGAAGGGAAATCCTTATGCACACACTGAAGGAAGGAAGGAATGAAATAGTACAGAGGGAAAGGCAAGGACGTGAACCAGTGCAGGACAACCGGTATGCTGCCCTGCACAAGAGGTGAGGGATGGGGGAGATTGAAATTTGAAAGGAAAGAGGGAGGGATAGAGGAGAGAATAATGCCATTATAGCACATTGTCGGAGTCAGTGGCTCCTGCATGATGTGCGGCTTTACATGTTACAGATCGCTTGTGCAAGTCAGTCGTTTCAAGAACTTCAGCAGCGCCTTTGTCGCCTTCAGCTGCGATGGCTTGTGTGGTCGACATTCTAGAATGGCATCGAACGACATCAGTTGCAGGTCAGGGTGAGCGAGATCGAACGCCAGTTATCGCCTCTGCATGTTATATTGAGGACACGCATTATTCTTGCCTGAGCCCATCCAGTGTTTTCAAAACACATTTAAAGTACCATGCTCTCAAACTGACCTCAGGAGCGGCCTCGTGTCACTAATATAGTCCTGAAATTTGCGCCGCGAAGGGGGAGGGGGGTCAAGGTCTGTCTCAAAAAGATGTCTGCTACTTTTCCACTTGAAATGAGGTCTTCCGATGTACCACCACCAAAATCATGTTTGTCAGCCTTCGAAAAATATGTCAACACCCCTCTACAGTGCGACTGTATTCGTGATGGCCGATTTTATAACAGTCTCGTGTGGGCCAGCCACTAGCAGAACGTCAGCGTGATGTCAATACAGCGAGACGCAAAATAAGTCTACAGTGAAGCCCTCCTACGAACCTCATAACCTCCAGCCACTGTCCCTCCAGCCAGGCTGCAAACTGTGCGCTCTTAAAACTTTGCACGTAACCGAAAGAAAGCTGTAAGTGCCAAAAGAGATTGGCAGGTGCGTAGATTTATATATTTTCGCTCCTATTTACGGGTGTAGCATTAAATACCTGCGCACGTGAATTCGAAGGAAGCGCTTGGAGCCTCAAATCTCTCCGACCAACACGTCCCGGACCACGCCGCTAACTGAGTCGCTTCTACAAAGTAAAATACTCCTTGAGAACGTCACATGTCCATGCCTGGAGTCCTTGGACCCTTGCGATTTCTTCGGCGTGCAGGATGGCCCAGAGTTTGTCGGCGACGTCTTGGCCGAGCAGGGCAGCTTACCAACGCGCCCCGCGTTTAGCGATTGCCGTATCTAGCGCATTTGTAGCTCAATTCATAATAATTATGACAGCCACGCAGTAAATTTCACGTAGCCTTATGTATTTTGAAGAAAATACGCACGAAATACGATGAGCTAGTGACACATGTAGCTTCTTGCCACTTTACAGATTCCGTCAGATAAAGCAGAGCTTAAGCTTTATTCCGTAAAAGAAAACTATCCTTTAAAATATACAACTTTCCACAAGTAATGAATACCTCCTCTATACCCGGCCCGTTTTCCTCAGTAATGGCGCCAGCACTGATACCTGACGCCGTACGAGCGGGCGCACATCTGTCTATCTCTGCAGAATCTCCAGATCTCGGAGTATTTAACGCTGCACCTCTCATTACCTCAAAAGCGCCGTGACTAACACACCGTATCCGCCCAGTTCATCTTGCCCATTTTCTTAAAGCAAGCGTTGTGAGAGCCTGCCCTCCGGTAAGATGTGTTCGCGTGCCTCTATGTCCACGACCAAGTTGCACGTTGGTTCAACTAGCGCGCCATGCTTTACTGCAAAATATAAGGCCTATTAACGTTACGAATATACTTATAGCAGTTGCATGTGTTGTTGTTGTTACAAATAGAACGCCTGTGGTGGGACACCTTGGTTTTTCTTGCTTATTGACACTTACTTTTGCACCGTCGTGGAAGGTTACTTGATGTGTGCGCACGTTTCTTCCTCAGCAAATATGATGCCTTGCCTTACGATATTCCAGTAAAAAAGAGCACAACTTCGGCAGCGCATAGGTGACAGCGGCAATTGACGCTGTCAATTATGCCAGTCCTTCGCAGTGATGGGGCCTGCTTTACATACATTTACCACTTATCCCGCAGTGCTGGTACACGCAAGGTGTTATCGACCTCCTCACCGTGGTCCATGCCTGGGCAACTATCACCGATTCTATTACGACAACAGCACGCATACTTGCCACCCCTCTGTCTACGGAGGCTGCCAGAGCAAAGCCAACAACTTTCAATCGTTCTCCTCTTGAATGGATATTTGCAACCGCCGTTAACTCCTACATACAGTGCCACCGTGCTCTTGGCACGACGCATGAATGTTGGATGGGGCCTTTATTTGTTGCTATAAAGTTATGTTCGTAAATGGCTGCGTTTTGTTCCTACAAAGCTCAGACGTCTTCAAGGTTAACGAAACGTCTCTGCTACATGCACTTTGTGTTTACAGTATTTGAAAGAACAAATCAAACACAAAGGCTCTACAGGATCTACACCAAACATTTTATCCATTTCTTGTGGTTTGTACGATTGGCGCACGCTTTGTAGTGACTGATCATTGTTCGGATGGAGCCTTCCAACTTGTTCGACCGAGACTTCCTGGTTTGTCCAAAGAACACTTGTATCCTCTGAGACTTGCACATGGGTTGCTGGCTAGTCACTTCCTATATTTTCAGACCATAAGCCGTAGTGTTTGTGCCATCATTTCCGCTCGCAGTTCTCACCGAGAAGAAGAAGACCAATATCTTCTATCTTTTCACTCAGCACATTCAGAACTGGTAAAAAAGGGGTATTATTTTCTGCTTCATTAAATCTTTTAGGAGGTCGTACCTGCACTGTGTGCAACATAGTTTCCAAAGCCAGCTCGAACGTCTCTTAAGCGTTAGGTACCGGAAGGCCTTGAGAACTGCTGTGGCTAAAGCTTCCCAAGCAGTGCAGGTACAATGCGCAAGGTCAGCCTCGGAACACGCAGGTTAGTAAGTACCCCGTTGCACTGCGCCCATACCTGGACAACGCTTCTCATACGACGAAGAAAACTGGGCAAGGCGCTGGCGTCATTGTCGTTTTGTCCGCATCGGAAGAACTATCCAGGCTTTGTAAACTTGCAAATGCTCCTGCTGCCGGTCTGCCAGGATGTCCAGTTTAGCAGAGAAAGCCCTCTGTGCCTTATACCACCGGCTTGTTGTATCAGATTCTGTAACCTTCTCAGAAGAACATCTGTAGGGCAAACGGGACTGTGCCTTAACGACCATCTAAAGGGCGCGGCAATAATGTGCACTAAACAGTTCAAGGCCACCTTGAAATTCACTGTCACGACTGCGGATGTTTGCACCTATTGCACAGCTACGAGGTACTCAACAAACATCGATCGCAATCGGCATGCGACATTATTCAAGCGTTTAATATGAGAAATTTTGGTGCCTCGCGTATGACAGTAGTTGTACTTGAAAAAGAGAATGCGTATCTGAACAAATGGTAAGATGCTGTCTATCGCTTGGACTTAATTAGTGCCTTGGAAGTGAATTTTTCATCCTGTAGTTATCATGGTGATTTTCGCAGGCGTCCTCTGCTCTACGCATGTCGCCTGAATACATATTGTCACGTGGCCGTGACAATGTAGGACGTGAACTCAGGGCTGGTAAGGATCACGCGTTTCCATTCGTTGATCGTGTGCCCCATCAAACGAAACAGCTCTCACTTCAGAACTAGAGCGGCAAACGCGACCGTCGGTCGTCGATAACAGGTACTTTCAGCGGTGAGTTTCGTTGGCTTTTACGCATTTTGCAGCGCATTCTGGTGTTATCACTGATGTTCGCGCAGGATCTGAAGGACACTCAGGTACACTCGTCAGGCATGCATAATTTCTGGAATAGTGGGCGCCATTCGAAAAACATCAAGTAGCATGCTATTTAGGGACGGCCTACGCCGAGCATTGGGCACCACTTTGTACCCTTGAAGGCAAATTGCGGCGGCTTTCAACAGTGACTCTCTTCTAGCTCGACTTAAAATGTCCGCTTTCCTCAGAAAAGCACGCCTCGCTTCGCCTGGCAACCAGCCAAATCAGATTGACATCAACATCGCAAAGCTGGAATAACTTGGCACTGCCCATAGTAGCCCTACAGCATGCATGTCCCGTGTGGGGCAAGCTAGAGGACCTAAGACACACTGCGGTGATAAAGGGATCTGTGTGAGTGAATGCATGCATGTTCATAGAGCGCACGCTCATCATTGTACGCTCGGCACTCAAACAAAATATGCTCTGCGGTTTCAGTGGAGCCACAGGTGCTGAAGTGTGGGCTTGTCTCCTGACGGAAACGGTACCGTAAGTTGTTTGAATATGCAATGTTCTGCCGAAGTCGATGACACACAATGTTTCCAGATGTCCAGTAATGTTGGATTGTAGTTTTGATTTGAGATCTGGGTCGACTGATTATAGGAAAGGGTGATGAAGTATAGGCCAACTCGATAGCTTAACTTTATCTCCGTCGTCACCATCACTCACCTATCATGCTATGCGTCCTATCACCTCGCTGCGGGTTGGGGCAAACGTGAAATATTATTGGACGCGATTAGTCATTTTAGTCACAAACACAAAGCCAACTTTTCTTTTTCACTGTCTCTTGCACTTCTTTCTACTCGTCCTTCTCTCCCCAAACTCCCTCCCCACGCAGAGTAGTATGTCAGCGATATTCCAACGCCGGCTCAATTCTCGGCCTTTCAATAAAGAGCTCTCTCTCTCTCTGTCTCTCTCTGTCTCTCTCTCTCTCTCTCATGCATGTCTCATGTGATAGCTAAATGCTACCTAATTTATAGCCGATTGGTACGTGATCGATAATTAATCCACAATCTATCAATAACCGAAAAATCTTGGAATATGGCTGGAATAACTTCGCGGTGCATAGGTTAGCCCCGGAGAACGTCGACACCATGTGATATCCTCTTGATAGCTAATCGATCAGTAATCAATAAATCGTGCAAATTTTCTAGGTATGACTGTCAGCGCCGGATTTAGCCCTGGAGCATGTTGATACCATTTGATTTCCAATTCATAGCTAGTCGAGAGTCGATTATAGTCGATAAAACTTGGGAATTGCCATGAATCGCTTGCTGTTCAGTCTTGGTTGAATTTTGGATCACTATTCCTTAGTATGATCGCAAGACATGGTGATCGACTACCTTCGATATGCCTTAAGCTTTGCGCGACTAAGCGCATACTTCCGCATGTTTTTTCACCATATTTTTATATCACTGTTTTCCAATCGCACTGATAATCCTGCAGCAGGCAGGGTGGTTCAGCTTGCCTACAAACTTCACCAATAGTTCTGTTGTATCGGCTGATGCGTCATGGACTTGCTGCCGACTGCGCAAGCGTGAACTTTTTTCTTTTTTTTTTTGCTCTGTCGCTTTGGTCCTTTTCCTCTGATCACGATTTTATATTAACGCCCTGCTGCAGGCAATAAAATTCATTCTTTCTCTGCCTTCTCAAAGCGTGTGTACGCGCATTCCTCCGTGTGAGTAGGTCGCGGCGACTGAACAGAGGCGGGTCACATCGACACCTCAGAAGTAAAAGCAGACCCTGACACTCTGGCCTTGCGACAGCCGTGCCAGGGACGTTCATGGCTTTCCAGATGCTTCCAAGTTTTGACGAGCGCAAGGTAAAGCCTAACCTATACTTGAGTGAACCCGTACAAAGCAGAAGCGTGCGTTAAAGCAAACGGCATTGATGCGTGAAGCAAGAAGAGAGCAGTTCTGGTGGCGGCGCTGAGCACACAGACCGTTCAAATTCTTGCCGGAAGAGTAGCGCCCCGGAAGCCGACCTTCCTGATTTATGACGAAGTTTCCAAAACCTTGAGTGAGTATTATGAACGCAATATGCAACGAAATCTCGGAGACCTATGAATTCTTCAGCCGCTTCCAACTGGAGAGCGAATCAGTTCGCGGTTTTCTCGTCTAAATCCGCCACACTGCACACAATTGCAACTTTGGCAGTTTACTTGACAGGATGGTCCGGGATAGGACTGTTTTGCGGCGTACACTCAGGTGCAGTAAGGAATCAGCTGCTAGCGAACAAAGAGCTGACACTAGAAGAATGTGAAGCGATAGTAGTATCTTCCGAATCCGCGGAAGACGATCGATGCGCAACGAATTTCATCCGAACCAATACCGCTATTAAAAACGCAAGTGGGTCGCCAGCCAACTCTCAAAGAAAGCGCTGAAGAGGCAGGATGCCGGGAATGCGCAAGATGTGGAATCCTTAAACACGATGCTAACAGCTGCAGCTGGATCAAGGTGCGATGTTATCCCTGTGTTCAACGTGGGCACATCGCAAGAATCTGTCGCAGCCGCCGAGAGAGGGAAGCAGGCACTGCACGGAAAAGCATTAGCAGTGTGTGAAACAACGTCAGAAGATTTCTATGGGAATGCTCATATATGGACGTTGCTGGTCAGCCTCAAAGAACAGGCTCGAGACGCCAATTCGCCCCACGTTGAATTGGGCTGGTGTGGAGCTGGCAATGGAAGCAGATGCAGTAGCCCCGGTGGGTGTCATAGCACAAAAGCTTTTCGACGATCATTACAAGCCTCGGCCAGAGTTGAACCCTTCGCAGCTTAGCCTTTCGTGCTAAGCAAGAAGATTGCCAGTGTTAGGTGAGCTTCAGCTGATGGTTACACACCAAGACGTGTCGGTTGAATGTCAGCTCGTAGTACTACACTGCGCTGGACCAAGCCTCTGCGGATGAGCACATAAACATGCTGGACAAGGAGCAGTTTCGGTACTGCAAGTTGAAAAGGGGTGGAAACAGGCACAGTAAAAACCATCAGCCACTGCGACACCAACCCCGCTGTATACGCGAACGTCTTCTTGGAGGACACGGGATTGATGAAGCCCTCAGAGAGCTTGTTGCTGAAGGATGGTGCTGCTCCCAAGCTTTGAAAAGCGAGACCACTTCCGTATGCTCTCCGTGGGAAAGTGGCCAAAGATTCGGAGCGGATGGTGTCCCTGGCATTATATCCCCCGTAAGGCATTGGGATTGGGCGACTCCCATTGTACCTGTGCTTAGAAAGGATAGCACAGTTCGTATTTGAGGAGATCCTAAAGCCACCTTGAACCAAGTTTGTGAAACTGAGGAATATCCCCTTTCCAGTTACCGACGACACGTTTGCGTCGTTAGACCGTGGGGAAGTGCTCAGTACGCTGGATCTGAAAGGTACCTAAAATCAGGTGCCATTAGTCGAACGTGCACTCAACTATGCGTTATTAACACCCACCTGGGACATTGTTGTACGCGTGACCGACGATACGCCCCACGGCTGCACCGTGGCGCAATTAGAGTGCGCCACAACTGCTGAGCTATAGCAGGTTGCCGTTCGGCATTTCTTTGGCTCCTGCTTTATGTCGGAGGAAAATGCATATCATGCTAACTGGCGTTGCTGGATCGCAAGCGTCTGTGGACGATGTGCTTGTGGCTGAAAAAGCGGCAGACAACTGAGCTCGGCTCATAACAGTTTTCCAGCAATTTCGGGAACACTAGGTAACACTGAGGTACGACAAATGCCATATCAGCCAAATATCCGTAACGTATCTGGGGCGCCGTATAGATCGACTCGCTCTGCACCCTGCCGAAAGGAACCTGGGAGCTATCGTGAGGCCACCGACTACTTTCAACGTGAGCGAGTTGCGTTCGTTAGTCGGAAGTTGACATTTTATTCCAGTTTTTTACCGAACATGTCAACAGCGTTATCACTGTTATATCTGTCGCGGGGAAAAAACGCATAGTGGCAGTGCAACCTCCCTCAGGAAACAGCATACGTCAAAGCGAAACAGGCCTGAAGGACGCAGTAGGGCTTGCTCATTTTGACCCGATAAAGAGCTGAAATTAGAATGCAACGCACCCCCAAACGGCACTGGGGCAGTGCTGTGCCACACAGAAGGCAGCGCTCATCAACCATTCGGATCCCAATCGAGGACTCTCACGAAAATCAAACATAATTACTCCCAACCAGAGCATGAGGCGCTGTCGCTAGTTTTTTGGGCTCACGAAGTTCCTGGATTACCTGTCCGACCGCGAATTGACGCTCCTTATCAGCAACCACTCCTGGGACTGCTCAGATCGGACAGCCCAATGCCACCCATGACTGCGGCCCGCATTCAGCGCTGGGCACTATATCTCGGCCGTGTTATCGCTACAGGCTTCAGTACAGTCCCGGAAGGCAACTGCTAAACTAGGACGCCCTCAGCAGGCTTCCACTGCCGTTTTCCTGTTCTGCTATCGAGCCGCAAGGGTACGGCTTTTGTTTGGAAAACACAGTATCGACGCGCGAACTACAACTCCTGCCAGACCACGACCCGACGCTCGCACGCATCAAGCATAACGTACTGCAAGGTTGGCCTAGAAGTTCGAAAGGCACGGACCCGGACATAGTAGCATTCCTTAACCGTCGGATAGAACTGTCCACAGCACACGAGTCAGTTTATGGCTGACATCAAGTGCTTTTAACCACGAGTGCAAGAAAACGATACTGGAGCTCCTGCATGAACATCACCAAGGGTCGTCTGTGATGAAGTTCATAGTGCAGTCATCGTTTTCGCGTCCGGACCTCTACCGAGAAATCGAGAGGTTGTCGACTACATGCAAGATCTGCACCGACTATTTACCCATGCTGCCAAGCGCACTACCGGTAAACTGGCCAGAAACGCTACAGAAGTGATACCGCGTGCACGTGGATTTTGCCGGACCAATATAGTGCATCATAGTTCTGGTTATAGTTGACTCCCATAGAAAGTGGACAGAGCAGTACCTCTCAAGCAAGCGACCACAACGGCTACTATCAAACCTTTCGCGCGACATATTCAGCCGATTAGGCGTGCCCACAACGATACTTTCTGATAACAGGACGCAGTTCAGTAGCCCTGAATTTGCAGCAATCTTCGATAAAAACATTTCGCTTGTTAGGACAGCCCCTTTCCACCCACAATCTAGTTGGGCTGCCGAACGAGCCGTACAAACGGTGAATACTGGGCTTCGGAAGATGAACGAAAAGAAATCTGAGCTTAAACTGATGCGGTTATTATTCAGCTACAGACGGACGCCCGAGAAGAGGGAAATTCTCCATCGGAAATGCTTCTAGGCTTCCAAACCACATCCTGCTTGGATACGTGTTTCCTAAAGTTCAGTGGAGGACCACAGCAGGAAAGCCCGAAACACGTGTCCCCTATAAACAGCCGTGCGCAGGTGCGCAACTACGGGGCGGGACGTAAAGGGCTACCAGGACAGGTGATATTTAATCTGGGACGCGAATGGTTACAGAGGAAATGCCTGGAGCAATTGTCCGACAGCATATCAACCAGGTCCGTCTGCAGCCTGATCGCAAGTCTCGTAGGAACACGTCTGGGCGGAGAAGCCATCAATCAGCCCAGAAGAGTCTGTGGCGCAGCCTGACGCAAGGCAGAGAATACCGTTTGTTTCACCAACTCTATTCGCAGACTGTCATGCTTCCGACTCGTCCCCGGCAATTCATTCCTCCGAAGCAGAAGTTCCAAGTGAAGCAGTTCAAGTACTATGACGCTCAACAACAACACGAAAACTGGTTGATCGCTTTCGTCTTTAGGATGAAGTGTTGTACCGGCTGTTGTGTCATAGACTTGCTGGCCACTGCGAAAGCGTGAAGGTTTGTTTGCTGTGTCGCTACCCTCATTTTCGCCTCACGACGACGCTGTAGTAATGCCCTGATACAGATAATAGAATTCATTCCTTGCCTCCCTTCTCAAAGCGTATGTACGAGCGTTCCTCCGTACCGTGGCCAGAGGACGTGGCGACTCAACAAATTTTAAATAACGGAATGTGCTCGCACCGAAACCGATAAAGGTAGATCCGATTCCCAGAATTTGTAGAATCTGCAGAATTTTTTGTCCTTGCTACTAATATTGATGACATTCGATGACAGCAGTCAAGCGCTATCACTAGAACGCTAGTTAACACCGATGTTCTGATTACGCAAGTGCCTCAAAGCATGCGTAAATGAGAGCACTAGACCATTTTAATAATTCGCAAGTGCGCTTTTCTGCACTGCGCATTTGCCCACCTAATGGTGGTACCTACTTTGATTAAAATGCTGGCAAAGTTAGAGATGCGCATGCTGAAGCTTGTTTTCTGTGCGTGCTTGGATCAGGAGGCCTGACTTTCAATGTGCCGGCGCAAGCACACCAGGCTTGTACATGCTCCATGCGGAATTTACAACGCCGCCATTAGTTAGGCAAACTTTATGCCAGGAAAGCTAGCTTTACCATTAGTAAAGTGGTCTATAGACGAACCAATCTAGGGGGAGAACATGGATAACAGAGAGGCGCAGGAGAGCTGCTATAATGACGCATAGAGCGCTCTTTGCACACAACAAAGGAGGACAGTACACGAGCGATCGACGAGCAATGCATGGACCTAACCTCGAAGCTAGACTAACTTACATATTTAAAAAGCGAAGTCGAATGCAGATTTAATCAAGCCTTTGACGAAAAATTGTCTGGCGAGGGAACATGCTTGTGCAGTAAACATACACTCGCCAAGGTTAAAATAAAAACAAAAAGGCATTGACGTTTCGGGGCCCGTACGGGTCCCTTCATCACAATGAAGATGTTAGCGTGGGCGTGCGGCTATTTATGGGTCAGATGGCGCAACGTGCGGGTGTATATCTCTGGTAGATTGCCCTTTGTCCTGTTTATCTTGCGGTTAGTCGACTGAACATAAAATTATTCTAAAAGCAGACGGGCAGATAACTGTCTTTCCGTTGCGATGACAGCTGCTACGTCCCAGTCAATACTGCGGCCAGTTTGATTGTGGTGTTCCGTCAAGGCATTCGCAGTTGTGTGGCCCTTGGCGACGTCATTTTCGTGTTGTTTCAAACGCCGTTTGAAATTCCCGCTCTCGCCGATGTACGACACGTCTCATTTCTGCAGTAGAGATTTCTCTCTACTTAGATAACCTGCACTTCTGTGATGTATATAGACACGTGTATACAGACAGCATTAGGCGGAATATGGATGGCAAGTACATATGCATAGACGAGACACCAAATTCATTGATATGTGTCGACGAGGCAGTAATAGACCGTATATAGAGGAGAAAGCATACACCTTCGAATGAGTTAATCCGTCACTATACCGATTTATTGCGCAGATACAAAACATGTTAACCACGTGTGCAATGTGGAAGAGGGGGGGGGGGGGGCAGTGCCGCTATTCACGGCAACAGAGTTCCTTCGCAGAACTCCATGCAATGGGCGTGCGTCTCAAAGTTGTTGAGGTTACTATCGCAGCCTCCGTAGACAAAAGGTTTGCACGTTTTGTCCTGGTGATCATAGTAGAATCTCTCTAGGTTCCCCAGGCAGGGACCCCGATGCGGCGGACGAAGGCACACCGCGTGACGTGGCCCTGCGTTGACATCAAAAGAATAAACATCAGTGATAATATATGTATGAAATTTATTGTGTGATTTTAAGAGCTGAAGCTATTATGGACTCCTCGCAATGGCCAAATTTTGTGGTGAATGTGTCGACCGCAACCGCAATCGATCATAATTTAGAAAAATAAGATTACTGATGATTGCGGTACTTTCTCGTGCTAAATATGAAAGCAGCCGTGCGAATATGTTTCGGGTGGCGGTATGCTCACCGAGAGAATGCGAGACAGAGACGTGTGTTCCTCTTCTCACACATTCAGTTCCGCGACTCGCACAGACGAAACACGTCCACAGGTTGCGTTGCCTGTTGTCGAACGGGGGTCACCGCGTCTTCGACAAACGAAGGGCGTCGCGCGGTGCGAGGCCCGCGACCCATCACTTTTTTCACCCTTTTCAATCGCTTATGCCCAGGAACTCTGCTTTCGGGCATAACTCATCTCCACTCAGTTGGAGCGATGACACCCACTGCATGGATCACAAAGTTGTTAGCACTGCTCTTAGTGCACGTGCAAGCAGTCTTACCATGTTTAACTGACAAACAACAGTAAGGAGAAGAAGGCGGAGGGGATGTGAAAAATAGAAAGAAGCAAGAGAAACAAGAAGAGACCGATGAACAACAACGAACAAAAGAAGAAGCAGAAGGAAAAGGAAAAGAAGAGAGGGTGAAAGAAGCTGCCCGCCTTCCGAACTGGATTCGTGCAAGATCTGTGACTATTGCCAAAAGACCATACCATGCCGGTCCCTCGTAGCATGTGTGCGCCACAAGGACGAGGTGAAAACCCTTTAATATGTTTTACAATGTCTAGTCGTGAGGTACACTGACCGCTCCTGGGGAGGCATATCGCCGCCAGGCAAACTCGAGCGCAACAAATAAGTACGAGCACCATCTCACAGTCTACGGTGTTGGGCAGCTGGATTACTTGCCTGAAAATTGACACTAAAAATTTCCCAGTGAAAACATTAAAGCATGTGCCAGGCAGCAACACCGCCAAGAAGTTCAGGTTCGTGCGAGAAGAAAATGGTTGCCTAAAGCAATGCCGTAACCGCTTGCCCACGCATTAAAAAAGACAATGCCTTAATTCGTTATAATGCCGCACTGAACAACCTTTGCACCTACATTTGGTACCTCAATGCACGCAAGGCGGTATTTTTATTTAAATATGAGAACACGGTACAGACGCAAGGCGATGTCAGGGAAGTAATTTCATCCACGTTCAATAACTACAGTCATTCTGCCGAACGGAATGTAACCCTCATGAAAAGGTGTATGTAAGCCGCTAAGAAGCCGCTACTCCAGCTTAGGCATCGAATTTCCAGCGTATTCGGCGTAGGCCTGGCAGTTTCAGTGCTTTGTGAACACGCGTATCTAATGCTGAGCAGTGAAGCTAGATAGGTCTAACTTCCAGGGCACGGTGGCATAAGGCCGTGAAATGTATATCACGCTTTGCCGCTATTGCAATACAGTGAAACTTTGTGGTTATGATGCTGCTTGCTACATTTTTCAGCAAAATACATTTTTTTCTCCCCA